>OX608079.1:52231816-52735310 GCA_951509765.1 Sphenella marginata | reverse complement strand
AGTTATATCATCAACCTCCTAGGAGATTTTTGCGCCGAGCTTCTCTTCCAATTTGTGGTGTGCCGCTTTGAAATTTTTCCTACAAATTGGCGGCACCTACGGTTTTTCGCCGACTCCGAACGGCATCCACAAAGCAGATGAATTTTTGCTGAGAAGCCTTTCATGGCAGATATACACTCGGAGAGTTTGCCAAACCACTGCCGAGGGGCGACCCCGTTTTGAAAAAACTTTTTCAAACCACTTTTTGATTTAACCTGTACCAGGGCTCGAAACCGGACCTGTGGTAGGCCGACAACACTACCTCCACACCACGGTGGCCGCTTAAAGCTATACAAATATAACAAAAACGTAGATGCAAATATGAACATAAATATAAGAAGACAAGTAAAAATAGTCATTTACTGGTTCCCAATAATGACTCGATGGCCTCTTTGCTGATCACCTTTACTGCCTTACTTTCGAGCTGAGTGCACACGAAAACATTGCCTCTAACAGAGAAAGCAGATATTAACCTCTCTTGGTTTTTGAGCTGGGTTGCAAACTGCATGATTTCGCGATTTTTCTTACTGAGGCACTCATTCATATAAAAATATTCATCAGTATTACCTCCTATGTCAGACAACTGAAAACGGCGTTTATTGGCTCTGTAGAAGCTGGCAGCAGCTTTAAACAGCGTGTGTACGTACGGTGATACCAACTTTATTATAAGGGGCGCAGGCTTACTGTCGCTAGCCTTATTTTTAATGCGAAAAGCCGCACGGACAGGGGGAGCATTAACTTCATGGCTCCACACATCTTTTCAAAAATATCTTTCACGTTTTCCTCATTTTCATAAGGTATTCCACTTACAATAATGTCGCCTGAAACATTGTTAGTATTCAATACCTCTAATTCTGCCTTTAACTCGCATATTTCTTTACGCAGCTGGTGGACTTGTGTAAATTCGTTCTCAATTTTATTAAGCCTCACCTCGTATTCCCCCATGCAGCGCTTAACCTCAGATATATCAGCAGTGATTTCACCGATTCTGCTCAGAACCCGTTCTTCAGATTCTTTCAACCGCAAAGGCATTTTGTCCCATACATTCTCTATTTTAGGCTCAAGCCGCGCAAACCCAAACAGTTGCCAGATCATCTGTACCTGCTTTTGATGTAGCCGTAGGTTGTTTTGGTGACCTTTTGCTTAACAGACGCTGTGCTTTCTGGCGCGTTTCTATGTTTGCCATATTTGCACAATCGCCAAAAGTGAATGATAAAACAAAAAAGAAATAGAAACTTACAGCAATCAAAGGCTTGTGCAAGCAAAGCAGCAACAGTGAGGACAGCACAAAACAGTGGTTGACGAGGGCAATCACCGTGCAGATGACAACAACAGCAAGCAAGTGTTTGATAATGAGAGCCGAAGAAAAGCATAAAGGCGATAGCGTTAACAGCAGCGATGTAGGAAACAAAACTCAATTGGTTGCGAGAAAATCAAGAAAACGCGAAATATAGTGTAGATTGATACTTGTCGCTCAATTTATTACTTTATTTCACAGGTTTTACCGATGAAAAAAATTAATTTCACTAGAGCGATTTTTAATACGTCTTCTCTCTATCACGCTTATACCACATATTAAAATAAAATTTAGTCTAAAAGAGCTTAATCTAATAACAAAAGTTCGAAGAGTAGTTAAAGAGTTTAGGATAAGGTGAAGAGATGATTTAAGAGAAAAAAGAAAAAAATAGAAAAGGGCAAGTAGGAATGTAAGTAAAGTTGTCAATGAGAGTAAAACTAGGAGCGGTTATAAAAACATTTTAGACTTTTCTTGAAAAGAAGTGCATTGCTTATAGTCCTAAATCGGTTTGGTAGAGAGTTCCAGTGACGTACCGAGGTAATGAAAAATTGGCGTTCAGACATTCGCAAACGTGTGTGAGAGCCACATACCGAGTCGAATGTAGAAAGCTAAGCCTTTGATATAGATAAGAGGGTTCCTTCGTGTATATTAGTTTGTGTAGTGTCGTCAGCGTTCTGAATTTTAAAAGATTGTCGAAAGAGATGTTTTGCAACTTTTCAGCGTAGTAAGAGACGTGGTCAAGTCTGTTTAAACCATAAACATATCTAGCAATGTTGTTGTACACAACATTTAGTTTCTTTTTGCTCACAAAGTCACAGTTAGAATAAATCGGTGCAGTGAAATAACGCCCAAGGAAATAACGCCCATGGGCGTTATTTCCCACTCAAAAAGGAAATTACGCCCATGGGCCTTATTTCCTTTTTAAAAAGGGTGTTATCACCTTTTACTGATGGGTGTTATTTCCTTTTTCGAAGAGAAATAAAGCCCACGGACGTTAAAAACGAATTAAAACAAGCTGATTCAAGAATCAAGTATATGGTTTTTTTTATTTCAACAAATTTTAACATATTTGTTATGTTTTTATAAGGCGGGGTGCAATAGCGCCTTGTGAAATAAGCCCTTTATGGCCTTATTACACTTTTGAAAGTGAAATAAGGCCTTTTTTTCCAAAAAAGGCTTTATTACACTTCGAAAGAGAAATAAAGTCTTAAAGGCCTTATTGCTCTTTAATTTTTTTTAATGAAACAATAATATTCTAATTCTTTTTGTATTTTATTGAATAGTTACACAAAAATTTCACGTTAATCAAAGTGGGAAACGTGGCACGCGGAAGGACATCACCGTGGCGGTAGCCACGGCTATGGCACACACCCGGAGTTGGAATGGCGCACAGTGTGACAGCCCAGTAGTAACCGCGGCAAAAAATGTTTTTTGACGTGTCGTCCAATTTGGATGAAATTTTCACAGTATAAGTTAGCACCCAACAATAATGCCAACAACAACTGTAACCCAAACTCAAAGTTGGCACCCAACAATAATGCCAACAACAACTGTAACCCAAACTCAAAGTTGGCACCCAGCAGGTATGCCAACAACAACAGCATCAAATAAGCCAGACGCCTAGTCAGCAAGTGAACACTTAGCTGAGGGCGTTCTCACGATAGTGAAACTCGAGCATACCAATGAACGGCAAATGCCAAGTCATCATTATCACGGGCAACAGTAGCGATTAGGGAAATAGGCATTTAGGTGCAGTCACCGAGTTCTTGTATTCAGTCATAATAACTCACCGAACCGGATTGGTTGCCTGACTCGTGTCAGGGAGACAATAAAAGTTGTGAACAAAAAGCGTTTGCATATCTGGCGCCCAACGTGGGGCCACGCGAAGTTATCCCTATAAAAGGATACGAAAGTTAACGTGGCCAAGGGTTCGATTCCCACAACAGAAAAATAAATTAAAAGTTTGTAAAAATTACGAAAGTGATTAAACGTGTGTAACACGTTCGGGTTGGATACCCACAAGAGAAAAATAAATTTAACGTTTGTAAAAACACAAAAACTAATTGAACGTGTGTAACGCGTACGAGTTGATACTTACTAATTTAGTCAAAAGGGGGTCAGGTACCCACAAAAAATAAATTAAACATTTAAAGAAAATAAACAAAACTAATTAAACGTGTACGGGCTAATCCCTATTAAATAGATAAATAAACTATTCAACAACCAACAAGTTAATCAAAAGAGGGTTGGATACCCACAAGAAAATAAATTAAACATCTAAAAAAATACAAATCGTACGGGCTAATAACTGCCGAATAAATAAATAAACTAATCAACAATCAACAAGAGGTACAGGCTGCTCCAGCGAGGACAATCGGACAAGGACACCAAAATGAAATCAAATATGAATATCTGCATGTAAGTAGAGTGTTCAGCATACCGTTTAAATAAATAAACAAATAAATAAAGTGTTAGGAGTTTTTGAAAAGTGTTGCCTTGAGAGACGGTTGTTAAGTGTTAGTCTTAAAATGGACCAAGCTCAAATGCAGGCCCTTCTGAATGTTGCGGTTCGCGTGGCGACCGAGCAGACAAAGCGTGAGTTTCAAACTCAGGTGGAGGAACTGACCAGTAGGTTGTCGAGAATGGAAACCACTGCTCGAGTGGTAGAATACGAGGCTGTCACAATTCAGCCTGGCGTTACCTGTGACGAATCACTAGATCTTGTTAAAACAATGCCGGAATTTAGGGGTGATCAGGAAAGGTACGTGTCCTGGAGGCAGGCCGCGCATACGGCCTATAAAGTTTTTGAAAATTATGTAGGAAGCTCAAAGCATTACCAGGCTGTGGGCATAATAAGGAACAAGGTTGTGGGGTCTGCTGATATGGTTTTGTCTTCTTTTAATACGGTCCTGAATTTTCAAGCAATAATCTCAAGGTTGGACTTCACTTATGCTGATAAAAAACCAGTGTATTTGATTGAGCAAGAGCTCTCAATGTTGAGCCAAGGGTCATTGTCGGTAGCTAAGTTCTATGACGAGATAGAACGGAAGTTAACACTTATAATCAATAAAACTACGATGACTCACGGCGGAAATAGGGTACTTATCGAGTCGCTTAGTAAAAAATATCGCGAAGATGCCCTTCGCGTCTTTATTTCTGGCCTTAATCGGCCATTGTGCGATATTCTCTTCTCGTCGCAACCCTCGGATCTACCCTCTGCACTGGCATTGGCCCAGGAACTTGAGGCCAACCGAGCGAGGATGACAAAAATGACTATAATGAATTCGATCGGAAGGACGAATCTTTTACCTCAGGTCCCCGGTTCATACCAATATTCACCACAATACCGTAGGGTCCCAAATGACCAAATACGACATCGTCCGGTCCCGATGGAGGTGGACCCATCTCTCTCACGTTTTAGGCAAACCGGCCTACAACCGGCGCCATACAATGATGCCCGACAAGTGGTTCAGGGTTCTTCCCGAAACCAAAATAATGGCAACCCGCGCAACTCGACGGTACCCATAACCACCCAAGGTAATTCGCAGCCGGCCACGGTTGCACAAAAACGACAACACGGAAGCGAACGCTACCCCACCCCAAAAAAGGAACGTATTAACCACCTCTCTCATGAGATGAATGATTTGGAGGGCGAACTTTATCCGAGTGAAGACGACTGCGGCTATGCCAACTGTAATTTCGACGAGCGGTTTGAAAAAAATGAATTTGATCCAAGCGATGACGTTAATTTTTTAGGGGTGGGTCCCTCTTGCCCTATGTCAGCAGGACACTACGGGGAAGAGGTCTAAAGTTCCTAGTCGATACAGGTGCCGCCAAGAGTTATATTAAAAACTTAAGCACTCTTAAGGGAATCAAAAGCCTGCAGAGACCCTTCACTGTTAAATCTATACATGGCACCGAAAAAGTTGAGCAGTATTGCACAATAAATATTTTTAATAATAACTTTGAGTTTTTTATCCTCCCTAGTCTTGATACATTTGACGGTATCATTGGCTTCGATCTTCTTAGGGAGGTTAACGGTAATATTGATTTGAGAAACGGAGTTTTGAGACACGATGGAGGTTGTGAAAGATTTTTTTGTTACCGCTGCCCAGACGTAAATAAGTTAGCTTCATCGGACCACAATTTGGCGGGGGCGGAGCAGAGCACCACATCAATTCTGAAGCGACATGCTAGGGCTTTCGCTGATCCAGACGAGACTCTGCCATACAGCACTAACATTGTTGGAACAATTAGAACCATTGACGATCTCCCGGTGTATTCTAAGACCTACCCATACCCCATGGCAGCAATGGAATTCGTGAACAATGAAATTTCAGACATGCTGCGCAATGGTATTATAAGGCCATCCCGTTCTCCCTACAACAACCCAATATGGGTGGTTGATAAAAAGGGGCATGACGAAGAGGGTAAAAGGAGGTCGCGTCTGGTAATAGACTTTAGGAAACTTAATAGCAAAACCATAAGCGATAAGTATCCAATCCCTGATACTTCTGTTATTTTATCAAATATGGGAGGCTCTGCTTTTTTTTCAACAATCGATCTGAAGTCGGGCCTCCATCAGATTAAATTGGCAGAGAAAGACCGTGAGAAGACAGCTTTCTCCGTAAACAGTGGGAAGTATGAATTTTGCAGACTTCCCTTCGGTTTGAAGAATGCTCCAAGCATTTTTCAGCGGGCCATCGATGACGTCTTAAGAGACGAGATCGGAAAGACATGTCACGTCTACATCGACGATGTGATCATCTTTTCCAAGACTGCAGAGGAGCACGGTAGGGACATCGACCGAATCCTTGTGAAGTTATACAATGCTAATATGCGCGTGTCTGCCGAAAAGTCTAAATTCTTTCGGCAGAGCGTGGAGTTCCTTGGATTTACTGTGTCTAAGGACGGCATAAAAACCTGCCCCGACAAGGTAAAGGACATCCTTAACTTCGAGGTTCCAAGATCACTTCGAGCATTGCGCTCATTTCTGGGACTTGCAAGCTATTACCGTCGCTTTGTGAGGGATTTTGCAACGATTGTTAAGCCACTGACGAGGTACTTGCGCGGTGAAAATGGGAACATTAAAGCCAGCCAATCGAAGAAAGTCGAAATAACTCTGGATGATGAGGCACTAGGCGCATTCAATAGAGTAAAGAAAATCCTTGCTTCTGAGGATGTATTGCTCCTATACCCCGACTATGAAAAGCCATTCGAGTTGACCACTGACGCATCATCTCATGGCATAGGCGCCGTCTTGTCTCAGGGCGGGCGACCTATCACAATGATATCAAGAACACTTTCGCAGACTGAGGAGAACTACGCTACTAATGAGCGGGAGTTGTTGGCTATAGTCTGGGCCCTGCAAAAACTTCGGAACTACCTATACGGTGTGAACAACCTAAAGATTTTTACCGACCACCAACCTCTGACCTTTGCAATATCTGATAAAAATCCGAATGCCAAGCTCAAGAGATGGCGAGCCTTTGTTGAGGAGTTTTCTCCGCAATTCCATTACAAACCGGGAAAGGAAAACCTGGTTGCTGACGCATTGTCCCGGCAACATATAAATGCGTTGGATTGCGAACGGTCAGACAGCGTGATAGCGAATAGTGAGGAGTCCCTTACCCAGACTATTTCGACGGTGTCAAATCCTTTGAACTGTTTTCGGAATCAAATTGTTCTTGAGGAGGGTGACTCATTCTCGAAAACCACAAAAATAATTTTTAAATCAAGGATGAGACACCGTATAATTTTCAGTGGTCCGGACGAACTTATGCGCGCAATGAAAGAATGCGTTAATGCAAACGTTGTGAACGGTGTGTTGTGTGACTTGCCGACTCTTGCTAAAATGCAAGACAAAATACTTACCGAATTTCCCGCAGTCAAGATACGGCATACAAAAAAACAGGTCATAGACGTCTTCAATAAAGATGACCAGCTAGAGATTTTACAGACAGAGCATAACAGGGCCCATAGATCGTTGCGTGAAAATGTACGCCAAATCCTCGACTGCTACTACTTTCCTGGCATGAGAAAAATGCTAAAGGAAATAATTTCTAATTGTAAGGTATGCCATGAGGCTAAATACCAACGGCATCCACCAAAACCGGGGATAGGGGAAACGCCTATTCCATCGTGCCCAGGGGAAATTATCCATGTGGATATTTATTCCACAGACAGGGCTCACTTTCTCACATCCATAGACAAATTTTCAAAATTCGCTGTGGTATTCCCGATAAAGTCTAGAGCTATAGTGGATGTGAAGGAACCCATGTATGAATTGCTTAACTTTTATAAAAATACCAAAACATTAGTCTGCGACAATGAAAAGTCCTTAAACTCGGAGACAATTAAGGCAATACTAAGAAATCATTTCGGTGTGGAAATTTATACCACACCCCCTGCACATAGTACTTCGAACGGTCAAGTTGAACGGTTTCACAGTACATTGTCTGAAATTGCCCGTTGCCTGAAGCTAGAAGGTAAAGTATCCGACACAATTGAATTGATTCTTCTCGCAACATCAAAATACAATCGCACAGTCCATTCCGTAACGCAAAAAAGGCCTATAGATATAATTCATTCTATTCCTGAAGAACTTAGGGAGCGAATCCGACTCAGGCTGTTGGAGACTCAACAGTCAGACTTGGCAAGACACAATGTGGGAAGCAAATTGCGACTCTATAGCCCGGGGGAAAAGGTCTTCGTAAAGACAAACAAAAGAATAGGTAACAAGTTCACAAAACTCTATGTCGAAAAAACGGTGCAGAAGGACCTTGGGTCAACTGTTCTAATAGACAACAGAAAAGTTCACAAAAGTAACTTAAAGTACTAAGAAACGCCTTTCGTATCGTTGCAGATATATAATTTTTCTCGGCCTCTCGGTCGAAACAAAGGTACTTAATTACACCAGTTCTTACTACATCCCTCTCACAACCGGTAAGGTGGCCATTCACGAACAGCACGGATTTTTATTGCACAAAACAAATTTATCCCTTTATGAGACAATAGTTGATGACACGACCAGGCTATCAGAGCATTTTCCACAGTCACATATGCGGCGTCTACTGGGAAGTGACGCGGAACAGATGACACTGCTGCTGGATGCTGTCAGGGTACATCACCGCCATGCTCGTAGCATCAACGTGTTAGGGACTGCCCTAAAATATATCGCCGGAACGCCTGATTTTGATGACTTCCTGAAGATCGAATTTAAAACTGAAAACTTGATAGAATCACAGGAGCAACAAATCTTGATCAACTCAAAAACACAGGAAAAAATAAATGAATTGACAAATACTGTTAATGAACTGCTCGAAAACGCCAAGCGAACCCAAATAGATACTGGCAACCTTTTTTCTCTGGCAACCGCTAGGAACAGGGCGATGATGATGGAATTAGAGACCGTCATAACGTCCGTCACCCTGGGTAAGGTAAATATAATCAACCCCATTTTGTTGAGCGGTATTGAAGTAAAGAACCTGCTGGATGCTGAGCACTCTGCCAACGTAACTATAAGTGATTTACTACAAGTTTCTAAGATCAAAATATTTCAAACTAATGAATGTATTTATTTCCTTATAAAATATCCAAAGATAGCTAGTGTTTGTAATTTGTTGAAGATGTTGCCCGTGATACACGACGGAAAGCTTGTATCATTGGAGACAGAGGATATAGCGGAATGCAAGGGAAGTTACATACCACTGCACAATTGCAAGGAAGCCCTAATGTCGAGCTTTTGCCAACCTTTGGGAGATAGCCCGTGTGCAATGCAGCTTCTGAACACTCACTCAGCAACCTGCAAAACGACATCAGCTGACCACGTAGCTGCCATAAGGGAAATCGATAATGGCATTGTACTAGTAAACAACCAACCAGCAACACTGTTCGATGGAAACTTAACAAGGCTGACAAGGGGAACCTTTATAGTAACCTTTGACGGGGAAATTACCATTAACGCAACCACCTTTTATAATTGGAATAAAATAGCCCACTCTCGTCCCGAAGCTGCTCCTGCGCAGATTATAAATTTTACTGACCACATGACTCTATTGTCACTTCCATACTTGGAAAAAATCAACATAAAGAGTCTCAGGCACATATCGCACCTAGAGAATCTTGTTCATATCCGCTCAGCACAGTCAATGGGCGCTTTGTCACTTGTCGTGGTAGCAGCTATCATAATTTTTGCGGTTGGTCGGATACGAAAACGAAGAACCCGAGCGAATCTAGACATTGCCATAATAGAAGCCGCGGACGGCTTCACTTCAAGCGGGGGGGCAGTTAGCACCCAACAATAATGCCAACAACAACTGTAACCCAAACTCAAAGTTGGCACCCAACAATAATGCCAACAACAACTGTAACCCAAACTCAAAGTTGGCACCCAGCAGGTATGCCAACAACAACAGCATCAAATAAGCCAGACGCCTAGTCAGCAAGTGAACACTTAGCTGAGGGCGTTCTCACGATAGTGAAACTCGAGCATACCAATGAACGGCAAATGCCAAGTCATCATTATCACGGGCAACAGTAGCGATTAGGGAAATAGGCATTTAGGTGCAGTCACCGAGTTCTTGTATTCAGTCATAATAACTCACCGAACCGGATTGGTTGCCTGACTCGTGTCAGGGAGACAATAAAAGTTGTGAACAAAAAGCGTTTGCATATCTTATATTAACAGATATCTGAGTAACAATTCTCTGAAATTTCAGTCTTATAACTTCATTACTTTTTGGTCTAGAGCAAGTCAAAGTTGAGGTATGCCAACGCGCTTGAAATATGTTAGTTCAATATGTAACAATCAAAAGCTTATTAAAATAAAAATACATAATAAATGTAACTTTAAAGTATTTTTTTAATTAATTTAGTTATTGTAGAATGAGTAAATGAAAAAATTAATTAAAAAAAAAAAACAAATTTTTTTTTTCTTAACAGAATTGTGGTGCAAAAATTGAATATTTTTCATTTTCAATGGCTTAGGAAATATAGAGCAGCCCCTCGCCCTAGGTGCAGACTTATACCAAATGAAAGTTTGAAGTCTCAGCTTTAATTTAAAGTAGAGGACATATAGCAAAAGTTTGCAAAAGCACATTAAACATACAAAAAACTACAAAAAGTACGTAACATTCTGTCGCTATACGTATGTTAGCATGCAATAGCATGTTTACAACTTTTTACTTATATTTTTTTTAATTGTTTACTATTCATAAGCAGCCTAATATAGTGAGCATAATTTTGGTTTTGGTTGTTGTTGGTTCCATAGTAGCAATAACCGCTGACATAACTGGTGTAAATGTAGACTTGAATCACCGCTTTAAAATTATATTAAATACTATAAATAGTAGTAAAAATATAGATGTTGGTAAATTCCATACGTATTGCATGGACACTGCAAAATTATATGTAGAGCTTTATGGCTTGTACTACATGCCCATCACGGTGCATAAAGTTCTCATTCACGGCAGCAAAATGGTATCTGAGGCTATATTGCCCAAGGTTTGTTTGAAATTTTTATTTTTTTAAATTTTATTTAATATTAACCTTTTTTTTGCTACAGGAATGTTATCCGAAGAAGCGCAAGAAGCAATGAATAAGGAGTATAGAAACTGTAGGCTATTTCATTCTCGTAAAAATTCACGTATTTCTACGAATGAAGATGTAATGCACTATTTGCAAATATCATCAGATCCTTATATTAATTCATTTAGAATCAGAAACAACTTAAAAAAATTAGAATACCATGATGATGTAAAAAAATTTTTGATTGAATGAAAAAAAATATTAAATCATGAAAGCTTATAAACGCCTTATAAAGCGTGTAAACGTATAAATTTATCAGGTGTGTAAATGAACTGTCAAATTTTGTATGAAAAATCGTTTACACAAATTTGATAAATTTACGCGACAATTTTGGTGCGTAAAAAAGTTGATAAATTTATACGTTTCTATAACGACGCATGGCATGTAATTATACCCAGCGTACTAGTACTAGTACAAGGGTATTATAACTTTGTTGGGATAACGGTTGGTTGTACAGGTATAAAGGAATCGAGATAGATATAGACTTCCATATATCAAAATGATCAGGATCGAAAAAAAATTTGATTGAGCCATGTCCGTCCGTCTGTCCGTCCGTCCGTCCGTCCGTCTGTCCGTTAACACGATAACTTGAGCAAATAAAAAGATATCTTCACCAAATTCGGCATGCGTACTTATTTGGGTTCAGAATAGATTGGTATTGAAAATGGGTAAAATCGGACCATAACCACGCCCCTTTTTCGATATCGAAAATTTCGAAAAACGTATAAAACGGGTTAATTCAATATTAGAAGCAGCTACAATGATAAAATTTGCAATATGTATTGATTTAGATGTCCTAAGGCCGATTTTATCAAATTTTTTGAAAAGGGGCGTGACACCGCCCACATATATTTGAAGAAATTTTCAAATTTTGACTCTTAATAACTTCAGAACAGTTTATGCTAGTATAACGAAATTTTGTAGAGGGCATACTACTGTTGTGTTAAATTCATATATAGAAAATAAACGAAATCCCTTGGCTACCACGCCTACTTTTTCATAAAAGTTATATTGAAAGGAGGTGGAAATATTGAAAAGTCCATATCTAATTAACTGATACCGCTATAATAATATAATTTGGTACGTACATCAATTTTCATATTCTTTACATTATTTTTGCAAAATTTTGGAAAGTGGGCGTGGCACCGCCCACTTATGAGTCAAGCAATTTTTAAATTCGACTGCTAATAACTTCAGAAAGGTGTGAGATAGGTTTACGAAACTAGGTACCAGGCATGTTATGTTTATGTAGAGTACTACCACAGAAAATAAGAAAAATCGGTGAACGACCACGCCCCTTTTTGGACTAAAGTTCTCTAAACGAGAGTTAGGAAACCGGAATATGCAATATCTGTTTAACTGATAAAGATATAATGCTAAAATTTAGTACACTCATTCACCTGATGATGTTATTAGTGATGTTTAAAGGTTTTTTGGTAATATTTTGGAAAATGGGCGTGGCACCGCCCACAAGTGAATAAACAAAATATCAACATTTCACTATTAACAAGCCACTGTGAAAGTATCATAAAGATCTGCAATGAAAACTGATCTTCAAATAGGGACAAACAACATAATAAAATCCGTGGGCGTGCCACCACCCACTTTTTTAAAATTAGGTAAATATTGATCAATGGACACATATATCCTTACATCGAAAAATTTCACAAAATACGTTAAAAGTTATGGGCATGGCACGCCTTCTTTTCCAAAGTTATATATAGGACATGGTATAACCCTTGAAAAGATCGATTCAGTACTTTTGGCTCATGTAAGCGGTTAAAGCTTTATAAGCAAGGAGCGTGGCCGCGCCCACCAAATTCGCTATTGTTTACGCTCGGAATAGATTGGTTTTTAAAATGGGCGAAATCGGATGAAAACTACGCCCCCTTTTTGTGAAAACTAACGCTGGGTATTTAATGTTCGGTTCACCCGAACTTAGACTTCCTTACTTGTTTTTTTATTAGATTCAATGCACATTAGTTGAAAATGAAAAAAATATACTTGAAAAAAACAAAACACTTTGTTTTTCTTTATGAGTTTCGACATAAAAGTTTTCGTTTTACACAAATTACGTATAAATTTATTTAGGGCGTTCATTTAACTGAACTGATAAATGTATAAATTTATATATCGCGTAAACTTAGATGGTTAAATGAAAACCCTTATTATTTTTTTTTTATTGCATTTCACTTTAAATGATATAAATTACAGTAATATCGAATTTGAAGGTTGTTTTTAATATATTTTAGAAAATATGGCACTTTTTATGTTGAGGTAGTATGGGTGATGGGGTTAAAAGTGGGCCAAAGTTAAATTTTTATTTCAAATAATATTTGTAACTATATAACATTCAAGTATACCAAAATTTAAAGTTATATCTAAAGTATTGCGGACAATACGGCATTTTACAAATTTCGACTGTATGGCAAGTGGGCGTAAAAGTGGGCGAATTTTCCTAATTTTTTTTTCAAGAACTGGAATTGTCCCAAAAATACCCTCTGCAAAATTTCAGAGCTCTACAATGACTCCTTGTATTTATTGCCGGCGCACAGTGTGACAGCCCAGTAGAAACCGCGGCAAAAATTGGTTTTTGACGTGTAGTCAAATTTGGATGAAATTTTCACAGTATATTAACAGATATCTGAGTAACAATTCCCTGAAATTTCAGTCTCATAACTTCATTACTTTTTGGTCTAGAGCAAGTCAAAGTTGAGGTATGCCAACGCGCTTGAAATATGTTAGTTCAATATGTAATAATCAAAAGCTTATTAAAATAAAAATACATAATAAATGTAACTTTAAAGTATTTATTTAATTAATTCAGTTATTGTAGAATGAGTAAATGAAAAAATAAATTAAAAAAAAAAACAAATTTTTTTTTTTCTTAACAACAGAATTGTGGTGCAAAAATTGAATATTTTTCGTTTTCAATGGCTTAGGAAATATAGAGCAGCCCCTCGCCCTAGGTGCAGACTTATACCAAATGAAAGTTTGAAGTCTCAGCTTTAATTTAAAGTAGAGGACATATAGCAAAAGTTTGCAAAAGCACATTATACATACAAAAAACTACAAAAAGTACGTAACGCGCACATTCTGTCGCTAAACGTATGTTAGCATGCAATAGCATGTTTACAACTTTTTACTTATATTTTTTTTAATTGTTTACTTTTCATAAGCAGCCTAATATAGTGAGCATAATTTTGGTTTTGGTTGTTGTTGGTTTGGTAATGAGTGTTCTTGTCATGAAACAAGGCATGGGAACAACCAATGATGGTAATGTCTCTAGAAGATTTTTTGAAGATCCACAAATAACCGCTGACATAACTGGTGTAAATGTACACTTGATTCACCGCTTTAAAATTATATTAAATACTATAAATAGTAGTAAAAATATAGATGTTGGTAAATTCCATACGTATTGCATGGACACTGCAAAATTATATGTAGAGCTTTATGGCTGGTACTACATGCCCATCACTGTGCATAAAGTTCTCATTCACGGCAGCAAAATGGTATCTGAAGCTATATTGCCAATAGGTTTGTTTGCAATTTTAATTTTTTTAAATTTTATTTAATATTAACGTTTATTTTGCTACAGGAATGTTATCCGAAGAAGCGCAAGAAGCAATGAATAAGAAGTATAGGAACTGTAGGCTATTTCATTCTCGTAAAAATTCACGTATTTCTACGAATGAAGATTTAATGCACTATTTGCAAATATCATTAGATCCTTATATTAATTCATTTAGAATCAGAAACAACTTAAAAAAATTAGAATACCATGATGATGTAAAAAAATTATTGATTGAATGAAAAAAAAATATTAAGGGGAATCATGAAAGCTTATAAACGCCCTATAAAGCGTGTAAACGTATAAATTTATCAGGTGTGTAAATGAACTGTCAAATTTTGTATGAAAAATCGTTTACACAAATTTGATAAATTTACCCGACAATTTTGGTGCGTAAAAAAGTTGATAAATTTATACGTTTCTATAACGACGCATGGCATGTAATTTTTTTATTAGATTCAATGCACACTAGTTGAAAATGAAAAAAATATACTTGAAAAAAACAAAACACTTTGTTTTTCTTTATGAGTTTCGACATAAAAGTTTTCGTTTTACACAAATTACGTATAAATTTATTTAGGGCGTTCCTTTAACTGAACTGATAAATGTATAAATTTATATATCGCGTAAACTTAGATGGTTAAATGAAAACCTTTATGTTTTTTTTATTGCATTTCATTTTAAATGATATAAATTACAGTAATATCGAATTTGAAGGTTGTATTTAATATATTTTAGAAAATATGGCACTTTTTATGTTGAGGTAGTATGGGTGATGGGGTTAAAAGTGGGCCAAAGTTCAATTCTTATTTCAAATAATATTTGTAACTATATAACATTCAAGTATACCAAAATTGAAAGTTATATCTAAAGTATTGCGGACAATACGGCATTTTACAAATTTCGACTGTATGGCAGGTGGGCGTAAAAGTGGGCGAATTTTCCTAATTTTTTTTTCAAAAACTGGAATTGTCTCAAAACCAACCTGTGCAAAATTTCAGAGCTCTACAATGACTCCTTGTATTTATTGCCGGCGTTGTCCCACTGTGCGGCGTTGTCCCACTGTGTGGCGTAGCCCAGGGTTATTTTTTGAAGCGCGGCCGAAGGCCGCCTATGCGAAAAGGTGTTCTGCACTTAAAAATCGTGGATCGGTAACTATAATCCGAAGGGGGAAAAGCAATATTTTGTTTCTGTGAAAAGTTATTAGTGAAAACCCGAAAATTGACCCGGGTCAGATCCCCAATTCGGGGCCCCATCCACATTTTTTATGTGCAGGACACCTTTCCGCGTAGGCGGCCTTCGGCCGCGCTTTAAAAAATAACCCTGGGCTACGCCATTCCAACTCCGGGTGTGTGCCATAGCCGTGGCTACCGCCACGGTGATGTCCTTCCGCGTGCCACGTTTCCCACTCTTTTCTCACAGGGTAATTTGTGAAAAAAATGCTAATCAAAAGTTCGTGTCGCTCGCGTAAAGTCCTATGGGCGTTATTTCTCTTTTAAAAAGGAAATAAGAGCCATGGGCTTTATTTCTTTTTGCAGATGGGCGATATTTCCATTTAAAAAGGAAATAAGGCCCATGGGCGTTATTTCCTTTTTGAATGGGAAATAACGTCCATGGGCGTTATTTCCTTGGGCGTTATTTCACTGCACCGAATAAATCCCACAACCATAGAGCAGCATAGGCATTAAGTACGCTTTAGCTAAAATAATGTATATGTAAGGGAGTGAAATACTGTGTTAACCATAGTGGACGGAGCATCCCTTACACTTTTCCTACGGTACTAAAAATGTGGTCTTTCCATGTCAATGTTTTGTTACAAATTACTCCTAGGTTCTTTGCTGTGTCGACATACTCAATCACAGAGTTATCAAAAATAATATTGTCTAGGCCATTAGTTTCGAGCGCCTTCCTATGAATGACAACACATTTAGACTTTTTAGGGTTAAGACATAGGCCATTCATGGAAGCCCATAAGCCAATTTGAATTTTGAAACTAAGGTGATCACAAGGACTACATGCATACAACTGGACATCATCAGCATAAATGTGAACATCACAATGCTGAAGTACGCCAGGCATGTCGTTAATATGTAGAACATATAACAAGGGACCGAGGATTGAGCCCTATGGAACACCTCTCTCTTTTCTATTTCTAACACGTGAGTTACGTTCACTCTTTGTAGTGAACGGGGAGGGCCCGTTTACAGAAAGACACTTTTCGTTTTATTTTAAAAAATTTCCCAAAACAAATGTGACAGCCCAGCAAAAGTTGCATACTTTTAGGCACTACTTGGGCTGCCATCCCGTTAAATTTTACACATTCCTTTAAAAACCCAAACAATTTCCAATAAATTTCCAAAAACGATTTTTTTTATTGTATTTTTAAATTGATTTCATATAAACTTTTGCACAGAAACCTTAAAGAAACCTAACCAAATTGGAACTTAATAATTAAAGTAAAACTAAATAAAAGGTACTAAGCTAAACTGAAGTAAAATTAAAGGAAAAAATTAAGGAAACAAAAAAAAAATTGAATTAAACAAAATTAAATAATATTGATAATATTAATAATATAATTAATTAATAAAAAGAAAAGAAAATAAAATTAAATTAAATATAACAGAAAAAAGAACTGATATAAAATGCAAACCTTAATAAAAAAATACCTCTGGCAACATTCTACCGATGTAAACAACAATTTAATTTAGTTATTATGAAACAATTACGCCAACTAACAAATTTTCGTCCTAGCTTATTCGTATCTTGTCGGACTCTTCCATGTTTGACGCTTAGAATATGCTTCCACTCCCACCGGTTTTGTGCCTAATTGAGTGTAGACTTGGGGTTACGTCCGCCCCGCTGTTGCATTTCACTATTGTAAAGCAACCGCTTTCACTATTTGCCATGCTTACATGCGCCCGTTACTATTGATGCGATTTATTGTATCTACCAGCAATACTACTAGAACCACCCGCACCTACATAGTTACCGCTGATGCCCCTCATACGAAATCTTCGGGTTCATATCCATGCAAGGCTTTGGCACGTTTTAAACCAAGGCAACGATCGTCTGAATCAAATGTGCTTGTGAAACTTTGCAACGCCGCAAACATCAATGGCATAATCACAGCATTATTGTCGCTCTATGAATGTAGAAATATTAATACTATTGTTAAAAAGGCTTAAAATTATGTACTTACCTTTTTTATTGAAACTCAAAATCTGGTTCAAAAAAAAATTTAATTTTTATTTCGATTTGACATAACGTCGGTACAATGCCAAAGACACGATTGTGCAATTTTGCCCATTTCCAGTTATGTGCACCTGTATGTTCAATTTTGTTCAGAGTATTCAATGCCAAAAGCGCGAACATGCATGCTTATCCCCTCCCTCCCTCCCAGGCCGAACGCATTCCACGAAAGTGTCGGTTGTAAAATTGCCGCAATACCGAAAGCACGAATGTGCTTTTGCCATTGCAAATTATTTTACCATGATCAAAACAGCTAAACATCTGCGATCGAGGCGGTCCGTATGATGTCTGACGGCTGTGGAGGACAGCAGAAAAATTCAATATTTGCAACTATGTGTCTCCAACTTCTTAAGGATCATCCATTATTAAATTCAATTGATCATCAGTTTTTCGAGACAGGGCACACCGAAATGGAGTGCGACTCCATCCACCGTTTATACCCCAGAGGGGTGGTCGCAAATTATAAGAGATGCACGTATTAGACCACGCTCTTTTGCTGTAAAGTCTTTGACGTTTGATGATTTCTTAGATTTTAAAGGATTTTCAAATAATAATTCTTTCAATATGAACAATATTCCCTGGAGAAAACTCTGCTGTCTTCGGTATATTAAAGAAAATAATTCCGTGAAAGTTCTGTACAAATTAGATTTTGCTGATGTGTTTATTGAAGTAGACAGCAAAAAATCGCGAGGTCGCCCAAAACAATCCGATTTAAAGAATGCCTATCAAAATGGCCTGCCCATCAGTGAGGCAAAATGGAAAGACCTTGATAAAATATGTAAGGATCTTACAATACCAAAAGCGTACCATGATTTTTACCGTTCCCTAAAAACAAATCACATGGTGAGGGACGCTTTACCGGAACCAGACATTGGTGAAGAGTCAGACGAAGACTAAGCGTAAATGCCTTACACATTTTTTTTTCTAGAGAAATGTGTTTTTTTTTAGTTTCGTTCAGTCTGCAACTGAAAAAGACTAAACCATGCTATTCTATTTAAGTTTTGTATCTGTAGAGGAGTTAAATGTTTATTCTGTTCAGTTTTTCAAAACGTTGTGTTATGTTTCAATAAAAATTTAAATAACTTGCCTAATATTGTGAGTTTATTTGTTTTAACGAAATATTATATATGCCAAATTTTGCAAAGCCAAAACAACGAATGTGCATTTTTTTGCAAAAAAAATAAAAAAATTTGCATTTTTCAATTAACATTGCTTAGTGGTTTACAAAAGTAAACCTTCCAATACTGGTTGAAACATACAAAATTAAATCTCTATTTTTAACAATGTCTTCAAGGTTTGAAACGCGTTTTTCTCAAAACATAAAAAAAGCACATTCGTGGCTTTGGCACTGGACCGACGATAAGGAAATAGCTGTTTAATTTCCTTTTGTTAAAACTTTGTTTGCAATTATTAAGATTTTACTATTTCACTCTCACTCATTGGATTAGCAATAGTGATAAAAGAGAACGATTTTTGTTTGGGAAATATATTCCATAAATATGCGTTGGTCTTGGTATGGAGGAGAAAAAATAGAGATGGTTTTGGAATTCGATAAGAAATTAATAAAAAGTTGATAGCTATGGTTGGTAGGGCATGTACTATATTTGACGATCACAAACCTACTTTTTGCATTTGATGTCTGTAAATATATATGAAATTAAGGCAGACTACATTGTAGCTGGCAGCAATAGACTTATTGCAAGCATAACTATTTATTTGTACAAAATGTGGAATGCCGAGTATTATATTTCTTCTATTTTCCCAACAAGAGACCACGACTCAAAATGTACTTGGTGTCTTGTTAGGTTTCGTGGGTTGTTGGCCATTCCACATAACTCCCCCACATTTTGAGTAAGAACTCTCCTGAGTTCTTTTATTATTCTCTTCCTTTGGAAGGATCTCCACCAATGCGATCTCTTCCTTTCTAGGGCTTGGACTTCCTTGGACAATTCTATTAACTATTTTGTAATTCTTTCTTTTACAGTACAATGATATTAACAATATTGTTATTATCAAAATTATTACAATATTTATGCCATATGAGACATTTTTATGGTATACAAGTTCTTTGATGATTTCATTATTTTTAACATCTTTTATATTTATTTCTTTGAACTTCGGTTCACTTTCATAGCTTTGATTTAAAATCTTAGCTGGGTAATAAAATTTTTCAACAAATTCAATTTTACTATTTTCAAAAATTTGGCCATCTATTTGTATCGTACAATTTGCGTAATGTATCAAATAATTTCTGCTTATTTTTAATTCTCTTGCATCACCATTTTGAATTATTTCGTTCTTATGGGAGTTTACAATTAACAAAGTATCATCCTCTAAAGCAGTTATTTTAGTTTTGTTATTATATGTATATAAATATACAATCATTTTTGAATATGCAGTGTTGGGTTCTTTTTAAATATTTTAGTGCGGTATCTTTTTCGTACCTCAAATTTTCATTATTTATTTTGACAATCAACTCCTCATCCGTTTCAATTTCCAAATTGTCTAGATTTGGCAATGGTACTATTAATTTTAAATCTGTTTGAACATAATCATTTGCAATTTTTATTGCATTAATAATTGATTGGTTTTTATATGTCAATACTCCTATTTTAGACAACTTTAACTTGTAAAAATCTATATTAAAATAATTTATTTCCTCTTTTGTTAAAATTCCTGGGTGAATCAAATTATATTTAGCCGCTGCTATATTGTTCTGAATTTTATCTATTTTATCTTTTACAAATCGGATTTTGTTTACTATCTCATTAAACAGAAGGTTTCCACATTCTGCTGGCTCATATTTTTAAAAAGTTTACTAATTTTTTCTCTATCTTGTGTAATGGTGTCATAAAATTTTTTTATTATATTGTGATTTTTTTGTTGGACCTCCAGATAACCCAATATCTCTTGCCTATCATCATCATCCATTAGTCCGAATAACCAATTGTAAGCTTTTCAGCTAAATTAATTAACCCTCTCTTATTCCTATCAGCCTTTTCTGGCTATATGGTTTTTATCTTAGCTTCTAATATTTCTAGCTCATTGAGAAGGAACTCCTTTTTTCTGAAAGTGCCCCAGTCAATGTCATGCTTCACCTGATAAACTACCTCTAAAATTTCCTGTGGTTGAGTGACATGTAATATTGCTGTAGTTCTATTAACTATATCTACTTGACCCATGTGGATCATTGTATACCCTGCTTCATCCAGTATCGGTGTCACTTGCAGGTGTCCTTTCACCAGCCCCGCAGCCGAGTTAATTCGGCCTACGACCGCCATAAGTATTATGAACAACATCATCTGAAATGACGATAAAAACTACGTGTCATCTTGCTATTTTCATCATATACTGTCTTTTTCTTAAAAAAAAAAAAAAAATGTTTGTTTCCCTTCCTGCCTTCTCTAGGTATCTCCATTGTGAGCAGTAATGCTAAGCCTATCTTCTTGTTCATTCCTATTAATTAAATTTGGTATTTCCGCAAATTTCTTCGGTCTTTTGATATTTGCGGGGTGCACATTCTGCAAAGGATTCATTCTGTAGTAGGTTTCATCCTTGTGCCGTACTCGCTTATAGTTTTTTATTGCGCCTGTTTCTCTGTGTTCTTCATATTGTTCTCTGGTTCTCTTTGCTTTATTTATGGTGTTTTTCCTTGCTTGGTCTATTCTATTTTTTTAAATTTTTGGATATGAACTGTCTTTTGCAAACCTGGGTGAACATTGTATGCTTGAGTGATAACGATCTGTATCCTGTTGTTGTTGTAACACTGCTTTGCCCTGCCTAGGTAGTCAGTATCAACCTTACCCAATATTGTCATCGAACTCTTCTAACGGAAGTCCTAGAAACCTAGCGGCTTCAACAGGGGAGGACCAGAGGGATATGGGTGTTAGAAGAGTAGGCTCGGATGGGCAGACAAAAAGATGGTTAGTAGTATGGGGGGACAAGCCGCATGCCGGACAAACATTAGGCAAGTCGGGGTTCAGTCTGGATAGGTAAGAGTTTAACCTATTACAATATCCAGACCGGAGTTGGGCCAGCATCACCCTAGTCTCCCTAGGCAGCTCGCGCTCCTCTTCGGCAACGGGTGGTGTTGTTGCCTGAAGAACGGCGTTCATCGGGAGAGAGCCAACATAGGAATTTACCGAATTTGTGTGGATGAGGGTGAGGGCCTGCCGGTGCACCTTAGGATCAAACGGGTGCCGGATCTCATCGTAGTGTTTGCGTAGATGGCTCCTTATGCTCCTGGGGGGCGGATCCTCGTTGATCAGGCGTCCGTTCGGATGTTGCGGTTTGCAACAGTTGAACAGGTATTGCCTGGTCAACATCTCGCTATGCTCTTTAACGGCGAGCATTTTCGCTTCATTATGTAAGTGATGCTCAGGCGACATAAGAAGACACCCAGTGGCGGTACGAAGGGCGGTGTTTTGGCAGACCTGTAGCCTCGTCCAGTGTGTGTCAGCTAGCCCGGCGACCATATAGGCGTCGCGTAGCTCAGTACCGGCTGGCCAATTGCTTTATATGTAGCTAGTAACGTTTCTTTGTCTTTACCCCAAGTGCTGCCAGCTAGGGACTTGAGGATTTTGTTACGGCTTTGGACTTTATTGGCAATCGCGGTTGGATGAGCGCCGTATTTGAACATGTTATCAAACGTCACCCCTAAGATTTTGGGGTGTGAGACAGTTGGTAGCTTGACACTATCAAGGTAGACGTCTAATTCCTTGTTAACTTGCTTTGTCCACGTCGTAAATAGGGTGGCCGAGGACTTATTCGGTGACAATGCCAGGTTTCTCCCGGCGAAGAATTCGGACACGGCTGGGAGGTATGAGTTAATTCGAGAGCAGAGTTCTTCTACGGAGGGGCCTGTTGCCAGAATCGTACAATCGTCGGCGTAAGAGACGATCGAGACACCCTCTGGTGGGGGGGGGGAATAACAAAGGTGGAAAGGGAAAGGTTGAAAATTTGTGTGAGGTATCTTATGCCTTCGTCGCCGAGGTGTTTCAGCATCAGCATGGAAATGCCATCGGGGCCGATATATTTGGTGTTCTTGGATCTCCGAATAGCCTCATGAACTTCTGTTGTGGAGATGGCAATGGGCGCATCGCTGTTTTTGTGTTTGTGCGCTTCCCTGGTGGCTCGGCGAATATCTTTGTTCAACGTAGGATGCATTACAAATTGTCGGCAGAAGGCGCTCACGCATCTTTTTGGCTTCGACTGAACCTTATCACCGAAGGCGATGGATATTTTGTCGTTAGGTTTAGTCGGGTCGGACAAAGATTTCACCGTCGACCATAATTTGCCAACTCCAGCCGAGAGGTTGCAAGACCTTAGGTGCTCTTCCCACTTAGCGCGTTTGTGTTGGTCTACTAAGCGTCTGATTTCCGCATTGAGATCCCTTATTTGAGGATCCGTAGGGTCAAGGCGTCTAATATGGTCCCGTTCATTTGCCAGGGCCGCTGCCTCTGCGGGGAAGAATGGACGCACTTCATTTATTCTACCTGACGGAATGCGTTGATGGGAGGCTGAAATTAGGGCCAAACGAAACGCCTTTCCCCTTCTCGTACGTCAGACGGGGTAGGAAGAGCAGCGAAGGCACTCTCTGTGGTGTTGAGAAAACCCTCCCAGTCGGCTTTATTGAAGTTAGTGTAAGTGCGTTTCTCAGCGGTGACAAAGTCGGTGGGGCGATCGATAGAGAGCACTATAGGTAGGTGGTCTGAAGCAAGCGTCAGCATCGGTCGCCAGTCAACGCAGTTTATTAGACCAGCGCTGACTATGGTGATGTCTGGCGAGCTAGAGCTGTTTACCGCCACTCTAGTGGGGGCATCCCCATTTACCGTGCAGAACGTCGAATCATCTATTTGGTCAGCCAGCTCCTGTCCCCTACCATCGGCCTGCAGGCTGGAGTGCCACAGGTCGTGGTGTGCGTTGAAGTCACCAAGGATGACGCGGTTCTCGCCCCTGAGTAACGCACGAATGTCAGGGTGGTAATCCCTGGGACAACAGGTGCCAGGAGGTACGTAAATGTTTATGATTTCAAGGTCGACATCGCCTGACCGAACAACCATACCTTGACGTTCTAAGGTGGTGTCCCTCGGGTCGATGTCAGGCTCAAATAGACGATACTGCACAGATTGATGCGTGATGAATGCCAGACCACCCCCAAGCCCTCTCGCACGGTCACAACGGTGCACATTGTACCCGTTGCAGGTCAAAAGAGATGACTTTCCACCTAACTTTGTCTCCTGAATCGCCGCGATCTTGATGTTCAGTCGCTTCATTAAATTTGTCACTTCAACAATTTTGCCGGTTAGGCCGTTGCAATTAAATTGCAGGATACCGAAGTGTGTAGGGGGAGCAGAGTTTATGCTGGGGGTCAAGGACTGGTGCGCATGCCTAGGTGGTAATAGGCTGGGTCGCGCACTACGGCGCAATCTTGAAGTCGAAGGAATCGCGTTACCAGAAGGTAGAGGCGAGTCGGACGACGTTGAAGGTTGCGTAGCTCGACAGCATGGCGCAACGTACGTATCAGTCGATAGGTTCCTGTTCGCAAGTCCAGAGCATATGAGCAGGTGACACAGGCCAAGGCAGCTATTTCACTTGACTGATGCCAACGGCGTATATAATCTTAACCGACAAACAGTGCACGTAGTATAAGGGGCCAGGAGCTGATGGTTGTGGCTTATACTCGTGCTAATGCTAGAAGAAGAGGGGCTGACCGAGGGGGTGGGAGAGAGCGGACGCTCAGCATTGCTCAAATCCACTTGGGAAGTGCTACGTAGGGAGTAGCTGTGAGCTGCTGTGTGAGATGTTGACGCCTGTGGGCGTGAGCGGCCGCTCGGAAGGTCTACTTGCTGATGTGCATTGTTAGTGCTGGTCGTGGAGACTGATGTGACAGAGTCAGACACATGTGGCGGAGCGATACTTGATCGACGACGGCCACTGGACGTCATAGGACGTGAACAGCAAGGGGCCACAAAAGTTTTATAAAAACTAGCGGGTCTATGAGTAGAGGGATTTAGTCCGGAGCAACTAGTTAGATGTAACCATCTGCTCCAATTAGAGCATTGTACAGAATGTGAACGTTTCACATAAATTTTCTTCCAGTATACACAGCAGATCCATTCTCTAGGTCCGGGGTTGGATTCAATACCAGCCCGGAGCAGGAGAGTCTTGAGCAGTCCCGCTGCAAGGAGCTGCTCGGAGGATGACATTATTGGGGGGAGGATAACTGACGGTTTAGGCAGGGGGGTAGTGAAATAACAGCCCTTGGTCGGGGAAACCCCGAGTCATTCCGGTACGTAGCACCGGCAGTCGTGGGAATGACGATCTGTATCCTCATATGTATCTGTTGAAAGACTCGGGCCATCAATTCCTGTTAGTTTTTCCAACAGGGTTGAGTGGAGCCTCTCAATATCTGCGTTACCTGTGTGATTATTAGGTTTTGTTAAGTGAACTTCGATGCCTACCGAACTCAAATACTGCACTAATTGCTCTGCCCTAAACTTATTATCCATAATTACATTCTTTGGCTTACCGAACTTTGAAAAATGTTCAGGTATATTGCCTTTTTCGATCGCTAATTCGTATCTGTAATATTATATCCCGCTGCGAACTTTGTCAGCTTATCGATAACCGTAACAAAAGATAGCTTCTTGAAACGAAAAATGTCTATATGTATTACTTCATTTTTTTCCCTTGGTGTTTCTGTTAACTGAAATTTCGGTTTGATGGGATCTCTATCGTATTTAATTTGTTGACATTTCTCACAATTATTTACTATCAACTGAATATGTTCCCTTAATTTTGGATAAAAAATGCCACTTGCATAGATTCAACACTGTGATACAAAGAAATTTGCCTATGTAACTCTTCCTACTGCAATATATCCGTTGCCCTTTTTGTACATTTAATAAATTCAAGTTTGCTATTACAACCAAACATTGACATCAAAAGTACCTGCACTCTGTGATAATCATTTTCATCTACTTCAGAGAAAATCCCTACCTTGCCATTCCTAACATTTCTTTCCAATACATTCCTCAATTTATTTTCATTTTCTCCTACCATGTATTGCTCTAACTTCACTTTGTGGGCTGTATGTAATTATAATTTGTGTCTTGTATTTATTGAGAGAAGGAAAAGGGCTGCATCCGATGAGCTCGAAAGAGCTAGCAAGTGCAGCAATACCGAACGGTGGCATGCTCGGTCCAATCGCCCATCCACGAACAGTTCGGCCCACAGCAGTCCCTCGCGGCCCGCGCGGGAACTGGAGGCAAACGACGAGAAAGAAGAAGGCGAAGCGGTCAAGGGCGCCACGGACACCTAGATGGGGAACACCAGGCAGACTGGAAGACCCCAGAAGAAGAGGGCTAACGGGGTCAGGTGTGAAATGTTACCTGAGGAACCTGGAGAGTGATAGTGACCGGCGAAAATCCTCAGACTGAACCCTCCAAGAGGGTGCCGGCTGGTAATGGATACCACAGTTGTTCCGGACAGGGTGGTACTCAGTATTCTCCTGTAAGGAAGGTATCCAGCTAAGGTCAGAAATTACAGCCTTACGTCTTAGCTCCTTCTATAGTTCTGGCGCATTGATGTGATTCCTGACCATGGTCGCTAGGTAAGGGGGCTGGATCAAGGTGTTATGCGTCACCGTGCCGAGGATCAGCCTGGCTGGGGGCCCCTTTTTAAATAGTCCAGTCTCTAACGGAGTCCTCTGGGATCATGGCCAGTCCCAGTTGTAATCGTTGGCCTTACCCCGAGTATCGCGGATCTCTGCTCGGGGTGGACGACCCTTTTCTCCGCTACTCGTGGGACTTTAACATGGACAAACAACCAACAAAAACAAACAAAAAACAGAAGGAGGCCGACACTCCAACAAGGTCGGAGGGGAAAGCCCCTACAGGTGATGGTGCTCGTGCGATGCAGGGCGCCTCGACCAGTCGCGCTGCGGCTGTTAGGGAGCAAGCACGCAGCCTCCAGGCGATGCCGGAGTCTGCGTTAAAGGTAGCAGCTGCGGGTGAGGGTGGGGTCACTAAGGGAGTTGAGGCTGCCGGCGGAGGCGTAACCAGTAAGCGGATCGATACTTGGGTTAACGTCGAGGCCGGCGCGCTCGCCCCGAGGAGTCGCTTTCCCACACCCACGGCGTTTAGCAAGGCCAGCGATAGGCCGAAGGTAGGTAGTGTGCGGTCTAGGCATAGGCGCACTGTTATCAGGATACTGAGGAGATTCTTGCACACGCCAGATCTACTCACCAGGGCGCTGCCTGGGGATGTGGCAGAGCTGAGGGCCGAGCTAGAGTGGGCCAGAGTAGTTGAGCCGGACTTCGACGGTAGTTGTCCGGCAGTGGAAAGAGGGACCGAGAAACGCAACAGGTCCATGGAGGCTGTGTCGAGCGCCTCTAATTCTAAAAGGGCTAGAGTCCTAGGCCCCACGTTCGCGGAAGTTGCTAAAGGTAGCATACTTCTGGGGGTCTTTGACTCGAACCCCGAGGGGGAGAGGCGCTACCGGTCTAACTGGGACTGGGTGCGGGCAGAGATGGCTACCGACTCGGTCAGCGTCTTGGCCGAATTTCCTGGTCCCATCCCCTCCTGGAAAGAAGTGGGGTGGTTTCAGGGTTCGGTGAAGGTGGTGGCCTGTGGGGATTCGAGGTCGGCTGCCATGTACAAAAGGGCAGTGGGTATGATGGAGGCGGTCTACCCTGGTGCGATCATCAGGGCGGTGGATCTGAGTGAGATCCCATGCAGACCTAGGGCAAGGGTGTGGATACCGGCTAAACCGGTGGAGCCAGAGAAGGTCCTTGAAGTTTTCAGGGCCTTCAATCCGGATCTTCCAACTGCTAATTGGAGGATCCTTAAGTTAGAGACGAGCTCTAAGGCCACGCGTCAGGTGATACTGATGCTGAACAAAGAAACTATCCCTCTCCTGGATAGGATGGATAGGATGGATAGTATGGTGAACTTTGGCTTCGTGCAGGTCAAGGTTAAGGTCTATTCTAACGACCTTAGGTCAGCGCAGGACCTGGAGGAGGAGCTAGAGAGGGACGATAGTGAGGGGGTGGATGGGGATGTCGAACCCAGCCGGGCCGATCCGATGGACGGTACGGAACGGGATGACGCCGTGTCGACCCTCTCACTGGGCTCTTCTCTGGGCTTCGGGAGGTTGTGCGAGATGCACTCGGGAGAGGAGCCGATGTCGGATGAGGACATTGGTAATGTCACGGTGGTGGAGAGAGGCAGCAACCCTGATGGTGCGGGTGCTGCAGATTAACCTCCACCACAGTAAAGCAGCGGCGGCTGCGTTGCTGCTCCTTCTGGCAACGAAGGGGGCAGCGGAGATAGCCCTCATCCAGGAGCCTTGGGTGGTTGGGCAGAATATATGCGGGCTGAAGGCAGCAGGTTTTACACTGGTAAGTGGGGCTACTGATGGGAAACCTAGGGCATGTATCCTAATAAAATCTAATATACATGCTTTATTTCTTCCCCAATTTAGTGACGTAAACGAAAGGGGTGAGTTACTCTTTGATTTTATTTTACAACAGGATATCTGTATATGCAATAGGGGTCAGGAGCCAACGTTTATTACTAAAAATAGAAGGGAGGTGCTGGACGTTACGCTCTGCTCGAGAAGCGCGGAAGGCATGGTCGGAAAATGGCTGGTTTACGATGAGCACTTCTTCTCCGACCATCGCTATATTCGCTTTGATGTGGAAGGCGTACCGTCCACCTCCTCCCCATATAGAAATCTTAAGAACGCCAACTGGCTAACGTACAGAGGGGAACTGGATAAGTTCCTTTCCGACCATCATCCCGATGAACCCAGGGATACTAAAGAATTAGATGACATGGTGGACAAGTTCACTAAGGCATGTCAAGGGGCGTTAGATAAAGCTTGTCCCATTATAAAGGGCTTTTAATAGTGCTAAAGCCTCTGAGGAAGCCTCAAAATGGGAGGCGTATAAGGTGCACCTGAGGAAATACAAAGGGGAACTCAGGAAAGCTAAAAGAACCTCCTGGAGGGACTTTTGTAGTGGGATAGAATCTGCATCAGAGGGCGCTAGATTACGGAACATCCTATCTAAATCACCCCGCAGCGAACCGGGGTGTTTGAATAGGCCGGATGGGTCATGGACTTACACGGGGGAGGAAACATTGCAACTCCTCCTTGGTACCCATTTTCCAGATGCGGAAAACGAGTATAGGTACCGTATAGAGGCGGGTCAGGGAGCATTTGACCCAGGGCAGTACCTCACTAGGGAAAGAATTGTATGGGCCATCGGTTCATTTAAGCCGTTCAAAGCACCGGGGCTAGACGGAATAGCACCCATACAGCTTCAGCAATCCACGGAGCAGGTTATTCCGTGGCTACAGGCCATATATAGGGGTGTGTTCACCTTTTGTTATATTCCCAACTCTTGGAAAAGCTCTAGGGTAATCTTTATACCTAAGGCGGGTAAAATATCTCACGTTGGCCCAAAAGATTTTAGACCGATTAGTCTGGCGTCCTTCCAACTTAAAGTTTTGGAGCGACTCATGGAACCGTACTTCAGGGAGAAACTAGATAGTAAAATCGTAGCATCGCAGCATGCATATATGAAAGGTAGATCCTCAGAAACAGCGTTACATGAAATTGTCACACATATAGAAAAATCCTTGGCAAACAAAGAATTTACATTAATAGCCTTCCTGGATATTGAGGGGGCGTTTAACAACGTCACGCCGGAGGCAATCACTGTAGCTCTGACGGTCTTGGGTATTGAACCTCGGCTGGTGTCTCTTGTGTACCAAATGCTGACGAGCAGGATTGTGCAAGCGGAGCTAGCCGGGGTATCAGTAGACAAGGTCGTCAACAGAGGCACGCCGCAAGGTGGGATCCTCTCCCCTCTCCTATGGGTTGCCACTGTCAACGGACTTCTGGAAGCCCTAGGGAGAGAGGGGGGAACAAGGTCATAGCGTATGCGGACGACCTTGCGGTGGTGGTGAGTGGTAAATACCCACAAACGCTTTGTGACATTATGCAGAGAAACCTAAGGTTGGTGGAAAGGTGGGCTGGCGACAAAGGCCTAGGTGTAAACCCGGGCAAAACAGAGCTGGTCCTGTTCACTAGGAAATATAAAATTCCGACGCTGCAGTTACCTGTATTATGTAATACTACCCTCAAACTTGGCGGCTCCGCTAAGTACCTGGGTATTATAATTGATAAAAAACTCTCTTAGAAAGAAAACATCCAGGAGCGTGCTAGAAAGGCATTGGTGGCCTTATACTCCTGTAGGGGTGCCGTAGGGCAAAAGTGGGGACTGACTCCTTAAGTTACACTCTGGCTCTATACCACTGTGGTTAGACCGATTCTTTTGTATGGGGTACTAGTATGGTGGTTGGGGCTGGAGAAAAATTCTAATAATATCTTGATGCAGAGAGTGCAGAGAAGCGCGCTCATATGTGTCAGTGGGGCGCTACGTACAACAGCAGCGGATGCGCTGAATGCAATCCTAAATATTTTACCGATTGTTTTAAGTGGTAAACTAGCTGCGGCAAATTCCGCAATGCGACTTAGGAATTTACCTGGATGGGGCGCCCCTGGTATAGGTCACTCATCCATTCTTAACAATCTGCCCGTGTACAGCTCTGACTACTGTACACCGAAGTACTGTTTTGGGAATAAATTCTCCATCACGATTCCGGAGAGGGAATACTGGAACATCGGACCGTCCCTGGACGACGGCTCTATCCACATTTACACAGATGGTTCAAAACTTGATGACAAAGTGGGAGGAGGGGTGTACGCTCCTCAGTTGGACCTTAGTCTTAGTTTTAGACTGCCTGACTACTGTAGTGTTTTTCAGGCGGAAGTGGCCGCGATACAGGAAGCTGTAGAGCATCTGAAGAAAGTGGACATCAGCGACGGGGATGTCCACATCTTCTCTGATAGTCAAGCAGCTCTCAAGGCGCTGGGGGCAAGTACATACAATTCCAGGACTGTGGAGGGCTGCCGCAAATCTCTCAACGAGATGGCTGAGCAACTCTCGATTCACCTGGTATGGGTGCCGGGACACAAGGACATACCGGGAAATGAGATGGCAGACGAGCTGGCTAGAGGGGGCACAACCGCTCCACTTTCACAGTTCTGGAAGGGTTTAGGTATGCCGCTCGCTACTAGTAAGCTCTTAACGAGGCAAAAATTCCTCCAAGATGCAAGTGACAGGTGGGAAAAGTTAGGTACCTGCGGTCATGCCAAGTTGATATGGCCGGAGATCAGTGCAAGCAGGTCGGTAGATCTGCTAAAACTGAGAAGAGAAGAGCTCTCTCTACTTATGGGACTCCTAACGGGACATATAGGTCTAGGTCGTCATGCAGAAAGACTGGGCATCCCCTTTAATGACTTCTGCAGAAGCTGCAGAGATGAGGAGGAGCCTGAAACGGTGAGGCATCTTCTATGTGAATGCCCTGCGCTGTGGGGGAGTAGGTTGAAATATCTGGGGTCGGGCTTTCTCCAGCATCTCGGAGAATTAACCACGATAAAGGCTAAGGACATTCTGCGCTTCGCAAAATCCACAAAATGGTTCGAGTAGGAGGTCTTTCTTTCTAAGATCTATGTGGTATCCCAACGGGACCTCCGGGGCCTATGTGCGCTAGCTCCCTTACTAGCAGCCACTGCAACCTACCTACCTACCTAACCTGGAGAGAGGATTATCGCCTGACACCGCTCGGGCAAGGGCCTACCTCCACATGGAGGTGGGCAAGGAGAGCGCTGCGAATAGAGACAGGACCGAACCCAACCAAGTGAAGGGAATCGGTCAGGGAGGGAGCAGCAAATACTAGCCTGCACGTGCCCCCGGGCGCAGTAGTGGGACTCACGACGGCGCATCGACCTCCGCCAGCGCTTCAAAGCGGAACTGCGGCACCAGCGCACATGCGGGTACAAAGGACCAGAGGGGACAGCGGGCAAAACGACCAGCTACCACCTAGACCGCCACCATGGCGGGGACCTCTAGGGCGTCAGGATCGTCTGGACCGGGAACTGCGAGGGAAGCTTATGGGCAGCAAAGGTATTCTGAGGCCATCAGAGGCATAAGGATGGCGGTGTTGCCTAGGAACTTCCCAGCGGAAAGCCTGAGCCAGGATGAGCTATCTGCTCTTCAGGTCGCCATCATGAGGGAGGTCGCGGAGGGCTGGACAAGCCCGATATTCTTCAGTGGAGTCTACTTCCGCCCAGGGCTACTTTTGGTGGATTGTAGAGATGAGGGTACCACGATGTGGTTAAACAGGACGATACCGAGGTTGCAGGGATGGACAAGCCCAGCCCTCACAACGAGGAGTGGGGACGACATACCCCCCACGCACACGGTAACCATATTCCTGCCCAGAAGTGCGGATTGAAGCTCATAAGAGCACAGAACTAGGGCCTGCACACCAAGCTGTGGCGTATATTCAGCACCAATGTTGAGGATTGGGGGCTTCGGCTGAACATGGCCATCGATGAGGCCTCCTTCATTGCCATGAAAAGGGCATCTTTTAGGCTAAATTACCGGTTCATCTTCATGCCAATGAGGCCTTGGCAGCAGAAGGTAGACCATCCCGCCGAAAGCTCCAAAATGGAAGAGCAAAGGGATCGAGGGAACTCGCCCAAAGGACGAGATATCGTACATGATGTTGTAGATGCACCCGCAGGGAGCTAAACCAGCTCAGTGGCAGTGGCCGCGAGCATTCCGGGGGAGACCGCTGCTGGCCCCGACACGCAGGAATTGCTGGAGGGCATGGACTTCCGCAACCTGGACATCAGAGAAGATGAGGATGAGGACGGTCGGCTGTCTGACCTGGACGAGCCGATGGGGCCAATGACCGACCTAAGAGGAACAGCTGTGGCCCAGATAAACCTCCACCACGCTAAAGCAACATCAGCTACGCTGGCGTTGAGTTTCGCGGAGGACAATCTTTGCATCGCTCTAGTATAAGAGCCGTGGGTGGTTAACGGCCAGATAAGAGGATTAAAAGGAAACAAGAATAAGGTAATTTGGGATCTCTCTCAGGAGAGACCAAGAGCGTGCGTAGTATTAAGAAACTCTATTGATTATTTCTGTCTTACAGAGCACATGAGTAAGGACCTAGTAGCGGTACGCTGGAGGTTGTGGGCCGCAGGACTAGTGTAGTCTTTGCTGCGGCATACCTGGCGACCGATGACAACAACTTTCCGCCGGAGAGCGTCAGAAGTTTGGCAAACCACTGCAGCAGGGCGAAACTACCACTGATTATTGGATGCGACGCAAACGCCCACAATGAGTTGTGGGGTAGCACAGACACCAACCAAAGGGGTGGTTACCTTTTAGAGTTTTTAGTAAGTAGCGACCTTAACGTATATAACGTGGGTAATGGACCCACCTTTGTCACAAGGGTACGAGAGGAAGTCCTAGACATCACCATCGGCAACAACCTGGCTGATGTCATGATCTCGAACTGGAGAGTTTCCCCGGAACCCTCCCTCTCGGATCATCGCATCATACGGTTTGATGTCAATGCTGTTGCAATAGAGGCAAATTTGCGGAGAAACCCCAGGAAAACTGACTGGGATAGTAGCTTTAGTAGCACCCTTAACCTTAATCTAGCTAGCTTGGGAAATTTGGGAAGGGAGGCATCGAGCCTTACACTAGAGCACCGGGTCAACAACCTGAACAGCGTCATATTGGACGCTTTCAGCTCCAGTTTCCGAGAATCCAAGGGGGCGAAATACAAGACTCCTTGGTGGTCGAAAGAACTATCGGTGATTAGAGGGATTGTGCGCAAGCTGTTTAATAAGGCGAGGCGCACCGGGCAGTGGGAAGAGTTCAAGACTCTCGTCACTGAGTACAATAAAGGAATAAGGAGGTCAAAAAGAACAAGCTTCAGGACCTTCTGTGAAAAGATAAGCTCCACCCCTGAAGCGGCCAGACTTCATAAAGCCTTGGCCATGGAAGTCGAGGGGGCAGATGGATATTCCCAGCCTTCCTACAACACGGGGAGCAACTCATCCCACACCTGATAGGAATAATGAAAGACAGCTTAGCCCTGGCCTATATTCCAAACATATGGCGGCGGGCAAAGTTTGTATTCATACCAAAGGCAGGGAAAAAGGACTACTCGGTGGCCAAGTCCTTTAGGCCCATCAGATCATAGATCAGGAGATAAGATCGAACGCCCTCAGGCAGAGTCCTCTACACGTGGGCCGACCAGCTTACAGGGCAGGAAGGTTAACAGACACGGCCTTGTACCAGCTGAAATAAGGAGTGCGTTCGAGCAAGGGGATACAGTAATATGTGCATTCATGGACATTGAGGGAGCTTTCGATAACACTTCGCATGCGAGTGTGAGTCGAGCACTTGGAAGCAAAGGGGTCCCGAATACCATCATACGATGGATAGATGCACTGCTTCGAACTAGAATAGCAGAGACCGAAATCGGAGTAGACACGGTTCGGGAAGAACTACGAAAGGTTGCCCACAAGGAGGAGTACTGTCACGACTTCTGTGGAGCATAGTGGTGGACGAACTTCTACAGCTTCTGACGGACAATGGCATTCGTTGTCAGGGGTACGCGGATGACATCGTGATCATCGCCAGAGGGAAGTTCGAGGACATGCTCTGCGACATTATTCAAAGAGCGTTAAACCTGACAATGAGATGGTGTGCAGGGGCTGGTCTGAGCATCAACCCTGGCAAAACCGCCATCATCCCATTCACACGGAGAAGATCCCTGCCGGGATTACGGACAATCAGACTAGGGGGAGATCAAATAGAGCTAGCCTCCGAGGTGAAATATTTGGGAGTCACGTTCGACTCCAAACTCCTGTGGCGGACACATGTGGCACACATGACAATGAAAGCAACAAAGGCGATAATGGTGTGCAGAAGACTCGCAGGCAAATCATGGGGATGTAACCCAGCACTGCTGAGATGGATGTACTTAATGATCGTCAGGCCAATAATAGTGTACGGGGCAGTAGCCTGGGGCTCCAGATCAGGTCTGGGAACGGTGCAAAAGGCATTAGCAAAAACCCACCGCCTTCCATGCATATGCATTACGGGAGCAATGCGCACCTGCCCCACGGCGGCACTTGAGGTGCTACTGGACCTAAGTCCACTGCACGTTGCGGTAGAGCAAGTAGCCAAGCGAACTATGCTAAACATAGCGAAGGACGGATTTGGAAAAGGCAAGGTCATTTCGTCTGTGGGAGCGGAGAAGTTAAGAGAACAGCTTCCTATCTGCCAGCTTCCACGGGACGACATTGCCAAGGTAATATTTGATAGGAAGTTCGAACTAGATTTAGGGGATAAAGCCACGTGGAATCCCACTAAAATTGAGGAATTCCACCAAAATCGAGCTATCGTATGGTACACGGATGGCTCGAAAACCCCTGAGGGAATCGGCGCGGGCATATTTGGCCCACGCACGGAACTCGCTGTACCACTAGGAGCACACCCCAGCATATTCCAGGCTGAGGTAGCAGCTATAAGCATATGCGTAGACATAAACCTGCAACGCGGATATACAAATGAGAACATCACTATACTTAGTGACAGCCAGGGGTTGAGGAATGAAGAGTGCAGAATGAGGGAAAGGTACTGGCAGCAGACTGTTGGGCTGCGCCAGGCAAAGGCCATGATGGGGGACTATAATTCCAAGCATTATAAAGAATTAATAACCCTGTCCAAGAATAACCTAAGGATCATCACAGGAATACTGACAGGACACTGCAGGCTAAACGCCCACCTGCATAGACTGGACATTAAGTCCTCTAGCCCATGTCGGTTCTGTGACACCGAGGACGAAACAGCGGAGCACATACTGTGTAGTTGCGATGCTGTGTCGAGGAGTAGACATAAGTACTTAGGCGCACCTACACTGGAGTGCAGGCACCTACCCGATTTAAAGCCATCCTCTATTCTGGACTTTCTGAGGCGGATCGGGCTGGACAAGGTGCTATGAGGTTATGAGGGTACAATAGACTCCAAAGGTCGCAGTACATTTCCTCAATCCTATTACATATAATTATTTATTGACAATTTCCTCCTTAATCACAAAGTGATCCAACAACTCCTCTTCAGCCGAATGTATCGTGTCGGACATCTCCAAATTCGATTCTTGATCATTGTTTTCATCAATTTTCGGAGAGTCCTCTATTCGGCTTAAAAAATCTGCTACCACATTATTTTTTTATAACACATAACGTGAATGTATGACCCAAAAATTTTGTTTCCCTCCTGAGAAAACTGCACTTGTCTGCCTGAATTTTCAAATTGTGCTCTTTCAGCTTCGAAAAATTTTTTTCAAATGCACTTAGATGTTCCTGCAACGATGTGGAAAACACCAATATGTCGTCCCTCAAGATTTTATTCATCAAACGGCATCCTAACGTATTCATACAAACCTAGTGGGGAAACAAAGGCTGTCTTTTCAATATCCTTAGATGCCATTAGAATGTGATGGTAACCCTTTGCAAGATCAAGAGTGCTAAAGTACTGTGTTTTGCCCAGCTTGTCCATAATTCCATCGATATTTGGCAAGGGATATTTGTCGTCGATAGTTATCTGATTCAACCATCGATAATTAACGACTAAAAGAAACCGTTTATTTCCCGCACTATCCTCCTTTTTGGGTACTATAATGATAGGAGAACTATATTTGCTCCTACTTTTTTGAATTACACCCTGTTTTTCCAGGTCTCTAATTTGTTTGATAGCCTCCTCCTCGTGCTTTGGAGGCAGTCTATATATTTTTGAATTTATTTGTTGATTCGTGGTAGTCCTTACTTCGTGGACTACCGTTTTTGTGCTTGTGAGTGCATCCCCCACTTTGTAAATTAATTTCTCGTATTTTTTCAACAATTTTTCAACCCCCTTTCGTTCATCTGATTTTAGATGATCAAGTTGAATATTTTGTAACTCCCCCATATCCAGAGCATACACCTGCTCCTGCATTGCCTTTGAATAAAACGGAATCCTAACTCCGTTTCGAAGCAAAATTTCCTCGTTCTTTATATCTATCACCTTCACATTTTTGAATATGAAATCATTTCCCAATAGGAGGTCATACGGTTTATCGAAATTAATCTTTAACCACCTCATTTTGGCATTTCCGTCACATTAAAATTCCGAAGGAATAGGGGTGCTCACTCTCCGGCTTGGTTCAGACATACTTTCATTTAATGTACTTATTACCACACTTTTCTACTCAATAACCGGAAGATTACACTTTTTACAACTGTTTTCCTTCATTATACTTACTGTCGACCCCGGATCGACCAACGTTAGCCATTTCCTATTGAACAGCGTTAACGTTATTAAAATCTTATTATTATTTTCCGAGGCTAGTTTAAAAAAAACCCGTCGGTAGTATTGGTTTCTTCCACTGTACCAGCAGCATCTACATCCATGGGTTGCGGCCCATCTGACCGCCTTGTCCTTTGTGACACATTTTGCCTATTTGAGGTACCACTACCGTTATTGTTGCCTTAATTATTATACTGTGGATTCGCTTCGTTTCGCGGTCGACTAACATGGGAATTACTCTGTCTATTCGAGTAATTATTCTGCCCCGATGCTCTGTTATTATAACTTCTTGCATTTGCGTTCTTCCAATTATTGTTATATTGGCCCGAACTAGGATGGGCACGATTACTATATCGTCCCGAATTGCCACTATCCCTGCTACCATTATGGTATGCAGAGTTACCCTGCCTTGGGGAAAAATTATTTTGCCCCTGGCCTCTATTTTGTTAGTGGAAATTATTATTTCCCACCTGCCTACCTGGATTTCTATTTCCAGTCACAAATTTTGGATTAAGATTTCCCGATTCCAGCCCTATAAAATTGTATATACAGGTTGCCATTTCTGGCCATGCCACTATATTTCTGGCTGAGCAGGCAAACGAGCCTGCTGCCAGTTGCTTAACCCTTTGTATTAACATACCGCATTAAATTTCCTTGAGCATACTACCGTTTTCATTAAGGACGCTCAAATCGGTAATGCTATCTATTATTTCTTTTGCTTTTCTACTTAGTTCCAATATAGTGGCTACCCTTAAATTTGTGATGTCGTTAGTGATCGACATCGGATCCTTAGAGGACCTGAAGTGTTGCTTGAGTTTTGTCTTACATTGCTCCCAATCCTCTGGCTGACTTAGAGCAAGAAAATTCTTTGCTGACCCCGAGATCTTTAGGTCATATTCGACTTGGTATACCAGCTCCTCTTGACCAGTATACTCCCCCAGGATTCTATCTATGCTCTGTATAAATGGAGGCAACTTCTTAGTGTTGCCCTAGAAAGGTTGGTGGGCAGCGTTTTGCTGCAGCAACTGTGTTATGGCCACTAGGCCATTTTGCAATTTGGGTGAAAGGGAAGTCCAAAAAAAAAAAAAAATTAGGAACGCACCCAAAAAGAAAAAAAAAACAAGACAAAACACGACAACAGCAATAACGAAAAGGAGAAAAAAAATGCTTATAGGAATGCCAGCGAAGCTACACAACGCCCATTGGCATTTATAGTAGTATCGAAACGCATTAATATGCGTTATTCTATTAATGCTAAAAAAATCCAGAGCCAGGCGTTATTATACCTGTACTAGAGCGTTATGATTTCTTTTTAGTTTCACAGTCAATGTGATATATGAAAAACAATTATATTTTCTTCAAAATATTCTTTACGCATATTTTTGCTCATGCACTTTTATACCTACATATATACATAGTACACACAATTACTTCTATGTATATAGGAGGCTACTAATATCAATTAGAGTTCGCTTTATAATTCATTACTTATCTTTTTTTTATACGTACAGTAAGGTTATTTTTGAAATTGTATTAGAATAAATTCTCATTTACTTCCCTTTTTTTTGTACAATTCCTTAAACTAAAAGGAATTTAAAACCTCCCTTCACTGACTCGTTCCAAAATTTTGAGGTACACTTACTGTTCCTGCTGTTAGTTGAAATCGCATTGGTGCTGCCGGCTGCTTGTTGCAAATGTTGTAACTGGTTGAGGTGTTGTTGTTTTGGTTACTACTACTACTACTGTTGTTGTTGCTGTTGATGCTGCTGTGCACACAGATTGTTGTTACTGTTGCTATTGTTATTACTACTACTACTGTTGTTGTTGCTACCCCACAGCTGTGCTGCTATGAGCTACCTGGCTCCTAGATGTTGTTTTTTTTTTTTTCTTTTTGATATATATTATTGAACGAACTTAACTTTTTTTTTTAACCACCCGAAAACCGAAGGAGCACTTAACTACTCTTCGAACTTTTGTTATTAGATTAAGCTCTTTTAGACTAAATTTTATTTTAATATGTGGTATAGAGAAAGTAATAAATTGAGCGACAAGTATCAATCTACACTATATTTTGCGTTTTCTTGATTTTCTCGCAACCAATTGAGTTTTGTCTTTCTTAAACACCTAAATTATAATTTTGTTACAAATAATTACGTTCGAACATACATATGTTTATGCTGCTGCTCATACTTTCGCCTGCAGTTCTTTCCAATTTTCGCCGTTTCCTACATCGCTGCTGTTAACGCTATCGCCTTTGTGCTTTTCTTCGGCTCTCAATATCAAACACTTGCTTGCTGTTGTTGTCATCTGCACGGTGATTGCCCTCGTCAACCACTGTTTTGTGCTGTCCTCACTGTTGCTGCTTTGCTTGCACAAGCCTTTGATTGCTGTAAGTTTCTATTTCTTTTTTGTTTTATCATTCACTTTTGGCGCTTTTTGCGATTGTGCAAATATGGCAAAGCGCCTGTTAAGCAAAACGTCACCAAAACAACCTACGGCTGCATCAAAAGCAGGTACAGATGATCTGGCACCTGTTTGGGCTGCACGGCTTGAGCCTAAAATAGAGAATGTATGGGACAAAATGCCTTTGCGGTTGAAAGAATCTGAAGAACGGGTTCTGAGCAGAATCGGTGAAATCACTGCTGATATATCTGAGGTTAAGCGCTGCATGGGGGAATACGAGGTGAGGCTTAATAAAATTGAGAACGAATTTACACAAGTCGACCAGCTGCGTAAAGAAATATGCGAGTTAAAGGCAGAATTAGAGGTATTGAACACTAACAATGTTTCAGGCGACATTATTGTAAGTGGAATACCTTATGAAAGTGAGGAAAACGTGAAAGATATTTTTGAAAAGATGTGTGGAGCCATGAAGTTAATGCTCCCCCTGTCCGTGCGGCTTTTCGCGTTAAAAATAAGGCTAGCGACATTAAGCCTGCGCCCCTTATAATAAAGTTGGTATCACCGTACGTACACACGCTGTTTAAAGCTGCTGCCAGCTTCTACAGAGCCAATAAACGCCGTTTTCAGTTGTCTGACATAGGAGGTAATACTGATGAATATTTTTATATGAATGAGTGCCTCAGTAAGAAAAATCGCGAGATCATGCAGTTTGCAACCCAGCTCAAAAACCAAGAGAGGTTAATATCTGCTTTCTCTGTTAGAGGCAATGTTTTCGTGTGCACTCAGCTCGAAAGTAAGGCAGTAAAGGTGATCAGCAAAGAGGCCATCGAGTCATTATTGGGAACCAGCAAATTACTATTTTTACTTGTCTTCTTATATTTATGTTCATATTTGCATCTACGTTTTTATTATATTTGTATAGCTTTAAGAAAAATTTGTAAATTTTCTCTTTCAATCTTGTTTTTTTGTGTTGCTCAATTAACTATCTCCTTTGTTGTGTTCGGTAATATTTCCTTTCTAGTTGTTCTGAGATGCAATGTTCTCTAACTTTGTCAGTGATGGGTGATTGTCACAATAGTAATAGTAATAGCAACAATAGCGGAGTTTCAGCGTTCAATATGATAAGGGTACTATGTAAGCAAAAAACTGGTTTGCAAATTTTTCATATTAATGCCAAGAGTCTTCCTTCAAAAATCGACGAGTTTAGATGCATGTTTGAGTCTTCGGATGTGGATGTTATTTGTATGTCTGAGACATGGTTTTCTACGTGACATAACGCTGATATGTTTAGTGTTAGTGGCTACAAAATGTTTCGCTCGGATAGACCTACCCTGGGCGGTGGTGTTGCAGTGTTTGTCAAAAATAGTTTAAATTGTAGACTTAAATGTACTTCCGAGTCATACAATTCTATGGAGTACATTTTTATAGAAATAACTTCTAGTCATCAAAAAATTCTTATTGGTTGCGTGTACAGATCAAATAAACACATTACCTACTCATCTTTTGTTAAATTTGTTGAAAGCTTGACCTTAGACTACAACAACATAATTATAACTGGAGACTTCAACAGCGACCTACTTTGTGAAATTAACTTCGCTTTTGCTATGCAGAATCTGGGTCTCCTGCTAACAGTACTATGCCCACACATTTCACCCAAACTAGTAGTACTCTGCTGGACATTTTCTTTGCAAATAATACCTCTAAAATTCTCCTTTTTGATTAGCTGTCTGCTCCGTATTTTTCCAAGCACGACTTAATTTTCTTGACTTTTGACTTTCAATTGAGCTTTAATGTTGCATATTCTTACCGCGACTTTTTACTGATCAAATTACTTTCCTGGAAGCTTACATAAATTCCCTCTTTGAACAGTTTGTGCCAATTGCATGCAAGTCTGTCAATGCTAAAAAACAGCCATGGCTCAATAAATATATTAGAAATTTGATTTCCAAACGTATTACGCATTTCGCAACTGGAAACGGGTCAAAAGTCAAGATGATTACAATATGTTTAAAGCCTGCAGACGGGATGTCACGAAAGCGATCAAATTAAGGAAGTTAGAATACTACGAACAGCAGTTTAGTATGGCAATGGGGTCTAAGCAGACGTGGCGAAAAATTCGGGAGATCGGGATTGGCAATAAAACCCAACCTGCTTCAGAGTCAGTTGACGTAAATGAGTTGACCGAGAAATTTGCTCGCCTGCCCGTTTCTGTGAGTAATGTATGTTGTGGAAGTTTTAGTGGTAGTATAAACAATGCGTCGTCCAGTTTTTATTTTCAATGTGTTGATGAATGTGATGTAGTCCAGTCCATACTCAGTATAAAATCAAATGCCGCTGGTCTGGATGGTATTAATCCAAAGTTTCTCAAGTGCTTGCTTCCAAAAATCATAAAATACATAACTTATGCTTTTAATACCATCTTTACCACTTCAGAATCCCCAATATCTTGGAAAAAGGTCAGGATTATCCCACTAAAGAAAGCAAACGGTGATTATCTGCCAATTGACATTCCCACGACAGCCGGTTCTACGTACCGGAATGACTCGGGGTTTCCCCGACCAAGGGCTGTTATTTCGCTACCCCCCTGCCTAAACCGTCAGTAATCTTCCCCCCAATTATGTCATCCTCCGAGCAGCTCCTTGCAGCGGGACTGCTAAAGACTCTCCTGATCCGGGCTGGTATTGAATCCAACCCGGGACCAAGAGAATGGATCTGCTGTATATGCTGGAAGAAAATTTATGTGAAACGCTCACACTCAGTATAATGCTCCAATTGCAATAGGTGGTTGCACCTAACAAGTTGCTCCGGACTAAATCCCTCTACCCATAGGCCCGCTAGTTTTTATAGAACTTTTGTGGCCCCTTGCTGTTTACGTCCTATGACGTCCAGTGGCCGTCGTCGATCAAGTATCGCTCCGCCACATGTGTCTGACTCTGTCACCTCAGTCTCCACGACTAGCATCACAAATGCGCCTCAGCAAGTTGACCTTCCTAGCGGTCGCTCACGCCCCCCGGCGTCAACATCTCACACAGCAGCTCACAGCTACTCCCTACGTAGCACTTCCCAAGTGGAATTGAGCAATGCCGAGCGTCCGCTATCTCCCGCCCCCTCAGTCAGCCCCTCTTCTTCCAGCATCAGCACGAGTATAAGTCACAACCATCAGCTCCTGGTCCCTTATACTACGTGCACTGTTTGTCGGTTAAGATTATACACGCCTTTGGCATCGGTCAAGTGCAATAACTGCCTTGGCCTGTGTCATCTGCTTATATGCTCTGGACTCGCAAACAGGAACTTATGGACTGATACGTACGTTGCGCCATGCTGTCGAGCTACGCAACCTTCAACGTCATCTGAATCGCCTCTACCTTCTGGTAACGCGATTCCTTCGACTTCAAGAATGCGTCGTAGTGCGCGACCCAGCCTACTACCACCTAGGCATGCGCATCAGTCCCTGACCCCCAGCATCAACTCTACTCCCCCTTCGCACTTCGCAATTATGCAATTTAATTGCAACGGCCTAACCGGCAAAATAGCTGAGATTACAAACCTCATGAAGCGACACAATATCAAAATCGCTGCTATTCAGGAGACAAAGCTCGGTGGAAGGTCAGCTCTTCTGACCTGCAACGGGTACAATGTACACCGTTGTGATCGTGCGAGAGGGCTTGGGGGTGGTCTTGCATTCATCACGCATCAAACTGTGCAGTACCGTCTATTTGAGCCTGACATCGACCCGAGGGACACCACCTTAGAACGTCAAGGTATGGTTGTCCGGTCAGGCGATGTCGACTTGGAAATCATAAACGTATATATACCTCCTGTCACCTGCTGTCCCAGGGATTATCACCCTGACATTCGTGCGTTACTCAGGGGTGAGAACCGTGTTATCCTTGGTGACTTTAACGCACACTGCGACCTGTGGCACTCCAGCTTACAGGCCGATGGTAGGGGGCAGGAGCTGGCTGACCAAATAGACGATTCGACGTTCTGCACAGTTAATCGGGATGCCCCCACTAGAGTGGCGGTAAACTGCTCTAGCTCGCCGGATATAACTATAGTCAGCGCAGGTCTTATAAACTGCGTTGACTGACGACCGATGCTGACGCTTGCTTCGGATCACCTTCCCATTGCGCTCTCTATCGATCGCCCCACCGACTTTGTCACTTCTGACAATCGCACCTTTATTAACTTTAACAAAGCCGACTGGGAAAGTTTCTTAACATCTACAGAGAGCGCCTTCGCTGCTCTCCCCACTCCGTCTGACGTACGAGAAGGGGAAAAGGCGTTTCGTATGGCCCTAGTTTCAGCCTCCCGTCAACACATTCCGTCAGGTAGAATAAAGGAAGTACGTCCATTCTTCCCCGCAGAGGCAGCGGCCCTGGCAAATGAACGTGACCATATTAGACGCCTTGACCCTACGGATCCCCAAACTAGGGATCTTAATGCGGAAATCAGACGCCTAGTAGATAAAAACAAACGCGCTAAGTGGGAAGAGCACCTAAGGTCTTGTAACCTCTCGGCTGGGGTTGGCAAATTATGGTCGACGGTGAAATCTTTGTCCAACCCGACTAAACCCAAAGACAAAATATCCATCGCCTTCGGCGATAAGGTTCAGTCGAAACCTAAACGATACGCGAGCGCTTTCTGCCGACAGTTTGTAATGCATCCTCCGTTGGACAAAGAAATTCGCCGAGCCACCAGGGAAGCGCATAAACCCAAAAACAGCGATGCGCCCATTGCCATCTCCACAACCGAAGTACAAGAGGCAATACAGAGATCTAAGAACACCAAGTACATAGGCCCCGATGGCATCTCCATGCTGATGCTAAAACACCTCGGCGACGAAGGCATAAGATATTTAACACACATTTTCAACCTTTCCTTGTCCACCTTTGTCATTCCTGAAAGATGGAGACAGGCAAAGGTGGTCCCACTATTAAAGCCTGGCAAGCCAGCTGCCGTAGGGGAGTCATATCGCCCGATATCACTTCTCTCGCCAGTAGTGAAAGTGTTGGAATCCATCTTATTACCATATTTCACCGCTAATTTGCGACTCGCCGAACATCAGCATGGTTTCCGCAAAAACCACAGCACTACCACCGCGCTGAACGCCATTACCACTCAGATAGGGGACGGACTAAACCAAAAGCGTCCAAACCACAGGGCAGTGCTAGTTGCGCTTGATTTGGCCAAAGCCTTTGACACGGTCAATCATGCTCGACTATTGAAAGACCTGGAAGATTCGTCCCTTCCCCCCTGTCTTAACCGTTGGACTGCCAATTATCTGAGTGGTCGTCAATCGTCGGTAGAATTCAGAGGCGCCCGATCAAAACCCAGAATAGTTAAACAAGGGGTGCCACAGGGTGGTGTCCTATCCCCGTTTCTATTTAACTATTATGTATCGAAACTTCCCCCCCCACCAGAGGGTGTCTCGATCGTCTCTTACGCCGATGATTGTACGATTCTGGCAACGGGCCCCTCCGTTGAAGAACTCTGCTCTCGCATAAACTCGTACCTCCCAGCCGTGTCGGAATTTTTCGCTGGTAGAAACCTGGCATTGTCACCTAATAAGTCCTCGGCTACCTTATTTACGACGTGGACAACGCAAGTGAACATGGAATTAGACGTCTACGTTGATAGTGTTAAGCTACCAACTGTCTCACACCCCAAAATCTTAGGGGTAACGTTTGATAACATGTTCAAATACGGCGCTCATGTTACCGCAATTGTCAATAAAGTCCAAAGCCGTAACAAAATCCTCAAGTCGCTAGCTGGCAGCACTTGGGGCAAAGACAAAGAAACGTTACTAGCTACATACAAAGCAATTGGTCAGCCGGTACTGAGCTACGCGACGCCTATATGGTCGTCGGGGCTGGCTGACACACACTGGACGAGGCTTCAGGTCTGCCAGAATACCGCCCTTCGAACCGCCACTGGGTGTCTTCTTATGTCTCCTGAGCACCACCTGCACAATGAAGCGAAAATGCTCGCCGTTAAAGAGCATAGCGAAATGCTGACCAGGCAATTCCTATTCAACTTTTGCAAAACCGCAGCACCCGAACGGACGCCTGGTCAACGAAAATCCGCCCCCCAGGAGGATAAGAAGCCACCTACGCAAACACTTCGATGAGATCCGGCACCTGATTTCCACGCCGTTTGATCCTAAGGTGCACCGGCAGGCCCTCACCCTTATCCACACCGATTCGGTAAATTCCTATGTCAGCTCTATTCCAGCGAACGCTGTTCTTCAGGCAACAACTCCACCCGTTGCCGAAGAGGAGCGCGGGCTGCCTAGGGAGACTAGAGTGATGCTGGCCCAACTCCGGTCTGGATATTGTAATAGGTTAAACTCTTACCTATCCAGACTGAACCCCGACTTGCCTAATGTTTGTCCGGCATGTGGCTTGTCCCCCCATATTACTAACCACCTTTTCGTCTGCTCAGCTGAGCCTACTCTTCTAACACCCATATCCCTCTGGTCCGCCCCTGTCGAAGCCGCTAAGTTTCTAGGACTTCCGTTAGAAGAGCCTGATGACAATATTGGGTAGATACTGACTACCTAGGCAGGGCTACGTGGCGTTACAACAACAACATCGGCTAATTGCAATACTGTCATATCTGTCAAAGGTTCTTGAGCACATTATGCATGGTCAGATTAATTCTTTTATACACAATAACTCTCTTATACATCCGCTACAATCTGGCTTTAGATCCAACAAAAGTTGTAAAACAGCGCTCTTGAAAGTTGCAGACAATATTAGGCTCAACATAGTTAAAAACCGTATTACTTTTCTAACCTTGCTGGACCATTCTAAAGCGCTCGACTCCGTGGATCACAAAACTCTAATATTAAAACTAAAAAACATATCCGACTGGCTAACCATAACTAGAGGTGTTCCGCATGGTTCTATTTTAGGCCCCTTGCTTTTTGTGTTATATATCCATGATTTGTTTAGTGTTATTAAATATAGTGATGTGCATGTTTATGCAGATGATGTTCAGTTATATGTTAGTTGTCTCTCGATTCCGTCAATGTACGTATTAACAATTTCAACTCGGACTTGAATTCTATCAACAAGTGGGCTTCTGACAATGGATTAACCCTTAATCCTGATAAATCACAATGCATCGCTATTTTTAAGAAAATTATTAAGCTTGACGACTATATGGAAATTAAGCAAACAACTCTGTGATAAAATATGTTGACACGGTTAAATACTTAGGGGTTATATTTAATAGAATTTTGACGTGGAATAACCATATTTCCTGCACCATTGGTAAAGCATATGGCATGCTACGAAATGTTTGGGTTACTCAGCATTTTACACCTGCGAAAATACGACTGCCTCTAGCTAAAACGTAGATACTTGTTACCGACGTTGTTGTATGGTTGTGAGTAGTACCCTAGTTGTGATAGTATGTATATGTCGTAGTAAACTAAATGTTTTGTATAATAATATAGCAAGATATGTGTACAGTAAAAAGCGTTATGATCACATTTCTGTGTTCTCTAAGCAAATAGCTTCTGTGTCTCTTGATAATTTGTTAAAATTAATATGTTTAGTTTTGCTTCATAAAATCATAACAACAAATGAGCGATTTTCTCCTGCCTAATCCTTCATCATTTCTGGGTCTATCTCTTCGTTGTGTCCTGTTGATTAGTTGAAGGTTTTTCTTGTTAGTTTAAGTGTTTATATGTAATTTCTTGCCGGTAAATATATCTTATGGTTGTGTGCTTGACCGAAATAAATAAATAAAAAAAATATAATGGAATAAATAAATAATATTGCTTTTTTTTCAGGGACGGGGACTTTTATTCCTTTTAAAATAAAAGTCCGAAGAAAAAAGTTATTTCTGGACTTTTATTCTTATCCGGACAAAAATAATCGGACAACTCGGACTTTTATTTTTTCTCGCCAAGAATAAAAGTTATCTTTGTCCTTTTATTTTTTAAGGACAGAATAAAAGTCCGAGCTAAAATCTACCAACCCGCCAATCTAAATTTAATGAATTTCCTATCATATGAAAGAGGATTGTCGGTATAGTAGATTTTGGTTCGGACTTTTATTTTGTCCTTAAAAAATATAAGGACAAAGATAACTTTTATTGCTGGCGAGAAAAAATAAATGTCCGTGGTTTTAAGTTATTATCGGACTTTTTTCAAAAAAGCCAGGAAAATTAATTGTGGCCAGGATATTGATCCTAGAAGTCCTGGGACAACAGAAAATTTAATAATTTTCTTCAGGGACACTATCTAAGCCCGGACTTTTATGAGATCGAAAAAAATAATAACTTTTATTTTCCGTCCCTGTTTTTTTCTTATAATTGTTATTTACTTAATTTTATACATGCCTGGTACTGTAAAATAATTTGTTAAAAATTATTGTGCCAGGAAAAATATTCAAATAAATACAAATACAATACACGCTGTACATAATTGCCTTTGTTGCTGTTTAGATTAGTACAGTAATTATGTACATAGTTAATCCCTTTGATCAACTCAAATTCTGCGTAAAATAGAATAATAAAAATATGTATGTTCGCAGGGGAGGATTTTGAAATTCAAAACCCCCACCGCTGCGTACGGGCCTGGTATAAGTTGATAATATTCAATAGCTTTACCGCAGCAGTCCCCGAGTAACACACGTCCTTTTTTATTATTATTTGGCTTAGGTGCTATTTGACAGTTTTGATCAAATGGTATTTATTAAATCATTTGTCTCAGGTTCTGACGACCGTGTTGCGCAAATATTTAAAATATTTGGCATGGCGCTTCCTCATTTTCGCTGTGAAAAACCACACACCTTGGCTTAACAAAACATAAACTATATCTACGGAATATTTCAAAAGCTGATTGCGATCCACAATAGCGTGTAATACAAATGATATAAACGAATGAAATAACCGTACCTTATGTCGCTTAAACACGCTTAAACAGTAAATTCACTTTTGTTTTGGAGCACGGTGTAATTATATTGCGGCATCCTCAAAAAATTGTTGAATGCTTCATTGGTAGTAGCTGCAACATTTTAATGATAATTATTTAATTGATTTAAAAAAATACATTAATAAATTTTAATTGCATGGTTTGTATAAAGATTTCCTACTATTTTTGTTTGTTTTTGATTGTTTGATGATTATGTTTAATGTAATTAAACGAAAATTTTTTATTAATTTTATATATTTCCAGCAATTTTTCCATTTCCACTCTTTGCTATTTTATATGCTGATACGAAGGATTTAATTATACCTAGTAGTGCTTCGCACACAAGGTATATTAACTTCATTCGCCTAACGGTAGTATGTAACGGCATAAACGAATCGAGATAGGTATTGACTTATATATATCAAAATGTTCAGGAGGAAAAGAGAAATTGATTGAGCCACGTCCGTCCGTCCGTCCGTCAGTCTGTGAACACGATAACTTGAGTAAATCTTGAGATATCCCAATGAAATTCTGTATGCAGGTTCCTTTTCACTTATCTCGGAGCGCTATTGAAAATAGGCAAAATCGGTTAAAAGCCACGCCCACTTTCTATATATATAATATTTTCGAAAATGCAAAAAGAGTGATTATTCAGTACATAATACACCTACAAGGATAAAATTTCGTTCGTACGTTAGCGTTAAGGCAAAATATAAATTTTTGAATAAATTTTTAAAAAGGGGGGTGGCACCGCCCACTTTTGATTAAGTCAAATTCGGAAATATTATCCTACTAATATTATAAATGTGAATGTAGCGATGTTTGGATGTTTGGATGTCCAGACGTTTGCTTTTGTTCCCTAAAAACGTGAGAATGGCAAGACGGATTTTGTTGAAATTTGGCACGCCTACAGGTTATAGTCTGGAAGGAGCTATGGGCTATTTTTTTTTATTTTGGGGGTTCCGACCCTGCTAGGGACCGTTTCTCTTCGAAATTTTTTTTATTCCATATAACTCTAAGTATATTGAACCTATACTTATGATATTTCGCATATAGGTATAGAAAGATCATACAATATGGGTATCAAACGAAAGGGGAAGGCCCCAGGTTTCATTTTAGCTTCGATATATTTCGATAAATTGATCGATAACTAAGTTATCGGTCAAAATTCGATTGCCCGAAAACCTTAATATTACCCTGCAGTATGGGTATCAAACGAAAGGGGATAGCTCCAGGTTTCATTTGGACTTCGATATATTTCGATAAATTTATCTATAACTGAGTTATCGGTAAAAATGCGATTGCAGAAAAACCTTAATATTACCCTACAATATTGTATCAAATCAACATTTGAAGCTGAATTCATCCTGGCACAATTTGTCAAAATTCGAATTCTTGAAAGGGCCCCTAACGTTACCAACGAATACCCCAAAAGAACATTTTTGAAAACCAGTTTTCAATATTCTTTTTCAAAATTTGGTAAATTCTTCAGTAGGCAATAATCATCTATATATATAAAAATGAAATGGTGTTCAGTTGTCACGCTAAAACTCGAAAACGTCTGAACCAAATTATATACATCCTTTGGAGGGTTTCTTTGTTATTACCACGCGCAGGTCATGTATTAAAATCAAAACAAAATATTAGGGGGGCGTGGTACCTCCCATACTATTAATTTGGCTGTTATATTTTGTGGCTATGTATGATACAATTGCTATGTATGATAAAATTGGATCTATTTATGCGAATATGGGTTGTTGTCTTTGTCGTCTATGTTTATCTTCACTACTGCGCTGTAGATGGCCAGAACGTCAGATGACGCTAAATGGTGCACATCAACACACACACACGCTGTACATAATTGCCTGTTTTGCTGTTTACATTAGTACAGCAATCTATATCTATATCTATTCTATATATGTATATAAAAATGAAATGGTGTTCAGTTGTAACGCTAAAACTCGAAAACGGCTGAACCAAATTATATACCTACCACCAGATGGCGGTGTTAGTCATGAATTGGTACAAAGTTAATTGAACGAAAAATTCTTTATTTCAAAGCTTTTCACGGTAAAAAGTGCGAATTTTTTGATTTGAGAAAGGGATAGGTATATGGATGACAATTAAAAAGCAATATGAAAAGACAAAAGCATATGAAGAGGATGGACGGAGAGAAAGATGTGGAGCTGAAATTAGGAGGGCGACTCACATATTTTAAATGCAAACAAGTTAATGTTTGGGCAGGACAACGTCTGCCGGGTCTGCTAGTTAATCATAAATCAAAAACCACTCAAGACAACAAAATAAAATTAAGCACACGTATTTATATTAATAAAGGCAATATTCCGAAAAAAAATTAGCGAAATCGGGTAAGGTCTACGCCCAATTTTATACGAAAGATTTTGAAAATGATCATAGATATATTGCATATGCAATAACTTTTCTTAAACTAGGTGTATATCATTTCTATTTCACCTAGAAAGTGTTCGCGGGCAAAAAAAGTCGAATGCACTTTATGGTGGATTATTCCACAAAACTTTTCATGCCATAACTCTGGTAAAAATTGATTTATTGAAACGATATTTGGAGAAAGTGTTCAACATATAAAGCTAACTCTTTGCTGTAAAAATAAACAAAATTGGTTAACGGACACGCCCACTTTTTGAACACAGTTCTGAAAAATTTCTTTGTAAAACTAAAATCGCGATATTTCCATAATTGTATAAGTTATATTAATAAGATTTTACACACGTAATAAGCTTTTTAAGCAAAAATAAACTGTAAAAAATGTTGTAGATTTTGGTGAAGTAGGCGTGGTGCTGCCCACTTTTCAGCAAAATGGTCTGCTACTTTCAAAAGCGATTGGTTCCAATTCCAAGAAGTTATATCAATGAAAGCTACTGTGATGCTTTCCAATAATATGTAGTATACTCCTGCCAAAAATTACGCAAATCGAATAACAAACAAACAAGATTTACGGGCAAGTATTTAACATCCTATTGCCTTTTTATACCCAGCGTACTAGTACTAGGACAAGGGTATTATAATTTTGTCCACATAACGGTACTATGTAACGCCGCAAAATAATCGAGTTAGATATAGAGTTCCATGTATGAAAGTTCTTAGGTTGAAAAGAGGAATTGATTAAGGCATGTCCGTCCGTCTGTCCGTCCGTGTACACGATAACTTGAGTAAAAATTGAGATATTTGCATGAAATTTTGCATACAGGTTACTTTCTGGCCAGAGAAGGATGGTGTTTTAAATGGGCGAAATCTGATGATAACCACGCCCCCTTTTTTGATATAGGATACCAAAACAGATCACTACGAGGTATTTAATATTTGGTTACACCTGAACTAAGACTTCCTTACTAGTTTTTATTTGTATTTTTTTGCTGCTTCGAAAACTAAAAATTTTAATTTTTTTAGATAGTACGATACATTTAATAGCTACCCAAGGTCATTATATTCAACGTTACAAAATAGTCATTGAACTAAAAATTTTGGAAATAGATGTACATATTTGTATCTGTGTATTATAAAATTTCGTAGCTTATCTGTTCAATGTAAAGTGAATCAATTCGAAAATAATCATACATACAAACATGTTTTCTGGTTTTGTTAGATATAAAGTGGTTTGATTTTGAGTTGATTCACTCTATTGGAAAAAAACCCATTTTCTTTTTTGTATGAAACTGTATTATTTAGAAAATTTCGGTATAAAGCTATTTTTTCTAAATAAATTGACGTGACCCTTCTTGTACCAACTACATTAGTCACGAGCGATATCGCTCATTCCATTGCAAATAGGGCAAACTCAAAATTCTAATTTTTTGGAAAAACGCAAATAAAGTTTTGTCTATATTGTCCTAGAAGGGTCACGTCAATTTATAAGGTATGACGGCAAACTACAAATACTAAGCTAGTATACTGATAAGCGAAATATTTATATTAATGTGAGGGAGATACTAAATTCCATCCAAACTTTTTTCATTCTGAGATAATTCACTTTACAATAAAAAGTTTATTCAGAAAAAAATAGCTTCATACGGAAATTTTCTAAATAATACAGTTTCATATAAAAAAGAAAATGGGTTTTTTGAAATAATGCTTTTTTATTTTCTAATAGAGTGAATCAACTCGAAATCAAACCACTTTTGATCTAACAAAACCAGAGAACATGTTTGTATGTTGATAGAATATAAATTTTTTTCGAATTGATTCACTTTACATTGAACAGATAAGCTACGAAAATGTATAATACACAGATACAAATCAGGGTTTGAAAATGCTTAACTATTTTCAAGTATTTCAAAATTGCTTCTGCTTGAGTTGGAAAATTATACAGCAGCTAAAAATAAGCAAGGAAAAAAAAAAATTTCTCATTTTACTTCAGCAGCAAGTTGAACGGAAACGAGCTTCAGCAATCAGCAGAAAAAAAAACTTGAGAATTTTGCTGAGGCTTTAAGCTATTAGTTTTTTGAATTCAAGTTTTTTCAGTTTTTTCACAGCAGAATTTATGTTTCGAATTGCTGACTGAAAGATAGTAAAACTAAAAATTTTTTGCTTTTTTTCAGCAGCTATTTAAAAATTTCATAGGGAAATACAAATAATCATACGATGTTCTGATCGTACTGGTGCAAATCCTTCAATTGCTGCCTTTTTGCTATACTTACATCCGAAAGACATATGTATGTAAGGATGTGTATATGGAAAAACAAAAGTAAGACAAGTAACAAACGAAGTATTATTCTCTGCATAGGACATGTTCAAACAAAAGGGATCAGTTCACGCCATACAAAGTGATCAAAACTGGCATTGGTGGCATGAAAAAAGGATAAAAGCTGTACATTAGAAGGTAGAACCACCCGGAATAAATATCACACGATCTTGGCGAAAATTTTACTTGAAAAAATTAGAAATATTGTTCGTAAGGGACCAGCATATTTTAAATATAAATAAATTGACTTTTCCTATGCATCTAGAGCCTACAAAGATGGTAATAAATCAGTAACTATGTATGTAAGTAGGTACATATTTCAACAAAGTACTGATTATTCGAAAATTGAAGAGCAATTTATTAATATAGAAATACACTTAAACGGATTGTACCTACTGTAAAACTTTTGGATATGTAGAATTATTGAGTGAATTCGATCCATTTATAGCAGTTCACTTAAAAAATTTGGGAATCCTGGAAAAGGTAAAATTTCTTAAGTACAGTATTTCAAGACAGATTAACCAGCTTGTCGAAGAAGTCCATAGCATCGGATATGCTAAAAAACAATGATTTTGAAGGAGTGACTAACGATTTGTCCCATTTGAGATCTAGAAGGATTCCTCTTCAAATAACCTAGATAGTTAAGCGCTAACCTATAAATGTTGAAAGAGTTCATTTTGCGGACTATATAGCATATATCTATTCGTTTCATGTGACTGTTAATAAAAATAACTATTTAACCTAGTTTATCTACTTTCTTTGTCAATTCTAACAAAATAATGTTCTCTCAAAGTCATAGGGACCCCATTATTCTAACATGCCCAGGGCCCCAATAGGTTAGGGACGGTTTTATTATGCGAGGCTCAGTTAGAAGAAGTTTTTATGTTTCGAATCCCAAGCCTAACGTAATATCTGTAATTCAGAGAATAATACCTCGTTTGTTACTTGTCTTACTTTGGTTTTTCCATACACACATTCTTACATAAATATGTCTTTCGGATGTAAGTATAGCAAAAAGGCGTATAGCAATTGAAGGATTTGCACCAGTACGATCAGAACATCGTATGATTATTTGTATTTCCCTATGAAATTTTTAAATAGCTGCTGATAATATTAAATAAATATAAATGCTGCTGTGAAAAAACTGAAAAATATGAAAACTGAAAAAACTTAATACAAAAAGCTAATAGCTTAAAGCCTCAGCAAAATCCTCATGTTTGTTTTTCTGCTGATTGCTGAAGCTCGTTTCCGTTCAACTTGCTGCTGAAGTAAAATGAACAAACAATTTTTTTAACTTTGGTTATTTTTAGCTGCTGAAATATTTTTGAACTATAAATAGAGGCTACAAGCAATTTTTCGAATCTGACAAAAAACTGATTTCTAGTTAAGCTAAAAATTTCACACTTTTGCTACTTTTCAGCCAGCAATTAAAACCCTGATACAAATACATCTATATCCGCCATTTTTAGTTCAATTTCTATTTTATAACGTTGAATATAATGACCTTGGGTAGCTATAAAAATGTATCGTACTATCTAAAAAAGTTACAATTTTGAGTTAATCCTGTTTACAATGGAACGAGCGATATATGTATGTATAAATGTTTTTCGTTTTTTTTATTCCAAACGAAATAAAAATTTTTTCATATTTATTTTGACATTTCGGGAACCTTTTCGTTTTTTTTTACCTAACGTTCATAACGAAACATCATTATTCGAATTTTATTTTTTGTTGAAAATAACGATTTTATGCAGGCCTGGCAATCAGCTCTAGTTTTTAAACTCTGACTTGTATAAAATAGCGCAAGTGTTTAAGTGCAAACTGTATTGATTTCATACTTACTTTTAAAATTTAAATTCGAGATGAAAATAATTGAAAATAATCAAATAAATGGCAAAAATTAAAAAATTGATAATAATTTAATTAATTTTAATTGTTGTATTAATTTTAATTCTTGAATTGTTTTATTGATTTTAATTATCTTAATTTCTTATTAATTCTTGATTGTTTTTAAATTGAAATAATTATTATTCTTTTAATGGTCAATAATCATTATTATTTTTGTTTAGTTTTTAAGTAATTAGTTTATTTATTTTCGGTTAAGGCAAATGACACTTTTTAGACAAAAATTAAACAAATTTGTCAAATAAGCATGTTCACATTTAATTGTTTTGCTTATCTGGTGTACTGTATACCATGGCAGAAAAACGAAGGTAGCTCCATTGCCAACTTTAGGTCGCCATGGAAGCTATCTGACAATTAAAGAGATTATGATATCTTGTGTTACCATTTTCTTAAAAAAAAAACTAATTTGGGTAGTTTTATTTATTTACATATTAAAATTTTGCTTCAGAAGTACTGTGATGTATACCCAGCCAGCAAAAAATCCATAAATGTATCCGAATATGGAAGGAATTGCTGACATAAAACTTATTTTACATGGGTTTTCATATTGCGTTTACAGTACTTTTCTGGATCCGTTTTCCCACTAAAGTGTGCGAACCAAACGTATGTGTGTGAAAGTCGAAAAAACTTAAAACAAACTGACACATTTTCCCATGCGTTTTATGGGTATTATTCTTACATTTTAGCATACGTTTTCTATACGTTTTTGAGATACTTTTTCGATCGGTTGTCGGATGCATACTAGCACATACTTTTGGATCCGTTTTCCAATCCTCTCTGCATACATTTTGTAGCCGATTTCTTACCAAATTATCTTCTAAAAAAAGAAAACATTTCTGTACAGTAAGTGTAAGTACACGCATGTATTTTAATCTTATATTTCAATATTTAACTTTAGAAAAACAACTTATTAAAAGCTAAAGGGGGGGGGGGGAAGTAGGGGATTTATCTTGGATACGCAGATATTTCATATAGAGTATGTAAATGCCGGCACTTCTTCGACATTCGGGTATGTACCGCAAGGGAATACCGGAGTACCGGGTTCATCTACAGCTGACTGTCACTTTCGAGGCACGAAAAAATATTCCGATTGTGTTTGTTTCCTTAAGATGTAAGTGGCAATTGAAATTAACCTGCGACATTTCAAAAGGAAAAAATATGTGCATTCCGTTTCTTACAACTTTACAAAATCTTTAAGTACTCACAATTAACAGCTGCCTGGTGAAATTATTTGGATTGTGAAAAAAAAATTCCAAAATTATTTTTGTTTTTATTTTTCAAAATGAAAGAAAAATTTCACATTTTTTCAGTCACATTAAATATGGTTGCCACATGTCTGCTGTTTAAATCAAAATTTGGTTAATTACTACAATCTGGTAAAAAATCAGCCTAGCACGACGTTAGCTGACGATTTTCGGATGGGAAAACCGACCAAAAAATGTGCTCTCTGGGACATTCCATCGTGACTCCTGGGACATTTGACTCCAGAGCTGAGTCAACTTTGCCTTGAATAACTGACATCGGGACTTAAATTGATATGAAATATATTTATCGAGGTGGATAAATATCCAATAATAATCCAAATAACAACAAGTGCCTTTGTAACTACTAAGAAACTGAGTGTGACTCCTGTGACACCGAAAAATCCCTTTGTTGCATCTTTGTGAGCACGAATACGAATTTTAGTTCAACTATTCAGCTTTCACCTACAATTTGTATATGGTCGAAAATACATACTGCATAGTACCATATTCTATAAAAATATTTTATATATTCAAATTCCATAACCTATTTTTAAATATTTAAATTGTGACTCCTGGGACAAGTGCGAAATATGTAATATACCAGATTATTGAAATCAGTTTTATTATTGTTTCAACCCTTTTTGACCACCTTATTTATAAATTTCTCCCAGCAGAATTGAAACCAAGCCAATTAAATGAAATAAAATAAAGTGAAGGCAAAATAATATTAATATTTACTTCAAAATTCTGATTAAATATTTATTAAAAACAAGTCGAATTCAACATCTCTCAAAACAATTATTTAAAACTATATAATAAAAACTAAAAACAAATCAAAAAAAAAATTCATCTGAATAATACATGAGAGTTTAGACTCGTGTGACTCCTGGGACACATTTCAAAATAGTCTAGAAACCATAGTATGACCCTTTTAACTCAAAAAATGTATTCAGACGGTCAACAGCCTCTTTATATGTAGGTACTTACTGTCAGAAATATCTGGTTTCGTAGGGTCATTCCTAAGGTTACCAGACCAATTTGTATGCCTTTTCGTGTGACTCCTGGGATACCCCATATGAACCAATTTAATGAAGGTATACACAAAAATTACATGCCTGTTTTTATTTTATGTTATGCAATTATTTTAATTTTTCTTTACTTGAATGACTAGCAAATTTTTTTCTATAAATGAAAATATAGCTAATGCAGCAATGCAAACATGACCAAACTTTTTCCGCAAAATAGTAAGATGTGAAGTCAAAGTTATAAGGACAAAAATTTTGGGTTTTTACATATTTTTCTATATTTCTGTTACCATATTAGGAAAATATACACATTTAGTTACAGATAACTGAATAAATAGGAATGATTAGTAGCATTTAAAATTTTATGTCGTTTTCCTCTTTTGGCTGGAATGTCCCCTCTGTAAAACGTACGTAGCTCTGCTGGCTGGGTAAAATATAAAATATTATCAGTTCATTAACCCTCTAGTACCCAAAACCGCCTGTAGACGGCCTAAGTTTATTTCACGCTCATTTGCTTTTCAAATACCATTTCGTTACTTTTTAAACTCTGTCTAGTTCGGGGAAGTCCCAAAATTATTGCTGTTGCATTTGCACCAGCTTCTTGTTTTTTAATCAGCCGTCAAGGTCAGTTGAAGTCGGAAAGTAGTGAAGTGCGGTCAAATTAATTGTTACGCAAAAGTGGTGTATTTTAAAGATTAAATAAAAATACCAGAAGTGGATTTAGCTAATAATAAAAATTGTTCTAGTGTTGCTGTGTTCAAAATACGAAAATTACAAAAAATAAAAAAAAAAAGGTTTTTCCTGCATTTTATATAACTTTGAAGATAGCCCGCCTAGAGGCGGTCCTGGGATAACTCGGAGTAAATAACACTATTCGGTAAGTTTGAAAGTTTGATATTTTTAAAGGAACTGAGCTAAAAGTTTTGGTTTTTTAGAAATGGATCAACGACAAAAGAGTAAATTATCATCCCTCAATGATGAAGATATTGCTACATTTTTGGATTTATTAGAAATCGACGATGATACAGACGTGGAAGAAGATTTGGAAGATCTTTTAGACGAAGATGTGGATGATGCAGAATTACCTATCGACACTGGAATTGACGAGGTGATTAACAGGGCGGTAAATTTGTCAGATTCTATGCTGGAATCAGAAGTGTGTGTCAATTTAAACGGAAGTCCCGCGTCGTTTGCACATGTATTATCCCCATCTACTTCGACTTCCTCAAATATTCCGCAATCACAGAATCGCAAACACAAAGCTCCTGGGGAGCAGATTGTCACTCAACGTATTGAGACTATCATAACCGATCCAGGTGAGTTTGTTGGGTCTGTTAAAGATATCGATCCTAAATCGCAGACTTTCAAGAAAATGTTGTGGCGAAAAAAGAACTTAGTGCTAGATAAATCTGCGATTGATTTTTCTGAACCCGATTTGGGAGAAGACGTCAAATGTCTTGACACTCCCTTTAAGTGCTTTGAGTACTTTTTGGGCGATAGTGTCATCGACCATATAGTGGAACAAACCAACCTATATAGCGCTCAAAAGAATATCAGCACCACCTTTTCAACAACCAACTCGGAAATACGAAAATATATTGGTATTTTATTTTATATGTCCGTGTTTCGCTACCCAAACGTCCGTTCGTATTGGGGTGAATATGCGTTCCAAATTATTCAGGACACAATGTCTCGAAATCGATTTGATCTAATAAGAAGCAACTTACATTTCAATGACAACGATAAGTTACCTGATAAAAATGCTCCAGATTACGACCGTTTGTATAAAATACGACCTATCGTGGATCATTTCAATAACAGATTTCAGTCCATTCCGATGACTCAACGTTTATGTGTCGATGAACAAATGTGCGCAACGAAGATGAGGACTTTCCTTCGACAATATCTGCCCGATAAACCACATAAATGGGGTATAAAACTCTTCCTTTTGTGTGACTCCTTCGGATTTTGTTATAATTTCGAAATATATTGCGGCGCGGGAGACAATGTTGTGCTGACTGATACACCAGATCTTGGAGCATCCGCGAACGTGGTGGTCCGATTGTCCCGCAATGTTCCAGATTTCAAAAACCATGTAATATATTTCGACAACTATTACACGTCACTGCCACTTCTAGTTTATCTTAAATCACGCGGTATACATTCGTTGGGGACTATTCGTTCAAATCGAATTCCGAATTGCAAACTTCCGACAGATATTGATCTCAGGAAACAACCCCGTGGATATTCAACTGAATTTTGTGGATCTGCTTTAGGAGTTGACATTTCTTTATCAGTTTAGAAGGATAATAAAATAGTGCGACTCGCATCGAATTACGCAGGCGAAAAGCCCTTCCATAATGAAACAAATGTTATAAACAAGGTGTCGCGTTTCGTCCGCTCAGAAAAAAAAATTGTTGCTGTCGATTGCCCCAATGTAATCCGTGAATATAATAGTCATATGGGGGGCGTCGACCTCATGGATGGACTAATTGGGCGATATAAGATTCCAGTAAAGAGCAATAAGTACACAAACCGGCTTTTTATACATCTGCTTGATATGGCCATGATAAACGCTTACGTTTTGTTCAGAAGAATTAACAAGATTGACACGCATGCTAGGCAGTACCAACTGCCGAACTTTCGGGCAGAGATCGCATACGTACTCAGCAAACACCAATATTCTTCAATACCAAGAGCTCCAGGGTGTCCACGACAAACTCCTCAAGTGAAATTTACAGGAAGAAAAACTTACTTACCTCCTGACGACGTTCGCTACGCCGGAGTTGGACATTTTGCAAAGTTTCTACCACGCACCGGTAAAAAAAGGTGCAAATTTCCTGGCTGCACCTCCGAAACTCAAATCGAGTGCCGTAAATGTAATCTGCATCTTTGTTTTTCTCAGCAAAAGGACTGCTTTCACAATTTTCACCATAAATAACTTGCACCAACTGCCTATTTATCCCCAAAGCATGCCTTTCTTTTGTAGAAATTTTTGTAAAACTATTTGAAATAAGACTTGCTGTTTGTTTTGTATTGATTTCTGTTAAAAACTTTCAGTTTTGTTTAATAAACGTACGTAATACACTAAATTTGCAAACTTTTCATTCAGATTTTTTTTGGCGTTCTTTCCCAAAGCCGCCTGCAGGCGGGGTAAGGTTTTAGCCCTATATAATCGGATCAACGTACAAAATTTCACTTTCTTGATAAAGAACATATCATTTTACCATAATCCCCACCCAAAGCAATTTTTTTCATTAAAAAATAAAATTTGGGCACTAGAGGGTTAAAAAACAAACTAAAAACTTATGCAAATATCGCTCGTGATTCTAATGCAAGGCAAAATATTTAAATAAGGTAATATTGGTGAGAACACTTGTTATGGGATGTTTAAAAAAAACTTAATGGCGCGAAGTACAACAGTTATGTATGTATATCATTCACCTCCTAAGAAGTTTTTGCGCCGAGCTTCTCTTCTAATTTGTGCCGCCATTGAAATTTTCCTACAAATTGGCGGACCTACGGTTTTTCGCCGACTCCGAACGGCATGTACAAAGCAGATAAATTTTTGTTGTGAGAAACCTTTCATAGCGGAAATACACTCGGAGAGTTTGTCAAACCACTGCCAACAAAACTTTTTAAACCACTTTAAACCAGGGCTCGAACCTTGGCCCTTCGGTGTGGTAGACCGGCAACACTACCGCCACACTACGGCGGCATCCAGTTTTTTGCATTTTCGGACATTGGTTTCGAAAACGCGTTCATGGTGCCCTATTTAGCAAATGCACATTTAGCAAACTACAGTCATATGTTTTCTGTTTACAACCATCTTTTCATCGTATTTTCCTTGAATTTTTCTTGTATTTTTTATGTATTTTGTGCGAAAGAAACGGCCTTATACAATTTTCATATAAGTGAAAACGGGCGAGCTATGTTTAAATAACTAACGAAATAAAACCAAAAATTGTATTTCGATAGCTTTTTTTGAAAGTTAGCTGTTTTTTGTTACCCAATAAGCTAAATAAACTTACTTTAGCAAGCTTTTCGTTTGGAAAACGTTTATTATATTCATTGTACTTAGCACGATTGAAAAAAAAAAGTCGACTCAATGAAAGTGATGCATTTTTAAATAATTGGAATTGAGTCTTGGAAAACAATTTTTAATAAACGTTACATTCAACTCACAGTAAGCGTTTGTTGAAAACTGATTGATAGAAACGGGCCAATAGCCTAACGAATATGTTGTGGGATTTTGCTCCGAAGGTTGCTGGTTCGAGTCCCGACAATTTACTCAGCTTTTTTTTAAATTAATTATTAATTATTTTAAAATTATCTTTTATGATAAATTTTCATTTGGTGCGAGAGGAGATAAAGAACTAATTTGTGGAGTGGTGCTTGCAATTTGTTATACAATCTGCATCTGCAAAGCAAATCCTGTGCATTTTTTCTGAGAAGCCTTGCATGGCACCCGTTTTGTAAAACCTTTTCAAACCACTTTTCATGTTGGCTGTAGCGGGGTTCGAACCTAGATCCTTCTGTGTGGTAGCTCAGCTGCACTACCGGCACACCAAGATGCCCATATGTAAATGAATCATGTAAATTTTCAAACTGACAATTTTTCCCTCCCTGAAAGTTCACCTCATGTTACTTCTCTAAGGAAAAACATATCCACCCGATTGTGAAATTTTTTAGACACAAACTCATGACTTTAAAGTTTGGAAAATATTGTTTAATAAATTAGCTTACTTCCTTGTTTATTGGGTAGTTTTTCTGACAAATATTTTTGTTTTGTAAATAATATACATACATATGTACATCTGCCTACAAAAAGGAATGGATTTGGAAATTTCAAATATTGCAACCAATTGCTTGCTAAACGCTTCTGTTTGCTAACCATGAACTCTATAAGGTAATAAACATACATATGTATATTGCCATTTAAGCTTATTTCATCTTTTTAGTTCGCAACACAGAAAATATCAAACTCAAATTTTTATGTAAATAAATTTTTTGTTTATTTATTTTTGAATTTGATTTTTGTTCAGCTTTCAACAAAACGTCAAACCAATTGAAATTACATTCACTGTTTGTCCCTCTTCAACAAATGCGAAATTGTTATTGTAATCTGCATTAAATACACGAAAAACACGTAGTGTCATATGGGCATAAATGCGAATATTAATTTAAGCTCCAATATGCTACTAGAAATATAGAAAACAATACGTAAATTGTCGTCGGTGTGTTTTTCTTTATTAAGCTTCATTGGATTAGCATCTCCATAACTTTTCAGTAATTAGAGAAACATTATATTTAATTATAAAAGCTTATCCTTTCGCCTCATATATCCGTACTGAATATGTTTCAAGAATTAACCAAGACAGCAAACCTCCACTGGAATTTTGCTCCATTTTTGATTGAAAATTACATCCGTGCTGCGACTGGAATTGCTGTACTAGCTTTTTTTGACATTTTTCTCAGTGTCTACGGCTGGTTTGACGTTTTAAATAAACAAATAACTTACTTGTATAGTTGTACGATTGACAGCAACGAGAAAGCACACGTGTATGATACCCTTGCATTTTTTTTATGTAAATTTCAGAGTTAAAACGCAATAATCGGATCTATGTAATTTCAATGAATATACCTATGCTTCGTTCTATAAAAATGTATTTATAGTATAAAAAATGTGACATAACACATAGAATGACACTATTGTGAAGGCGTATAAGAAATAAATGTCAAAGGAGTTTGACACTCGCTCACATGCCAAACAAGCGTTTGACACTCACTCGTTGTTTTTGCTGTACATGCTACGTCAAGTGCTAAAACACTTCCAACAATGTCGAGAAAGGTGTAGTCATAGTCTGGAGGAATACATGGGTATCAAAGAACATATAACTATAAAAAGGTCCAACAGCGAACGCAAGTGGACCCGTCCACAATGAACACGACGGCGGCGAACGACAACGACGAAAAACTGAAGCTTGACGATATTTGCCGTCAAGCATTGGCGACGTGATTATAATGAGAGCAGGGGCGACAGGTGCGAATAATCTTGAAAAGTAGCAAAAAATGTTGTAAAAAGTGTGAAAGAGACATATTCTGTAATAATTGGAACTTATTTTACAAGTTATTTACTCTTCCTTTCGTTTTTATTGTCAAAAAAACCAAACGCCACAATCTGCCGCTTGTCAAAATAGAATTAGATTTAATCTGGCGACAGCGGCATCTGTGATTGATTGCCGCTTTGTGGCGTCGTGTTCAAAAAATTCCTCCCCATAAGAACACGTATAAAAATAATTTGACAGATGTCGCTTGTCGTTTGCCGTTTTCATTCTGGTTACCACTGGTGCTGTCAAGTCGACGTTAGGTAATTCACCACTGTATAATGCTTGAATTTACCGTGTTTCATTTGAGTTGTTACACAAAAAACACTATTCAACAAACAAAATCTCCAACAATAAAATAGGCCTAAAGTAAAATTCCATTTTCCTGTGGCAGATCTAGTTTCCGCGATATCAGCGAAAATATGAAAATTCCCATTTTTACAGAACACTACTTTATATAGGTAGGGCAAAAATTTGTGACGGACTTTTCCTTGAATTCCGGAGTACGCTCAGTCCGTCCAGGGTTCTGAAATTAGAAGTTCCCTAAAGGTCCTCTCAATTGATAAAACCCTGTTATTATGTTGTTCTTCCAGCGGTTCCTCTTCCTTCTCGCAAGTATAAAAATCCATTTTATTCATAATTCATAAAAAGTATAAGTTTATGGTGTATGTGTATATATATATGTATGTATGTGTAGAGTTGTTGTGAGGTCTCCAGAGCCTCAGGATCGGGATCCTCACACCCTCCCCTCACCTGCCGGAACGAGGCTTACTATAGCGAGGCCTGTCCTCGTGATGCAGACTCGGAACGCTTGGCCGCCTATGTCCCGACGGAACGTCATCTTCCTCCTGCGGTCCTGCCCTTGTTGTAGGTGCGCCTCTATGTCCCGGACTAGCGCTTCCGGGAGAGGCTCCGTGCCGGACTGGTTATCCCACGCGCCTTGGGTTGCGCTTACGGCCTCACCCAACCATCGTTCAATGTCGCTGGCTATGCCGTCAGCCTCGGGTGTCAGCTCTTCGCTGGCCGTCAGGCTGAGCACGTCGCTTCCGCTGGCAGGTGCGTCGCCTTCTCCTGGTACGTCACAGACCTGCTGGTACTTTGTTGCGCGCGGGGCCCTCTCCTCTGTCATGACGTCACCATAGTATAGCCGTATGCGCATGTTTACTCGCCGGGTGTAGTCGACATAGCCTCTGCTGTACTGCTCATCGTCCTCTTGCCGGATGGACAGCTAGCCTCGTCGTCGGTCCTTAGCATCCTCTTCGGGTTCGCTCTCCGACGATATTGATATAGGCGTGGACTCCTGCACCATCGGCCCGCTCCGGTATTCGTCGTCGCCACCGGGACTCGGGCTGCGGATCCCGTCGTCGTCTTCGCTCTCGATCTCAACATGGCCGAATGTCTCGGTACAGGCGCTGTCGTTGCCGCTCTCGCTTTCGCCTTCGCTCTCACTCTCGACCTCGCTCTCACTGGTGGCGAGGTTAGTCACCGCCTCCTCTGGTTGTGGCTGTTGTGTCGATCGTCGAATTTTTAGGCGGTGTGAGCCATCTGCTGCCTTTTCGCTGGTGTAGCGCTCCATGTCTCTTGTATCCATATTGGTTTACTATATGATTATCCTGGGCATCGCGGCCGGTATTTATACTAGTTTTCGTGGTGCGATCAACGGTTTGTTTTCCTAGGCAGAACTCAGCTTTGGAGCTTTTGCTGTTTGGCTATTCTATTGTTATTGTGTAGTTTGCTTCTTTGGTTGATGGTAACAGGACATTTCCAATAACTTGCATCCTTTCGTAAGGTCATTGGTTCAGTAAGTCAGGTGATCGTCGCTGCTGCTGTATGAAATGCTTATGTAAAATTGATTCATATTACCGCCGTGATCCGTTGTTCGTCTAAAACCTTTGTGCTTCGGGAAATACGTGGTACGCTATTTCCTTGCGCCTAGCTCGCGTACGTGTGCCGTGGTTATCATTCGCGTCGATAGGTGTTCTCGGATTCCCCTCTCTCGCAGTGAGGCTGAAACTGACGGAATATTCTATTATGTTATTGTGGTGTTTTTTGGCCATGTTGTTGGCGAAATCCGCTGCCATCTGCATTCCTATTTCTATGCTCGATGCTTGACCCTGTATTTCTTCGACGATCGTTCTTTCGTTTTCCGGTGGGGATTTTATCTTCGGGCTATTGTTCGTTAAGCCTTCTAAGGATACCGCTCCGCATTTCGCTGCTGTGTTACGGTCCCTCTGCTGTCGTGCGCTTAGCATTTACATTGCTACTTTGGATGTCGTTGGTTCATCTGACTCGTGTGGCGTATTTTGCTCTCTGGATTATTCGGCGTTCGTTGTTTCTCCAAACCGTACTCTTCGTTGGCGCGTGCTTTCTTCTTTTTTTTCTAGTGGGCCTTGACCCACTTACGTGTGTTGTCCTTCTCTTTCCCTTGTGTACCTTGTCCAGCTCTACTATTACCGGTGATACAAAATTCATCACTCGGTGTGGGCCACTGTATTTGGGTGCTAGTTTTGCCGCAAAATTGTCTACTGCTTTGGACAATTGATGCTCTTTCACCAATACTAAGTCGCCTATAGCCGGTTGCCATTGCCTCCTGCGCAAGTTATAGTACCTTGCCTGCTCCGTCGATGCGCTCTGTTGTTTACGCAGTACCATGCTGTACACCTCCTTTATCCTTGATGCCTTTTCGCTTAAAACAATCTTCTCCTCGCCAGTACCAAACGTCTGTTCGTCGTAGAGGGAGCCTGGAATCCTCGGCTGTCTACCTTGTACTACATACGCGGGGCTATACCCTGTTATTTACACTTGTGTTTAACGCCAACGAAATCTCTGGTAAAAACTCATCCCAATTTCTCTGTTCCTTGCCGGTAAACTGTGATATCTTCACGTTTCTGTTTGCGCTCTCTGTCGGGTATTCCTGCGGAGTATATGGTGCCGTCAGCTGGTGTTTTATGCCAAGCTCCTGCAGAAACCGCTTGAAACTTCTACTAATAAACTGCGCCCCGTTGTCGGTTATTAATACCTTTGGCGCTCCAAACCTCCCTAAAATCCTTTCTCTTAGACCTTTGATTAAGTTTTCTGTTGTTGCTTTTCGCATCGCCACAACTTCTACCCACTTCGAAAATCTGTCTACAAAAACTAACACCATTGTGTTTCCATGCTTCAAGCGCGGGAGTGGTCCTACAAAATCCGCGCATACTGTTGCCCATGGTTCCTCCGGGATTCTTGTCAGCATCTTACCAGCCGCTTGTTGTTGGCTTGGTTTATAAATTTGGCATTCGTGACACTGCTGAACATACTTCCTAACGTCTCTGAACATGCCTGGCCAATAATACCGCGTCATTGCCCGTGCGATTGTCTTACGGATTCCCATGTGTCCTGCTCTTGGTGTGTCGTGGATTTCGCCAAGTACTCTTTTCCGCTGTGGTGTGGGTACGCACAACTTCCATGGAACGTGATCTTCTCCATCCATTTGGCCAACTATTCGTCTATATAGCTTTCCCTCTTGGATCACGTAATCTGGGAATTTCTAGGAGGTCTTCGTTATTTCTGCTACCTTTGCGGAATACCAATTGCAGCTGCTGTCTTCTGGTTGCGCGGTCATGCTTACAAGTTGTTCTTCCCGCGGTTCCTCTTCCAGCGGCTCGGGCGCCATTTGTGACGGACTTTTCCTTGAATGCTGGAGTACGCTCAGTCCATCCAGAGTTCTGAAATTAGAAGTTCCCTAAAGGTCCTCTCAATTGATAAAACCCTGTTATTATGTTTTCAATTAAAATTTTAATTGGGTACTAATCCTTCTTTTCTTATTGATTATGGCTATTTATAATAAAGGCGGCTGAGGTGAAAACCCCTGCTTGGCCCGACCGTCAGCGGAGGTGAAAACCACAACTGAATATAGAACTTCCAATCGTTAGGTGAGAACCCCAGGTTTACATTCGCTGAGGTGAGAACCCCAACTACTATTATTAGCTGCTGTCGCAAAACGACTTCCAGCGGTTGGCGTGATAGTGCGTCTGCCACGAAGTTCAACTTCCCCTTCCTATATTGCAGGTCAAACGAATATTGTTGTAATTCTAACGCCCATCTAGCAATTCGTCCTGATGGACTTTCGATTGCGTTGAGCCACTTCAGCGCTAAATGGTCTGTGATTACGGTAAAGTTATACCCTTCTAGGTATGGCCTCATTTTCCGTATTGCCCAAACTATTGCCACACATTGATTTCCGCCTTATTTTGTCTTCGGCTCGCATAAGCTATCACCCGCTCTTCGTGGTCTAACCCTTGTGTTAAGACAGCACCGAGACCAAAATCGCTTGCATCTGTTTGTAATTTAAATCTCTGGGTGAAATCTGGACAGGCTAAAACGGGTGCTTGTAGAAGCGCATTCCTCAACGCATCAAACGCTTCCTGCTGCTCTTCGCTCCATTTCCATTTACAACCCTTCTTCAACATGGAGTTTAACGGGTTTGCCACTTTGCAGAAGTCGGGGACGAATCTTCTATACCAGGACACTATTCCTAGGAAGCGCCGTAATTCTTTCACATTATTGGGGGGGTGTGAGCTCTTTTATAGCGGCTAATTTGTCTGGGTCTGTGTGAATTCCCTCTTCGCTAACTACATGGCCTAAGTACTTCAGACTTTTCTTGAAGAATTCGCACTTCTCAGGGTTTATCTTAAGGTTGGCTTGCCTGAGACGCCGAAAAACTTCCGTGAGGTGCCCTACGTGGTCTTCTAAAGTTTCACTCGTTATAATAATGTCATCCAGATAGGCGAAAGCATGTGGTTCCAACTCTGGACCTATTACGCGATCGAGCGCTCTTTGAAAAGTTGCTGGGGCAGAGTGTAGCCCGAATGGTATCACTTTCCACTGATATAGCCCTCGCCCAAGTATCGTAAATGCGGTGTACTGTTTGCTATCTTCCTCCATGGGGATCTGCCAAAAGCCGTTTTCCAAATCTAGGCTGCTTATAAATCGTGCGCTTCTAAGTGTATCTAGAATATGTCGTATACGCGGTAGTGGGTATGCGCCTGGGACTGATCGGGAGTTAAGCTGCCTGTAATCGACACAAAGTCGCCATTTGCCATTCTTCTTCTTTGCAATGACTATCGGGGCACTATTGGGGCTGCGCGATGGCTCAATACAACCCTTTTCTATTAATTCATTGATCTCTTTATTAATAATTTCTTGCAATTTTAGTTCTTGTTTCAGGAATGTACTCACCGCGTCGTCTGTGGAGTTTTGTGTTACTATATTTGGCTCGAGCATTGCTTGCTCTTTAATATCTAGACTCATTTCGAACAGGCTGGTACACCTTGTTTTCTCCTGTTCTCGATTCTCCGCTTTGAATATTATTGTGCTTTCGCCACACCTCAGCTCCATATTTGCCTTTGCCATGTAGTCCGTCCCGATCCCCACCTTCTCTGCCAACCCTGGTAGAACGAGTAACTCGCTCTGATGTACTTTTTCACCCAACGTTACCTCCGCCCCTACTGCCTCTACAACGTCTTTCATTGTAACATCCCCCATGACGACTCGTGTATGTACCTCTTTCAGTCTACGCGCATCTAGACCTGTCACCATTTCATCGCTCACGAAGCTTCGCGTTGCTCATGTGTCTATCGCCGCTGTGACCTCTCTACCATCTACTTGTACTGCCGCCAAGATCCGCCCTTGTGTCTGTGTGAATATCTTCTTTGGAGGCGAGGTTGAGTTGCGTGATACCCCACTCCTCGCAGGTAATGGGGTCTCCTGTCGTTTCCCTGTTGCCTACGACAGCAATCTCGAGTTAACGTACCATCTTTCCCGCACACCCAGCAAAAGTTGCTTCGAGAGTTACGGCACCCATAAACGAAGCGTCCGCACTCTCCACACCGTCTGCATGCTGTCCCTGGGTCTATGTACCCTTGTCGAGCACTACTTGCCGTGTTTTCCGCTTGTAAATAGTGGAACCTCTCGTCTTGCCGTCTGGGTACGAACGGTCTCGCTGCCGGCCTAAGAGGTTCCCTCTCTGGCGTGATGTTTTCATAATCTTCCACTAGGCTTACCAAATCTTCTAGGCAGATAAATTCGCTCCGTTTCACATACAGGTGGTATTCTCGCCTTGAGTCGCTGGTGTAGTCGGAGTGTCTCATCAGACTCTGTAGCGTCAGCACGTAGTCCTTAAATTTTTCGCCTGGTCTCTGCATTCTTTGCCGTATTTCGTCATCTAGACGCTCGAAATACCTTGAGCTCAGGAAGAACTTCAAGAAGTCTTGCATAAATTCGTCCCATTGCTGCCAATGACGGTTTTTGTTCCTAAACCATACCAGCGCCTTATCCTGAAGTAGTTGTGGTAGCGTCCGTGGTATGGAGTTTCTGTTAACTGTCGGCCAACTCCTCGACTCGCTCTATAAAACCAAGCGGGTCCTTGTCGCCATCGTATCGCAAACCCCACTTGCGCACTCGATCTATCACGCTGCCACATGATTCCGCCTGGTGATAGGAATACAGCGCGGCTTGTATGCCTGCGTCGTGCCTACCTTCCATAATACCGTGTATTGGTGCTGGCGTCTTGCTTGTGCTCGCTGTACCGGGATAGGTGAAGCCTTGTTCGCTGCCATCCATTGGTGTCGGGGAATTGATCATTATAGTTGGCCCGCCATCTTTTGGTGTAGGTGGTCGAGCATGACGCTGTTCCAATGCAGCAAAACGTTTCCTCAATCCCTCTTTGTCGCAGTTTGTCTGGATAAACGTCGATAGCAGCTTTCGCATTTCGTCCACCGTTCCCATACGTTCCACTCCGAATTCCGCACAGTATACCACCAGCTCCTCGCGGTTGAGATGGTATATCCATGATACCCTAACCATAGTGATGTTTTACTTATCCGGCGAACCTCGTTATCCTTTTATGTGTTGACTTTAGTTTACCCAGCATATTATTAATCCTCGTGTGTTCCTAGATCCTTGATTCACTCTGTGGGTTGTAATTTTGGTTTGTTTCAGCAGATTTTTAATCCTCTTGTTTTTCACTAATCCTTTAATTGGTAATACTCGTTGTGACTTAATATTGACTTAAAGTCCCTGCTCGGGCGCCATTTGTGACGGACTTTTCCTTGAATTCCTGAGTACGCTCAGTCCGTCCAGGGTTCTGAAATTAGAAGTTCCCTAAAGGTCCTCTCAATTGATGAAACACTGTTATTATGTTTTCAATTCAAATGTGTTATTTTATTTGTGGGAGTTTATCCACTTTTCGCAAATCTACAATCTTAACTTTAATTTTGTACTAATCCTTCTTTTCTTATTTATTATGGCTAACTATAATAAAGGCGGCTGAGGTGAAAACCCCTGCTTGGCCCGACCGTCAGCGGAGGTGAAAACCACAACTGAATATAGAACTTCCAATCGTTAGGTGAGAACCCCAGGTTAACATTCGCTGAGGTGAGAACCCCAACTACTATTATTAGCTGCTGTCGCAAAACGACTTCCAGCGGTTGGCGTGATAGTGCGTCTGCCACGAAGTTCAACTTCCCCTTCCTATATTGCAGGCCAAACGAATATTGTTGTAATTCTAACGCCCATCTAGCAATTCGTCCTGATGGACTTTCGATTGCGTTGAGCCACTTCAGCGCTAAATGGTCTGTGATTAAGGTAAAGTTATACCCTTCTAGGTATGGCCTCATTTTCCGTATTGCCCAAACTATTGCCACACATTCCTTTTCGGTTGGTGAATAATTGATTTCCGCCTTATTTTGTCTTCGGATCGCATAAGCTATCACCCGCTCTTCGTGGTTGTTGTTGTTGTTGTTAGCAGTGCTTCGCCCTGCCCAAAGGGCCAGAACACTCCTAGTTGTCATCGGGCTCTTCTAACGGAAGTCCAAGGAAACGTGCTGTTTCAACAGGGTTGGACCAAAGTCATAAGGGAGTTAGAAGAGTATGTTCAAAAGAACACGAAAAGAGATGTTGTGTGTCGTGGGGGGCCATACCGCATGCAGGGCATGTGTTTGCTATGGTAGGGTTCAGTCTGGACAAATAGGAGTTCAGCCTATTCCAATATCCAGACCGAAGTTGAGCCAGCATGACTCTAGTCTCCCTCGGAAGGACACGTTCTTCCTCAGCAAGAACGGGTGGTTGGGCACCAATAACGGGCTTCACAGGCCGGGATCTGAGGGATCTGTCCACCGACTCAGTGTGGAGGTCCTTTAGGGCCCGCCTATGGTCCCGCAGATCAAACGGCAACGAGATGTGATGCCGGATCTCATCATAATGCTTCCGGAGATGTTTCCTTATGTCTCTAGGGGGCGGAGTTTCATCCAATAGCTGTCGATTTGGATGACTGGGTCGGTGGCAGTTCAGAAGGAACTGCCTACTTAACAGTTCCGCATGCTCGCGAACGTTGAGCATTTGAGCCTCCTGGTGGAGATGAGACTCAGGAGACATAAGCAAACAGCCCGTCGCAGTTCTGATTGCGGTGTTTTGGCAGACCTGCAATTTCCTCCAGTTGGTGTCGTGAAGGTTAGGCGACCATATGGGCGGAGCATAATCAATAACCGGTCGGCCAATAGCCTTATAGGTGACCAGCAACGTTTCTTTGTCTTTGGCCCAAGTACTGCCGGCCAGTGACTTGAGGATCTTGTTGCGGCTTTGTACCTTTGAAGCTATTGCGGTGGCATGATTAGCGAAGGTGAGGCTATTGTCGAATGTAACCCCTAGAATTTTGGGGTGGTTGACAGTAGGTAGTGGAACACCATCTACGTGGACATTCAACTCCTGCCCCATCTGCGCATTCCACGTGGTGAACAACGTCGCCGTAGATTTAGTCGGGGAAAGAGTCAGGTTCCGCTCTGTGAAGAAGCAGGAAAGGTCGCGCAGGTAGTCGTTTAGTCTAGTACAAAGTTCGTCCGTGGAAGGTCCTTTGCCCGTGGCCATCACAGTGCAGTCGTCAGCGTACGAAACGATGGAGACCCCCTCTGGTGGGGGAGGGAGGCTCGAGATGTAGAAGTTAAACAGAAGGGGTGAAAGGACACCACCCTGCGGAACCCCTTGTCTAATTCTTCTAGGTCTACATCTCTCGTTTCGAAACTGCACTGACGCCAGCCGACCGTTCAAATAGTTGGCGGTCCATCGTTTTAGGCCGGCAGGAAGCGGTGTCTCCTCCAGGTCTTCAAGGAGTGTGGCGTGGTTGACTGTGTCGAAGGCTTTCGACAGGTCAAGTGCCACGAGAACCGTCCTGTGGTTTGGTTGGTGTTGGTTCAAACCGAAGTTAATAAGCGTTGAAATGCATAGGAAGGAAAAGTAAAAACTTCTGTTTTTCTTTAAACATTACCGGCCGTAAAAGCTCATAACCCAGCAAGGAATATCATAAAACTTGGCCCAATTACAAACTTCAAGATTAATTTCTCTTATTCCTTTGAAAGTTCGGTAGTGAGTGCAAAGGTGCAGTGCAGTGAAAGGTGCAACATTAGTGCTAAATTATATACCACTTATGTAGTTGATTTCGTGCCGTTGGTGGAGATAGTGGCCACTGTTGCGTCGCCGTTGACCCTGGGCTCTTGGATGAGGACCACGTAGAAGTCGCCTTTAGAAAGGCGACTTGTTAGAGCAGCCGACGATGCCTTAGACTTGTGGAGGTTTATCTGGAGCACTCTGCTGCCTGGCGTTACTTAATATTCATAGCGATATTCCAGTGACTAATTACCAAGTACTAGATATTTTTGGGAAACAAAAAAGGCGACTAGACATTACTTTCCAGGCTTGGTTTTTTAAATTAAAAACATTTTTTATTAAAAAATATAAAATTAACCGCAATATCAGTATTATTTACATATGTACAGAAGCTAAAAGTGAGGCTCCTCGTAAAAGTTGAAAAAGAAAGAGAAATACACAAAAGAGCGTAAACCCAATTTTCTGTCACGTAAGTTCACTTGTTTCCGTAGCGCTTTGTTAATCTTGAAAAGCTGTGTTTGCGAACATTGTAGCAAATTTGCATAAAATACAAATTTTCCTATAGTTTTTGCCTTCGCATATTGGAAGGATTGCACAAGCGAGACGGTAAATATTAACTTAATATTTTACAAAGTGTCAAATACAGCTGATCTTGTCACCCAAAAGTGGGGCCAGATCAGCGAGGAAAACTGACGTTTGGCAGTGCTGCCAAGGTAGCCAAGACACAACCCCCTTTCGGCCACTAGGGGTGGGAATACACAACCCTTTTTCTTTCGGCCACTAGGGGTGGGAATAAATTAAAAAAAAAAAAAAATAAAAAATAAAAAAAATAAAAAATAAAAATAAAAAAATAATAATAATAATAATAATACAAAAAAATAAATAAATAAATAAACAAAGCTAAATAAAACAAAATAAACAATAAAAAAGGTAAATATAACCAAATAATAGTAATAATACTAAAAGTAATAATAATATAATACTAACCTCAAACAACATAATTAAATAATTTTAAAGGAAACAACATAAAATAATAAAAATTAACTATTCCAACAATAATAAAAACACTATAAAATAAAATAATAAAAATAAAAATAAACAACATAAAATACTAAAAATTAACTATTCCAACAATAATAAAAACACTATAAAATAAAATAATAAAAATAAAAAACGTAGAGTGTCTGCTACCAGGAAGGGGGTCGTTGCGGTATTCGCCAAGGTAGTAGCGGACACCGCGGCGGTCACCGAAATGGAAGGAGTGCCAGTACGGCTAGTCGGGGAGAATGAAGGGGACGTAGGTAACCCCTTCACGAGGCGGTCGAGACTAGCGCAGTCGCCTCCTCGTTCGGCTGCTCCAATCTCGGACAGGCCTATGTCAGCGCAGTTGGAGTCTGCGCTGGCGCTCGCAGTTAGAGAAGACGACGACCAGGCATTTCACTCGCTTGGAAGGCTCATCGGAGAGCTTAAGGAGGTTATTGGTAGTGGAAAACGTTCCATTAACCAAAACCTGAAAGACCTAGTAAAAGCGATCTCAGTGTCGTACGATGAGGCAGCAGAAACTTTGCTAGGAGAGAAAAAGGGAGTGGACTCCAAGCAGTCTCAGACGTCACCGTCACTGAGCCATCAGCCACAGCAACAACGCGCTAAACGGGGGCGAGAACGCGCTCCTGGTGGCACACCTTCGCCACAAAAGGAGCCGAAGAAGCAAAGGGATGCGCAAAAAACAGCACCTACATACTCTGACGTAGCAGCAGCCAAGGTCCCTAAAACAGCGGAACCACCAGGCCAAGGAGTGGCATGGCGGACGGTCCAGAGGAAACGCCCGAAGCCCAAGGCTGCCCGACCCGACGCTATCGTCATTAAAACAACGGGAGAGTGCTCGTATGCCGATATCCTAAAGGCTGTAAAAACCGAGGAGACTCTGAAAGAAATGAGTACTATGGTACGGAAGATCCGCAAGACTGCGAAAGGTGAGTTACTGCTTCAGCTCACCAAGCAGGCAGAGGGCAACACCGCTAAGCTGCAAGCGGCAGTAGGGCAGGCTTTGTCTGGCAAAGCCGAAGTCAAATCCCTTACGGAAGAGACCCTTTGCGAGATCCGTGATATGGATGAGGTGACCACGCCAACGGAAGTCTGCGAGGCACTGAACTCGCAGTTTTCGGGTCTGGAAATGCAGCTGTCCAGCATCCGATCCATTCGAAAAGCTTACGGCGGAACACGGACGGCGACAATTTCGATCGCTGGAGAAGCGGCCAGAAAGCTACTAGCCAGTAGCAAAGTTAGAATAGGCTGGGTTGTATGCCGTATTCGGGCGAAAATTGAGCCAAAACGCTGCTACAAGTGTATGGACTTCGGGCATATCTCGAGGAACTGCACCAGCGAAAAGGATGCAAAGGGGAAATGCTTCAAATGCGGAGGCGAGGGACACATCGCCAAAACGTGCACGAACTCGCCAAAGTGCATTCTATGTTAATTATAAGACGTCTACATTCGCGAATTTATTCACTGTATGCCTAGCTGAGGGGACATTCCCTTCGATATGGAAACGCCAAAATTTGGTGCTACTACCGAAGCCCGGAAAAAACCTGGTGGAACCATCCAGCTACAGGCCCATATGCCTGCTCGACTCGGCAGGTAAAATTCTAGAGCGAGTAATCTACAATCGTCTGGAAAAGGAAATAGAAGAAGTGTGTGGCATATCTGACAACCAGTTTGGGTTCAGAAGAGGCAGATCCACCATAGATGCCGTGAACGTGGCTAGAGATACCGCTCAAGATGCAATAAGCGGCACACGCTGGCTCGAGGGATCTAAGGAATACTGCCTTATCGTGACCTTAGATGTAAAGAACGCATTCAATTGCGCTAACTGGGCGAAAATCCTGGATACCCTAGACAGGGTAGGTATATCCTATTATCTGAGACGCATAATCCGCAGCTATTTTGACGGACGTCTGCTGCAATACGAAACTGCAGATGGCACGGAAAAGCTCCATGTCACAGGCGGGATTCCTCAGGGGTCGGTGCTCGGCCCATTACTATGGAACATTATGTACGACGGAGTGCTGCGACTTAAAGTACCTAATGGAGTTAAGATTATCGGATTCGCGGATGATATCGTATTGATTGTTACTGCCAAACACTTAAGTGATATAGGTGGAAAAACCAATGTAAGCATAGCCAGCGTTCAATCATGGCTCATGCAACATGGACTACAGCTTGCGGAGCACAAAACAGAGGCAGTACTAGTATCAAGCAGGAAGAAGGTAGAGAAGGTCACGATAAGAATCGGAGACCACGACATTGAAACAATGCCGGCAGTTAAGTATCTGGGAATCATGATAGACAGGAGGCTGTCTTTCAAAACACATCTAGAATACGCTAACGAGAAAGCAGCGAAAACCATATCATCGTTATCGAGGATAATGCTAAACGCACGAGGTCCAAAGCAAGGGCGGCGTCAGCTACTGGCAGGCGTCGTGAAGAGCCAACTACTCTACGGGGCTCCGGTATGGCAGCACGCCATGGAGCATCAGTCGTACCTACGTGGGGTAAAGTCTACCTATCGCTTGTGTGCTCTCCGAGTTTGTAGCGCTTTTAGAACGGTATCAGACGATGCCGCACTGGTAATCTCAGGCTTGTGCCCAATTGACATATTGGCAAAAGAAGCAGCCACAACGTTTGAGGATAGAAACTCGCGGTCCGAAGCACGCGAGATTAGTATTCAAAATTGGCAAAACAGATGGAACATATCGAATAAGGGGCGCTGGACATACCGCTGTATACCAGATATTAAAACATGGGTAACGAGAACACACGGGGAGGTAGATTTTTATCTGACTCAGTTCTTAAGCGGCCACGGATGCTTTAAACAATACCTTTATCGGTTTAAGCACGAAAGCAACAACGTGTGCGATCACTGTGGAGGCGAGGCAGTGGAAGATGTCTACCACGTGTTCTTCGAATGCCCCAGATCGTACAGCTTTAGAAGTAAACTACGCAGCATAGCCGATGAGGACTACACTCCCGAGTCGCTGGTTGGTCACATGCTACGAAGTAAACAAAAGTGGATGGCAGCGTGCGAGGTAATCGCAGAAGCCATGAAGTGGCTTAGAAGTCTGGAACGGCTGCGCCGCAGCAGGGAAGACTGAAGAAAAAGCAAACAAACACGGAAAAAACAAGAGGCGGGTTGGAAACACGGCCTTCCAACCGCCTAGTTTAACAAACCTATATCAGAGGTGCAGATTGCAGATTGGAGATTCAGCCTCTCCACTGTATTGACCTGCAAACAAAAAACAAAAAAAATAAAAAATTTTAAGAGTACGTAAGTATCTCAAACGTAGGTGGAAACACGGCCTTTCAACCACCTAGTTTAACAAACCTATATCAGAGGTGCAGATTGCAGATTGGAGATTCAGCCTCTCCACTGTATTGACCTGCAAACAAAATTTTAAGAGTACGTAAGTATCTCAAACGTAGGTGGAAACACGGCCTTTCAACCACCTAGTTTAACAAACCTATATCAGAGGTGCAGATTGCAGATTGGAGATTCAGCCTCTCCACTGTATGGACCTGCAAACAAAATTTTAAGAGTGTGTAAGAATCTCAGATGCGGGTGGAAACACGGCCTTTCAACCGCCTGGTCCACGTGACACAAACCAGAAGGAGCAGATTGGGGACGCGGCCTCCCCACTGCATTACCTTGTAAATGAATATGTTGTGAGTATAAGTGATTACTTATAAACGTACTGAATCATTATAGATGCGGGCCGGAAACACGGCCACTCCAACCGGCTAGATGCAGAAGAGCTAGTGAGACAGAATAAGTAAGTAGATGTAGTGTAAGTACATGCCTATATAGCTATATCTATATACATATCTTTGGTAGTTGGACAAGAGCGACTTTCTTTGATCAATATGATCAATACTTCAGACAAGATGAATGAAAAATCTAACAAAAGATCCCCAGCTAAGAACTGAATTAGTACAGTAACGCTGACCAACTGACGTTGAGACTTGTGCTCAAACCACCTCCCGACGGAATACTTGACGGTAGTACCGGGGGGATCGGTACATGACGGTAGGAGGTTTAGTGTGTTAAAGTCATACACTGACTGTGAGGCTTTCGATGCTTCCTCCTCTGAAAAAAAAAAAAAAAAAAAAACGGTCGCGAACAGTACGTTCGTACGCTTTTATGGGCCAAAAAACAAATTAAACATAGGCTTTTGTGTTTTTTTTTGTTTGCTACTTCGATAGCATCGTGGTAGGACAATTTTAGATAGAAGAGTCAGGTTTGTTCGACTTTTAGTTTTAACTGTGGGTGTAATAAACATGTGATCGCGAACGTACGCAGAATGGAAGTGACTTTTTGTCCAACTGGAAAAATCCAAAATTCAGCGAAATGGAATGGATTTTTTCAAAACGGTTGACAACATATTGAAGTGGCAAAAGAGACTTTCTCTACGTTTATTTCGCTTTAAAATATCTTCAGTACATTTTTATATACAAGCTTAAATACCAATCGCGAACGTACGATTTTTCCATACATTTTTTTTTACTATTTTCATCATAATGTTTTACAAATTATATGAATTGGAACACTTAATTCACAAGTTTCAATCTTACATGTTGTATTTATAAAGAAAGGAAGATATCATAAAATTTCAGACACTACTGAAATCCCGCGGCTCACACCGAAAGGCTCGAAAGTGGCTTGCATAACATAAAGTATACTATACTATAATGTATGGTTGTAAAATTTATGAATAACCTCATTAAAATTATTCAAAACCCTATGATCCATTATTAACCATGTACCATAAAACAAAATTAATTATATTAACATCCTCATGTTTTCTTGCTTCAGTTTTTAGTAAAGCAAAAATATATAATAATAAAATATATAAAATATATAAAAATTAAAAAAAAAGGTTTAGTAAACCCTTCACGAGAAGGTAAAAGTTTCAATAAAAATTTACCGGTAATATATTGTCGTTCACTCTTCTTTCATTTTGATAGTCTTAATTGATATTCATGGGCGTATTTCGTTGCAAAAAGCGATGGCTAGTGCCTAGGATCAAACGGCTTCTTATTCTCCCGGGGGCCGGATTTTCGTTGACCAGGTGCCTGTTCGGATGCTGCGGTTTGGTGTAGTTGAACAGGAATTGCCTGGTCAACATCTCACTATGCTCTTTAACGCCGAGCATTTTTGCTTCATTGTGGAGATGATGCCACAAGTATACACGGTTTGGGATCTGGGCAACTAAAAGTGGTTTTAAGTCAATTTATGACGCTGAGTCCGAATTTGCATTCCGTTTTTTAAGATTGATTTAAGATTTCGAGATATCGGTAATGTTGTGTTTTTTTAGGTATCACTTCATTCAAAAAATCGTTTCGCCAATTTTACAAAAGCGACGAACGGAAGCAATAGCTTGTTCGAAAGAAAGTTAAAATACGCTTCTAACGACGTCAAATATGTAGGGAAAGGTTAAACCATCGCTGAGCAATAGCCTGCCTTCGAAATTTGTTCGAATTTTTACGATTTTTGAAAAAATTTGGATTTTAAAAATGGTTTTTTTTGGACGAAATTGTGAAAATCAGGTAAATTTGTTTTCCCTAACATTAGTGTGTTTAATAGCAAACACTTTTAGCAAAATATTAGGTAGATCCGGCAAAAACTCTATTTTCGGGGTTTTTTTTGTAACTGTCAACAAAATTCAAATTCATTTTTTAAGATTTTGATCAAATAATATTCATTTTATTAACTTAAAAGTAACAAATCAGAAATGAAGATTGGTGGAACTTTGCCTTTTGTATTGTTTAGTATCTGTTTCGCGTATTAGAGTCCAACAATAGTCGCTCATCATGCCTTCATCCCAAAATCCTTGGTATCGTCTTTCAATTTCGGCTAGATCTTGATGCAACCGCTCTCCCTGTTCGTCGCTAGTATCACCCAAGTTTTCGGGAAAGAAATCGAAACGGGAATGCAGAAAATGCATCTTTAGAGACATCCGAGCTCCAATCTGTCGATAATTTTATAACATATCGCCAATAATTTCCTCAAAATTAGGGGATTTGTTCCTTCATCGGGCTTTAAACATTTTGTAAATTCTTTAACAGCCATTAGTTTTCTAATATCAGGTCCCACAAATATTCTTTCTTTGATTTTTGCATATGACAATTTAGGAAACAACTTGACTAAGTACTGAAAAGCCGGTCCTTCACGGTTTAATGCTTTGACGAAGTTCTTTATAAGGCCAAGCTTAATGTGAAGAGGTGGCAGGAAAATGTCTTGTGGATTTAGAAGTGGTTCAGCGGAGACGTTTTGCGCTGTCGTTGCCGCTCTCGCTTTCGCGTTCGCTCTCACTCTCGAACTCGCTCTCACTGGTGGCGAGGTTGGTCACCGCCTCCTCTGGTTGTGGCTGTTGTGTCGATCGTCGAATTTTTAGGCGGTGTGAGCCATCTGCTGCCTTTTCGCTGGTGTAGCGCTCCATGTCTCTTGTATCCATATTGGTTTACTATATGATTATCCTGGGCATCGCGGCCGGTATTTATACTAGTTTTCGTGGTGCGATCAACGGTTTGTTTTCCTAGGCAGAACTCAGCTTTGGAGCTTTTGCTGTTTGGCTATTCTATTGTTATTGTGTAGTTTGCTTCTTTGGTTGATGGTAACAGGACATTTCCAATAACTTGCATCCTTTCGTAAGGTCATTGGTTCAGTAAGTCAGGTGATCGTCGCTGCTGCTGTATGAAATGCTTATGTAAAATTGATTCATATTACCGCCGTGATCCGTTGTTCGTCTAAAACCTTTGTGCTTCGGGAAATACGTGGTACGCTATTTCCTTGCGCCTAGCTCGCGTACGTGTGCCGTGGTTATCATTCGCGTCGATAGGTGTTCTCGGATTCCCCTCTCTCGCAGTGAGGCTGAAACTGACGGAATATTCTATTATGTTATTGTGGTGTTTTTTGGCCATGTTGTTGGCGAAATCCGCTGCCATCTGCACTCCTATTTCTATGCTCGATGCTTGACCCTGTATTTCTTCGACGATCGTTCTTTCGTTTTCCGGTGGGGATTTTATCTTCGGGCTATTGTTCGTTAAGCCTTCTAAGGATACCGCTCCGCATTTCGCTGCTGTGTTACGGTCCCTCTGCTGTCGTGCGCTTAGCATTTGCATTGCTACTTTGGATGTCGTTGGTTCATCTGACTCGTGTGGCGTATTTTGCTCTCTGGATTATTCGGCGTTCGTTGTTTCTCCAAACCGTACTCTTCGTTGGCGCGTGCTTTCTTCGTATTTTCTAGTGGGCCTTGACCCACTTACGTGTGCTGTCCTTCTCTTTCCCTTGTGTACCTTGTCCAGCTCTACTATTACCGGTGATACAAAATTCATCACTCGGTGTGGGCCACTGTATTTGGGTGCTAGTTTTGCCGCAAAATTGTCTACTGCTTTGGACAATTGATGCTCTTTCACCAATACTAAGTCGCCTATAGCCGGTTGCCATTGCCTCCTGCGCAAGTTATAGTACCTTGCCTGCTCCGTCGATGCGCTCTGTTGTTTACGCAGTACCATGCTGTACACCTCCTTTATCCTTGATGCCTTTTCGCTTAAAACAATCTTCTCCTCGCCAGTACCAAACGTCTGTTCGTCGTAGAGGGAGCCCGGAATCCTCGGCTGTCTACCTTGTACTACACACGCGGGGCTATACCCTGTTATTTACACTTGTGTTTAACGCCAACGAAATCTCTGGTAAAAACTCATCCCAATTTCTCTGTTCCTTGCCGGTAAACTGTGATATCTTCACGTTTCTGTTTGCGCTCTCTGTCGGGTATTCCTGCGGAGTATATGGTGCCGTCAGCTGGTGTTTATGCCAAGCTCCTGCAGAAACCGCTTGAAACTTCTACTAATAAACTGCGCCCCGTTGTCGGTTATTAATACCTTTGGCGCTCCAAACCTCCCTAAAATCCTTTCTCTTAGACCTTTGATTAAGTTTTCTGTTGTTGCTTTTCGCATCGCCACAACTTCTACCCACTTCGAAAATCTGTCTACAAAAACTAACACCATTGTGTTTCCATGCTTCAAGCGCGGGAGTGGTCCTACAAAATCCGCGCATACTGTTGCCCATGGTTCCTCCGGGATTCTTGTCAGCATCTTACTAGCCGCTTGTTGTTGGCTTGGTTTATAAATTTGGCATTCGTGACACTGCTGAACATACTTCCTAACGTCTCTGAACATGCCTGGCCAATAATACCGTGTCATTGCCCGTGCGATTGTCTTACGGATTCCCATGTGTCCTGCTCTTGGTGTGTCGTGGATTTCGCCTAGTACTCTTTTCCGCTGTGGTGTGGGTACGCACAACTTCCATGGAACGTGATCTTCTCCATCCATTTGGCCAACTATTCGTCTATATAGCTTTCCCTCTTGGATCACGTAATCTGGGAATTTCTAGGAGGTCTTCGTTATTTCTGCTACCTTTGCGGAATACCAATTGCAGCTGCTGTCTTCTGGTTGCGCGGTCATGCTTACAAGTTGTTCTTCCCGCGGTTCCTCTTCCAGCGGCTCGGGCGCCATTTGTTGCGGACTTTTCCTTGAATGCTGGAGTACGCTCAGTCCATCCAGAGTTCTGAAATTAGAAGTTCCCTAAAGGTCCTCTCAATTGATAAAACCCTGTTATTATGTTTTCAATTAAAATTTTAATTGGGTACTAATCTTTCTTTTCTTATTGATTATGGCTATTTATAATAAAGGCGGCTGAGGTGAAAACCCCTGCTTGGCCCGACCGTCAGCGGAGGTGAAAACCACAACTGAATATAGAACTTCCAATCGTTAGGTGAGAACCCCAGGTTTACATTCGCTGAGGTGAGAACCCCAACTACTATTATTAGCTGCTGTCGCAAAACGACTTCCAGCGGTTGGAGTGATAGTGCGTCTGCCACGAAGTTCAACTTCCCTAGCAATTCGTCCTGATGGACTTTCGATTGCGTTGAGCCACTTCAGCGCTAAATGGTCTGTGATTACGGTAAAGTTATACCCTTCTAGGTATGGCCTCATTTTCCGTATTGCCCAAACTATTGCCACACATTGATTTCCGCCTTATTTTGTCTTCGGCTCGCATAAGCTATCACCCGCTCTTCGTGGTCTAACCCTTGTGTTAAGACAGCACCGAGACCAAAATCGCTTGCATCTGTTTGTAATTTAAATCTCTGGGTGAAATCTGGACAGGCTAAAACGGGTGCTTGTATAAGCGCATTCCTCAACGCATCAAACGCTTCCTGCTGCTCTTCGCTCCATTTCCATTTACAACCCTTCTTCAACATGGAGTTTAACGGGTTTGCCACTTTGCAGAAGTCGGGGACGAATCTTCTATACCAGGACACTATTCCTAGGAAGCGCCGTAATTCTTTCACATTATTGGGGGGGTGTGAGCTCTTTTATAGCGGCTAATTTGTCTGGGTCTGTGTGAATTCTCTCTTCGCTAACTACATGGCCTAAGTACTTCAGACTTTTCTTGAAGAATTCGCACTTCTCAGAGTTTATCTTAAGGTTGGCTTGCCTGAGACGCCGAAAAACTTCCGTGAGGTGCCCTACGTGGTCTTCTAAAGTTTCACTCGTTATAATAATGTCGTCCAGATAGGCGAAAGCATGTGGCTCCAACTCTGGACCTATTACGCGATCGAGCGCTCTTTGAAAAGTTGCTGGGGCAGAGTGTAGCCCGAATGGTATCACTTTCCACTGATATAGCCCTCGCCCAAGTATCGTAAATGCGGTGTACTGTTTACTATCTTCCTCCATGGGGATCTGCCAAAAGCCGTTTTCCAAATCTAGGCTGCTTATAAATCGTGCGCTTCTAAGTGTATCTAGAATATGTCGTATACGCGGTAGTGGGTATGCGCCTGGGACTGATCGGGAGTTAAGCTGCCTGTAATCGACACAAAGTCGCCATTTGCCATTCTTCTTCTTTGCAATGACTATCGGGGCACTATTGGGGCTGCGCGATGGCTCAATACAACCCTTTTCTATTAATTCATTGATCTCTTTATTAATAATTTCTTGCAATTTTAGTTCTTGTTTCAGGAATGTACTCACCGCGTCGTCTGTGGAGTTTTGTGTTACTATATTTGGCTCGAGCATTGCTTGCTCTTTAATATCTAGACTCATTTCGAACAGGCTGGTACACCTTGTTTTCTCCTGTTCTCGATTCTCCGCTTTGAATATTATTGTGCTTTCGCCACACCTCAGCTCCATATTTGCCTTTGCCATGTAGTCCGTCCCGATCCCCACCTTCTCTGCCAACCCTGGTAGAACGAGTAACTCGCTCTGATGTACTTTTTCACCCAACGTTACCTCCGCCCCTACTGCCTCTACAACGTCTTTCATTGTAACATCCCCCATGACGACTCGTGTATGTACCTCTTTCAGTCTACGCGCATCTAGACCTGTCACCATTTCTTCGCTCACGAAGCTTCGCGTCGCTCATGTGTCTATCGCCGCTGTGACCTCTCTACCATCTACTTGTACTGCCGCCAAGATCCGCCCTTGTGTCTGTGTGAATATCTTCTTTGGAGGCGAGGTTGAGTTGCGTGATACCCCACTCCTCGAAGGTAATGGGGTCTCCTGTCGTTTCCCTGTTGCCTACGACAGCAATCTCGAGTTAACGTACCATCTTTCCCGCACACCCAGCAAAAGTTGCTTCGAGAGTTACGGCACCCATAAACGAAGCGTCCGCACTCTCCACACCGTCTGCATGCTGTCCCTGGGTCTATGTACCCTTGTCGAGCACTACTTGCCGTGTTTTCCGCTTGTAAATAGTGGAACCTCTCGTCTTGCCGTCTGGGTACGAACGGTCTCGCTGCTGGCCTAAGAGGTTCCCTCTCTGGCGTGATGTTTTCATAATCTTCCACTAGGCTTACCAAATCTTCTAGGCAGTTAAATTCGCTCCGTTTCACATACAGGTGGTATTCTCGCCTTGAGTCGCTGGTGTAGTCGGAGTGTCTCATCAGACTCTGTAGCGTCAGCACGTAGTCCTTAAATTTTTCGCCTGGTCTCTGCATTCTTTGCCGTATTTCGTCATCTAGACGCTCGAAATACCTTGAGCTCAGGAAGAACTTCAAGAAGTCTTGCATAAATTCGTCCCATTGCTGCCAATGACGGGTTTTGTTCCTAAACCATACCAGCGCCTTATCCTGAAGTAGTTGTGGTAGCGTCCGTGGTATGGAGTTTCTGTTAACTGTCGGCCAACTCCTCGACTCGCTCTATAAAACCAAGCGGGTCCTTGTCGCCATCGTATCGCAAACCCCACTTGCGCACTCGATCTATCACGCTGCCACATGATTCCGCCTGGTGATAGGAATACAGCGCGGCTTGTATGCCTGCGTCGTGCCTACCTTCCATAATACCGTGTATTGGTGCTGGCGTCTTGCTTGTGCTCGCTGTACCGGGATAGGTGAAGCCTTGTTCGCTGCCATCCATTGGTGTCGGGGAATTGATCATTATAGTTGGCCCGCCATCTTTTGGTGTAGGTGGTCGAGCATGACGCTGTTCCAATGCAGCAAAACGTTTCCTCAATCCCTCTTTGTCGCAGTTTGTCTGGATAAACGTCGATAGCAGCTTTCGCATTTCGTCCACCGTTCCCATACGTTCCACTCCGAATTCCGCACAGTATGCCACCAGCTCCTCGCGGTTGAGATGGTATATCCATGATACCCTAACCATAGTGATGTTTTACTTATCCGGCGAACCTCGTTATCCTTTTATGTGTTGACTTTAGTTTACCCAGCATATTATTAATCCTCGTGTGTTCCTAGATCCTTGATTCACTCTGTGGGTTGTAATTTTGGTTTGTTTCAGCAGATTTTTAATCCTCTTGTTTTTCACTAATCCTTTAATTGGTAATACTCGTTGTGACTTAATATTGACTTAAAGTCCCTGCTCGGGCGCCATTTGTGACGGACTTTTCCTTGAATTCCTGAGTACGCTCAGTCCGTCCAGGGTTCTGAAATTAGAAGTTCCCTAAAGGTCCTCTCAATTGATGAAACACTGTTATTATGTTTTCAATTCAAATGTGTTATTTTATTTGTGGGAGTTTATCCTCTTTTCGCAAATCTACAATCTTAATTTTAATTTTGTACTAATCCTTCTTTTCTTATTTATTATGGCTAACTATAATAAAGGCGGCTGAGGTGAAAACCCCTGCTTGGCCCGACCGTCAGCGGAGGTGAAAACCACAACTGAATATAGAACTTCCAATCGTTAGGTGAGAACCCCAGGTTAACATTCGCTGAGGTGAGAACCCCAACTACTATTATTAGCTGCTGTCGCAAAACGACTTCCAGCGGTTGGCGTGATAGTGCGTCTGCCACGAAGTTCAACTTCCCCTTCCTATATTGCAGGCCAAACGAATATTGTTGTAATTCTAACGCCCATCTAGCAATTCGTCCTGATGGACTTTCGATTGCGTTGAGCCACTTCAGCGCTAAATGGTCTGTGATTACGGTAAAGTTATACCCTTCTAGGTATGGCCTCATTTTCCGTATTGCCCAAACTATTGCCACACATTCCTTTTCGGTTGGTGAATAATTGATTTCCGCCTTATTTTGTCTTCGGATCGCATAAGCTATCACCCGCTCTTCGTGGTTGTTGTTGTTGTTGTTAGCAGTGCTTCGCCCTGCCCAAAGGGCCAGAACACTCCTAGTTGTCATCGGGCTCTTCTAACGGAAGTCCAAGGAAACGTGCTGTTTCAACAGGGTTGGACCAAAGTCATAAGGGAGTTAGAAGAGTATGTTCAAAAGAACACGAAAAGAGATGTTGTGTGTCGTGGGGGGCCATACCGCATGCAGGGCATGTGTTTGCTATGGTAGGGTTCAGTCTGGACAAATAGGAGTTCAGCCTATTCCAATATCCAGACCGAAGTTGAGCCAGCAAGGCTCTAGTCTCCCTCGGAAGGACACGTTCTTCCTCAGCAAGAATGGGTGGTTGGGCACCAATAACGGGCTTCACAGGCCGGGATCTGAGGGATCTGCCCACCGACTCAGTGTGGAGGTCCTTTAGGGCCCGCCTATGGTCCCGCAGATCAAACGGCAACGAGATGTGATGCCGGATCTCATCATAATGCTTCCGGAGATGTTTCCGTATGTCTCTAGGGGGCGGAGTTTCATCCAATAGCTGTCGATTTGGATGACTGGGTCGGTGGCAGTTCAGAAGGAACTGCCTACTTAACAGTTCCGCATGCTCGCGAACGTTGAGCATTTGAGCCTCCTGGTGGAGATGAGACTCAGGAGACATAAGCAAACAGCCCGTCGCAGTTATGATTGCGGTGTTTTGGCAGACCTGCAATTTCCTCCAGTTGGTGTCGTGAAGGTTAGGCGACCATATGGGCGGAGCATAATCAATAACCGGTCGGCCAATAGCCTTATAGGTGACCAGCAACGTTTCTTTGTCTTTGGCCCAAGTACTGCCGGCCAGTGACTTGAGGATCTTGTTGCGGCTTTGTACCTTTGAAGCTATTGCGGTGGCATGATTAGCGAAGGTGAGGCTATTGTCGAATGTAACCCCTAGAATTTTGGGGTGGTTGACAGTAGGTAGTGGAACACCATCTACGTGGACATTCAACTCCTGCCCCATCTGCGCATTCCACGTGGTGAACAACGTCGCCGTAGATTTAGTCGGGGAAAGAGTCAGGTTCCGCTCTGTGAAGAAGCAGGAAAGGTCGCGCAGGTAGTCGTTTAGTCTAGTACAAAGTTCGTCCGTGGAAGGTCCTTTGCCCGTGGCCATCACAGTGCAGTCGTCAGCGTACGAAACGATGGAGACCCCCTCTGGTGGGGGAGGGAGGCTCGAGATGTAGAAGTTAAACAGAAGGGGTGAAAGGACACCACCCTGCGGAACCCCTTGTCTAATTCTTCTAGGTCTACATCTCTCGTTTCGAAACTGCACTGACGCCAGCCGACCGTTCAAATAGTTGGCGGTCCATCGTTTTAGGCCGGCAGGAAGCAGTGTCTCCTCCAGGTCTTCAAGGAGTGTGGCGTGGTTGACTGTGTCGAAGGCTTTCGACAGGTCAAGTGCCACGAGAACCGTCCTGTGGTTTGGTTGGTGTTGGTTCAAACCGAAGTTAATCTGCGTCGTGATGGCGTTCAAAGCTGATGTTGTGCTATGGTTTTTACGGAAGCCATGTTGATGATTGGCCAGCTGCAGGTTTGCAGTATAATATGGGAGCAGAATAGCCTCTAACAACTTCACTACCGGCGAAAGGAGGGATATCGGACGATAAGAGTCTCCTTGATTTGCCGGCTTCCCAGGTTTTAGGAGGGGGACCACAGTCGCATGTTTCCAGATGTCTGGTATAACGAAGGTGGACAGTGAGAGGTTGAATAGAGCCGCCAAGTACTTGTGCCCCTCGTGGCCTAGGTATTTCAGCATCTTCATGGCAATTCCCTCGGGTCCGAGTGATCTTGAAGGTTTAGCCTTCCTTATAGCTCCCTTGACCTCTGCAGCGGAGACGACAATAGGCGCGGCTGTGTGTTTGTGTTTGTGCGCGCGTCGGATGGCTTTTCTCTTAGCCCTATCCGCAGGAGAATGCAGTATAAATTGCCGGCAGAATGCGCTCGCGCACTTCCTGGGGTCCGACTTGAAGTTATCGCCGAAAGCAATGGCGACCTTGTCATTGTATTTGGTCGGGTTGGATAGGGCCTTGACTGTCGACCATAATTTGCCGACCCCGCCGGAGAGGTTGCATGACTCTAGGTGTTCTTTCCACTTCTTCAATTTATGATCATTGACAGTCCGACGGATTTCTGCGTTGAGATCCTTTATTCTTGGATCTGCGGGGTTCAAGAGTCTCACTTGGTCACGTTCTCTTGCCATTGCCGCTGCTTCCGCAGGGAAATTCGGCCGAATTTCCGGGAATCTGCCAGCAGGGATGAAGCGGCCAGAGGCTGAATCGATGACTTTACGAAACTCTTTCTCACCTTTGCATACGTCCGTCGGTGTGGGTAGGTCAGCGAAGGAGTGCTCTGTAAAGTCCGTGAAGCGGTCCCAGTCCGCTTTACTGAAGTTGATGTACGTTCGTTTTTCTGTCGTTATGAAGTCGGACGGTCGTTCGATGTCTAGTAGGATGGGTAGGTGGTCAGATGCCAGTGTAAGCATAGGTTGCCAGTTAACGTGGTTGATAAGGCCCGCACTTGAAATGGAGATGTCTGGCAAACTGTGGTAGTTACCTGCCACCCTAGTGGGGGCATCTCCATTCAATGTACAGAATGCGGAATTATCTATTTGCTCTGCGAGTGCGTGCCCTCTGCTAACTGCTGGCAAGTTGGAGTGCCAGAGATCGTGATGTGCGTTGAAATCACCTAGGATGAGGCAGCTATCGCCCCTTAGCAACGCACTAATATCAGGGCGATAACCACGGGGACAGCACGTAACAGGGGGGATGTATATATTTAACACTCGCAGGTCGACGTCGCCTGTCCGGACTGCTATGCCCTGGCATTCAAGGGTAGAGTCCCTGGGGTCCCGAGTCCCTGGGGTCCCGAGGCCGCCCCCATGACCGCTGGGACGGTCTTTCCTATGTACATTGTACCCATCACGAGTACGTAAGTCCGAGTTAGCATTCAGTTTGGTCTCCTGAATGGCGGCCAGTTTAATGTTGTTCGACTTCATAAAGTCTGTTATCTCCGCGATCTTTCCAGCTAACCCGTTGCAGTTCAGCTGTAGGATTTTTAAGTGTGTCGGGAGGGAGGGTGGAGGTATGCTGGGGGTAAGGGACGGATGCGGTTGCCTAGGTGGAGGTGGGCATAGTCCTAAGCTGTGACGCAGTCTAGGGTTCAGCGCGTCTTGCCCGATGTTGTGTGGCGTGGAGGGCGGCTGAGTACTGCAGCAAGGGGCAATAAATGCATCCGTCCAAAGGTTCCTGTTTGCGAGCCCAGAGCACATATGGATGTGGCACAGGCCAAGGCAGTTATTGCACTTAACCGATGCCGCAGGCGTATATAGTCTTTGCCGACAAACAGTGCACGTGGTGAAAGGTACGAGGAGGTTATGTTCCTGACCCACGTGCATGCTGGAAGAAGGGGGGGACGAGAGTGGGGACTGAGGTGAGGCGGGAGCAGCAAGGCTGCAGGTCGTGAAGACCGGGCCACTGTTGTGGCCATTTGATGATTGTAGGTGCGGTGTGTGTGCGCCGGAGCGACGAGAGCCGCGGGACGCGCGTGTGCGCCAACAACATGGTGCCTCAAAAGTACTGAAAAAAGTACGGGTTCTGGGGATGGCAGGGTTAAGCCCTGAGCATCCAGATCTATGCAACCATCTCTTGCATTTACTGCATTGAACGAAATGTGAACGTTTAGCATATATTTTCTTCCAGCAGACGCAGCAGATCCAGTCTCTTGGTCCGGGGTTGGATTCGATACCAGCCCGTAGCAAGAGACATTGGAGCAACCCTGCTGCAAGGGATTGCTCCGAGGATGACAATTTAGGAGTGAGATTGGACAAATTGGACAGGGTTACACTGAAATAACAGCCCTTGGCCGGGTAAAACCCGGGTCATTCCGGTACGTAGAACCGGCTGTTGTGGGAATGCGCTCTTCGTGGTCTAACCCTTGTGTTAACACAGCACCGAGACCAAAATCGCTTGCATCTGTTTGTAATTTGAATCTCTGGGTGAAATCTTGGCAGGCTAAAACTGCTGCTCTTCGGTCCATTTCCATTTACAGCCCTTCTTCAACATGGAGTTTAACGGGTTTGCCACTTTGCAGAAGTCGGGGACGAATCTTCTATACCAGGACACTATTCCTAGGAAGCGCCGTAATTCTTTCACATTATTGGGGGGGTGTAAGCTCTTTTATAGCGGCTAATTTGTCTGGGTCTGTGTGAATTCCCTCTTCGCTAACTACATGGCCTAAGTACTTCAGACTTTTCTTGAAGAATTCGCACTTCTCAGGGTTTATCTTAAGGTTGGCTTGCCTGAGACGCCGAAAAACTTCCGTGAGGTGCCCTACGTGGTCTTCTAAAGTTTCACTCGTTATAATAATGTCGTCCAGATAGGCGAATTGATAAAACCCTGTTATTATGTTTTTAATTCAAATTTTAATTGGGTACTAATCCTTCTTTTCTTATTGATTATGGCTATTTATAATAAAGGCGGCTGAGGTGAAAACCCCTGCTTGGCCCGACTGTCAGCGGAGGTGAAAACCACAACTGAATATAGAACTTCCAATCGTTAGGTGAGAACCCCAGATTTACATTCGCTGAGGTGAGAACCCAAACTACTATTCCTAGCTGCTGTCGCAAAACGAGTTCCTTATTTCCTAAAAATCATCGCCCTTTTATACAAATTTTGCGGGCGGCAAACCGCAAAATTACAATAATAATTCTTAAAAACTAAGTCTGAACCTAACGGCGTATCTTCCACTGAGTTTAAACATTAATATATGGTATTTACATATTTCCCATATATCTCATGCATTCTAGCTGTTTTCGCCGCGGTGCCCCTTCCACTCGGAATGCCCCATTGCCTGTGGTCAGGTGCTTTCTCGCACTCCATCGATCAGCTGGGCATTCCCTCAACATTAATATTATTTACATATGTACATATGCTAGTTATTTTCCTACAATCCCATTTGTACCTGCTGTCAATGCTAGCAATGCATGTTTCTTCTCCTCTTTATGCTATGTCCGCTAACATTGGGTTGCCAAAATATGTATGCGTGCGCGCGGGTGTAGCAAATCACCGCTGCTTAAGTTGGTTGGCCGACCGTTTTGCTTATTGAAATGCTCCTGGGTGTTTTTGTTTGTGCACTACATATTTTCTATTGCCGGGCGTAGTTAGGTTGGTGGCCTCTTAGCGTCGCTGTTGATTTTCTGTAAAACGTGCATTAGGGTGTGAATAATATTGTAAAAAAAATAAAAGGTATGAATATGTTCTGAAATATGTATGTACATATGTACATGGGCATATATGCTATATGTTTTTGCAAACGCCTCAGGATCGGGGTCCTCAATTATACATTATACTAGTTCCCATAAACAATTCTTGCCTTCACCTCCCTTCAGTATCTTCAGCAGTTTGGCCACTTTGCCAAAAACGTTGAACAAATTTTGAAAAAAAAGAATTTTTTACAAAATTTCAGATTTAACTACTTTAAAATCGAAAAAATTCGATTGACGAAAAAAAGTTAGCCCTATGTTGTAGGTAATTTAATTACGAAAACTTTGAGCATACCAGTACAACAATCGGACGTGCCGTTGAGACTATAGCCCCGGTAACTTGCAAGCGCCTACCCTACAATTTCAGTATTACTTTGATAAAATTGGCGACACATTTTATTTGGTCACTCTCCCTTAAGGCTGGTTTTCATTATTACTTTGATAAAATTGGTGACACATTTTATTTGGTCACTCTACCTTAGGGCTGGTTTTCATTAGGTCAAAATGACCTCAAAAACTGACTCAACTGTCACCATAGAAATTTGGTGGCATATGTATTTTCATTACGGCTTAAAAACTGGCATGAAGTCGATAAATCAGAGCGTGTCAAAATGTGTCGTCAAATTTTCGGGTCAGTCGATTGCATCCCTGTTTTCATCACTGATGCCAGTCGTGAAGTAAATTTGTTTGACAGCTGATCAGATGATACATTGTGGCAAAGAAAACTAAACAAAAAAAATATATTAAAAACGCGCAATATAATAATTGGTAAACGCACTAATTATATGCGTGAAAATATATCCGACAATATAAATAATAGTGAAGTTTTAAAAATATAATATTGCCAAATGCTGAAAAAGACACTAATGGCAATAGCTACTGTGACGGTGCGCTTTGTGACAACGTTGAGGGCATGGACGCGGAAGAGGAGCCAGCTAAGAGAGCGGATATTTGGCAATTTTGTCATCGGCTTAAGATTAGTATCTTTGTAAAGTAAAACTAAACGAGCTACAAAACGGCGTATTAGAAAAAATTTAAAAATTATATGCAAAAAGTTCCAAACTTTTATGAAAATTTGGCGAATTTTCCTGAATTTTGCATAAGTTTTTTTGCTTAAATTTTTTTTCTGTTTAGGATTTTGCTATATTTTAGAGGAAAGTTATTTAAAACACATAAACAATTATATGTTTTGAATAAACCATGGTCTCCACGACACGATGCAAGGCCTCCCTGCAGCCATCGTCATCTTTTTGAGCGCGACATCGTCTTCGCCTCGTCTTGGTCCTCAGAGTCGTTTCGATCGCTCTGGGAAGCAGATGGGCTCTGTTGCGATTGAGATTGCTACAATTGTGGTAATTTATAAGTAGCAAATTTAACGCTATCCGAAAACCGAATAACATCCAATAATTGGCAAATAAAACTTAGAAACTTATGTATGTATAAACGGAATTGAACTGGAGTTCGATCGGTTTATAATATTTTATGCTCTTCGGGTTATGGGCGTTCTGTGACAATAATATCAATAAATAAATGCACGTTAGTTTAATACTAATTATCCAAATTATATTTATACTTACATTTGACAAATTTGAAGTGGTGTTAGCCTCAGCTTGTAGGGTCGGCTCCAGAAATTTCAGAGCGTTGTATAAGTGGCTAACTGCCACATTGCGCACCGCACCTTGGCCACTTTTGCTCTGCTTCTTCCTGTTGAATTGTGCCTATTATAAAAGTTTGGTTTAGCAACTATGTATATATTTATAAAACAAACACGAACTTAACCGAAAAGAGCAGCGCAGGCTATTCCACTTGGCAGATACCTCAGAGCGCGACAACTGCAAGGTATCTGCCACTTCTTGCCACAGTGCTTCCCTCAAGTTTCTGTCCCTGTGTTGAGGGGACAGAAAGTTCCACGTCCCTTCTCTCGACTCCACTGCCTCCACCAGCCTCTGTGTTTTTTCAGCAGTCCACGCCTCGGACAGTTTGCGCACCCGCTACTTTTTTGCCGCGATACTTGAGGCGAGTTGCGTAAAACATGGAGAACATATTATTTTCTCCCCCTCCAGAAACTCCACCGCCATTTCCAAAGTCTCCTCCATTTGTATGATCGAAAAACACTAAAAAACATTGGAAAAATTAAGAAATTATATTTTTTACAAATTTTACGAAACTTACCTTTTAATTTGTGATGCTTTATCAGCTGCTCGCACGACGAATGACACCAAATTTCCAACATGTTGGCAAATCTATTTTGAGTGTCAATCGTTGCAAACTGCGCTGTCATACTGGAATTTGACTGTTTTCACATGCATGTCATTTTATATGACAATGAGTCGTCAAAACCCGTCAGCCCGTTTTCATTAGTATGCCACCATTTTATGTCATATTTTGACATAATGAAAACCAGCCTTTAGAGTCTAACAATTTAATTGTCACTACTGTTTGTGGTAAATTTTGTTTTGCAAATAGTAGTGCAAATTTATAAATACTATATCGGTAGATGTGTTTACGAAATGGCTTGTTGCAAAAGAGATTTTAAATGTAAAAATAATCGGGATGATTTTTGCTTTATTTGCAGACATTGTATTTTCGGAAACTCAGCTCGGAAAATTCTGTCAAAGATGCATACTTTCATTATTTCGGTTTCCGTGTAAAAAATCTCTAAAATCTTGGACACCTAATTCTTTTTATCGGGTAAAGGTCAGAACATGAAGTTTGATGTTCCAATGATGTGGACCGAACCCTTTAACCAGGACCAGTGCTATTTTTGCGTGATAGACCTTAAAGGTAAAACGAGAAAATAGAGGAAATTAATAAGTTATCCAAATCTGGCATCAGCTAAAAAACCAAAAGTACATAACTATACCTAGGCCGCTCATAAGTTTGAAACCTCAAGCGATAGTGACCCCGAAGCAGATAATTCAGACAGTGAACAAGAAGGAGAGGTCCCGCATCGAGTGTCAGAGGCCGAACTTAATGAATTGGTCAGAGATTTAAAACTACCGAAATTCGATAGCGAAGTTCTGAAATTTCGTTTGCAGCAATGGGGCAGCCTGGGCCCTTCGACAAGTCCTATAGAGAGATGGTCAAATCCTTGTTGTAAAACTACAGTGCTATAAAATGCAACATGTCCCTCAAAATGCATTTTTTGCATTCACATTTGGATGAACAGGGTGAAAGGTTTCACCAAGACCTCATGATTTTTAAGCATTACCAAGGTTTTTGGAATGAAGAAATGATGGGAGATTATTGCTGGACAATATTACGGGAAACAAATCCAGACAATTATAAACTGGTAGTTAAAAGTAGCCACGTCCCTCACCATTGACCACTACGGTAAAGTAGCTCAACTTTACCTTTTTTTAGATGTAGATATGTATGTACCCAGTTGGAAACGGTAATGTCTGGTAATGCAAAAAGTAATCTATCACTTGCTCTATTTACGCATTACAACATGCATGACACAGCACATGTCCTACGAAAGTAATGTGTCGCTCACAACAAACTGAAGCGACAAACTATACATTACTTTTTATAAATGAAAAGATGCATTACAATGGACACATTACGGGTTACGGTTTATAAAACAAAATACAAGTTATGACCATTAGGACTACCACAGGGGTTGGCATAAGCACAATGAGAACACCCGCTAAGAGGTGGCGACTTCTAGTCTAGTTGTTATCAGGGCTGAAAAATAACGTTATTTTTATTAATAAACGAAAAAAACTTTTGATTTCGTTTTGTTTTTCAATAATATTAACGTTAAAAGCTCAACAAAAAAATATAACGTTGCGTTGAAAATCAAAAAATAATTATCAAAATAAATTTCGTTTCGGTTTTTATCAAAACAATTCACAAAAAATATTTGAATATTTCAAAATAATATTGGTTAGGATGGGTCGCAAAAGAAAGGGGAAATCAGTGCGGCCGTGCTTTAATTTTGTAATTGCAAAAGACCACTTAAGAAGCAAAAAAAACCATTTGTTGCTAAAGCAGAACAGAATCCACCAAAAGCCGCAGAGGTGGTTGAAAAAAAAAATTTAAAACATGACTTTTCGATCGAGCCTAATGTAGATGCGCCCATTTGGTACTTAGTAACTATGTTTTTTTGTTGTGTTCCTTGATTTATTAATTTGTGTACTTGACAAATAAATTCAAATAACGTGGATTTCCGACCCAGCCTAATTTGCAAAATGAATAAACGTTAACGAAAAAAATTTTTTTGTTATTTTTTGATTTGATATTCAACGAAAAACTTTTTTTTTCGATAATTATCAAAACGAAATATATTTTTGATACTTTTTTTTTATATTTAACAAAACGAAATTTTTTTGTTTATATCGTTGTGCAGCCCTGGTTGTTATATGACACCGTACCGACTAGTGTAATTCCAAGACGGCAAGTTCACAACAGATATCGGGGTCACTTCATGAGTTGTAAAAACCTTACCGCATCAGGGGACTCTGCCTTTGAGGACGGGATAAGTACTTTATCAAACTTTTGAGCTCTGAGGTCGCCATATCACAAAAAAAAAACGGCAAAAACCGAAGGGCCCTCCAGAAATTTTTTTAATGTGTTTTGTTTTTTCATTTTTCAGAATGTGTTTGAAATTTTTCACATTGGCTGCTTCTATAAAAAACCACAAAGCACAGTAAAAAAAATTAAAAATGTAGTACTACAAATAAAAATAGAGCTACACATTACTCCTTCGATTGCTTTTGGATTGATCTTTACTTACAACAATTTTCGTATATCTTTTCATGCATGAAAAAGGTAATGCATTCCCCACTTTCCCACTGGGTATTTAATGTTGTTGTCGTTGTCGTTACCCAAGTGAATACAGTTTAACGTGCAAACATATGTATGTCTATAATTAAACGTGGGAGTTCATTTCTTATTTTTTTTATATTTGTAGCAACAGCTTTAAGATAGCTCGAAAACGCGATTGAGACCATTTCAAATGCTCCGAAATGTGCTGTCGAAATTTTATATATGTATGTACATATGTACATATGTATATTTATATATCGCCGATGCACAAAGGTGTGAGCATTTGTAATGAAAAATATTGGATTATTTTGTCTTCATTTGGTAAATTTTTTTCAAATTGAATAAGCTTTATCTTCGATTTCACAATATCACATTATCACCCTGTTTTACTTTTTCTATATTAAAACAAATTGCAATTTCATTAAACATATTTCGGTATCTTTCCTAAATTCGATTCAAAACATTTAATGACCTGGTTCGGATAGGTACTTGATTTATTATTTTTTTTGATGAAACTCGAAGTCTGGAATCCAGAGGTACCAAATCTCATTTTTGCTACTTTTGCGACATCGGAGTTTTTGCATTTGGTCGATAGGTGGTGTTGCCTATGCAACGACGATATGTACATCAAATGTTCCATAACAATAATAGAAGCCAGTACGTCAATTTTTTAACATGAGATGACGCCTCCTGCGTAGCTTCATGCACGACTTGCAACCTCACAGTTGCACCTACGTACTAAAGATCTCTCCACTACCACCACTCTCCCCGCTGAACTAAGGAAATGTGTTTCCTTACGGGGCACTATGGTCGGAAATTTCCTTTCGTTGGCCAAAAGTCAAAATGTTTCCAGTCCCGAAATATGTTGTTGTTTCTGAAATCTAGTAGTCAACGCTCCAAAACAACCAATAATGAATTTTGTTGTTGTAATATGCAATTCGCCGTTATTCGGTGAGTCATCGAAGTTGAATTTGTTTGCTTCGTTTGTAAACATGATTGCGTTCGGTGTTTTATAGTGCTTACTTCAATTGCTTGTTAAAGCTGAAAACAAAGCGTGTTAAATAAAAGTTTAAATGGAACACGAAGGTGATGGTAAGTTTATTAATTTTGTAAAATATAATACTCAAAAGTTGGATACTCTAAAAAATAAAATAACTTTTTCCAAAAGTCTTTAACATTTTTAAATTTATTTTATTTCTTAAGTTTGAGTAAGCTTAACACATTTTGTTTAGGAGTGTTAAGCATAAGATTAAAAACTAAAATTACTTTGAAGTGTTTAGTTTTTGAAAATGTTTATCTCGATTTGCGGTTTTTTGCAGTTTTTGAGTAAATTTTTTGTTCAGTCGTCATTCGTTTACAGAATTCAGCAGTTTTTGATATATGGTTGACCAAGCAGAAGAAAGGAAAAAATGAGGACGCACTAATAATAAATTATTTTATACAAAAATGTGGAGCCGATAACATTTCAGATGTATGGCATAAGTATTTACAGAAAATAAACGCATGCTTAACAATAATTTGTCTGCAAAGTGGGAAAAGTGTCATAGAAGATTAGATGATTTTAAAATTAAATATTCTGGCTGGCTTTGTTCAGAAACTGTAATAAACCGGCAAACAAATTTAGAAATCGCTTCCACAGAGAATCAATGCACAGTAGAACTAAGCCCAGATGAAAAAATTGTATCACTAACTGGACGCCCGCAACTTAAGTACTCTGAGAAAGCTGAACGAAGTAAGAGAAGACAAGCAGCAAACCTCTCGATGTCAGAACCCAACGAAACAAATCTGTTAGTTCAAGCAGCATCAATTTCGGCTCGAAAAGGAGGAAAAGTAGATTTGGCAGTTGTTTTAAAAGAAACCATCGAAAGTCCATCAAGACCATCCAAGATTAGGAAGCTATATGTCGATGATGTAAAAGCACCTATTGTAATGTCTGATGAGGAAGCGTTAGCATTTCTTCTCGAAAACAATTTTTCGAAGAGCCAATACTGTTCCATCCGGACTTCCAGCAAGGAACGTAAAGCCAATATTTATCCACCCTATGATAATATATTAGCAATAAAAAGTAAGTGCAGACCCGATGGTGTACTTGTAGATGACAAATGTGCAAAGCTTCCTTTACAAATGCTTTTAAACCATACGGCTAAAAGAATTATAGAGATGCAAAAGGAAGTATTTGCGACAATTACGGGTAACTTCATATCAACGGAAATGATATTTATTTATTTTTTATATCAAAGCAAGTACCCCTCCCACAGTACATAAAGTTATAGTTCACTCAAAGCAAATAATGTACAATACACCACTTCCTGTTGGTTAGTTCGGAGAGGATGCAGCTGAGTCACGAAACAAAATACATAAAAGCGACAGACTGCACCATGCACGTAAGACTAGCCGCATTGATAATCTGTTCGATGTATTTCATAGAGCTCTTCGGATCCATTAATTTCACCTCTTCGCTTAAATACACGTGTGCGCCAAAGAAGCGTTTAACGCTGCCACTAGAAGTAAATTAATTATTGTATTGTGAGGATATCGGTGAAACATGTGCGAGTGAGAATTTAGAAAATATGGATGACGACGAGGGCGACGAGGACGATTATCCAGAAGAACTTGAACGGGATAATACATTTTTGGATAATGAATTGTATCTATATATAAATACGGTAAGGAAAATCACGTTGTTATCACTTTTTGAAGAGAAAAAACAACACGTATTACGGTCAAACCTATACCAAAATGTTCGTATTGAACGTCTGGTTTGCAGAATAGTATACGTTTTTTGTTTACATCGCACAGGTGAGAAATATTAGGTAAAAACCGAGGTAGAGTTAAGATTTTCGTCCAATTTATGCGAACGGGGCGACCTTTAGTTTAAATTAAAGATTTAAAGAAATTTTAATATTTTCGTAAATACGTGTGTAAATTATATTTTCAATTTCCAGAAACAACGTATGTATTTATCGTATATTTTCTCATTTAGAACTAAAAAAATAAAAACTCAGAAAGAAAATGTTGATAATTAAAAAAAAAATTTATTATTTTATACAACAGCTTTAATTATACTGCAACTTCAAATTCCAGTTAAAAATTCCGTTATTTTCAATTTTAATAGTTTTGGCCAAGAAAAGTGATGTTTCCGACCATAGTGCGGGGCTGGTAAGCCCATTGACTCCTAAGTGCGGTACTATTCAGATCGTTAGAAAACGGTAATGTCTGCTGATTAAAATGGTAGTAAGCGAGAAGTTTTTACGGTTCATAATTCAGCTTTGCTTGAGTTTGTAATTGCAACCCACACTGCGGAAACTTTTAGGCTAAATTTTAAACTTTTTCGGGCTACATATATGACCAAACCAAATTTTGTTTAGAATTAAATTTACGCCGGCTTTCAAAGAAATTCGCGTAATACAAATTATTTAAATTTTTAACCGAAAATGTTCTAATTAAAAATTTATTTTTTAAAAAATGTTAGGACTCGAACCGACGTGTCCCACATCAATGCGCAATGCTGTTGTTGTTGTTGTTGTTTTAACAACAAAATCACTCCCCGAAGGTTTTGGGGAGTGTTGTCGAAATAACAGTCCTTGGCCGGATACGAATCCGGTACGCTCCGGTACTCCCTTGCGGTACTGCCCGACTGTCGTGGGAGCGATTTGGTATGACCACTGGAACCTTCTAGGTCATGTCATCCCTCCTTCCGAAAGAAGAGATGGGTAATGAGAGGTGGGAGGCATCATATCCGTAGATCAACCATCGAGCTGCACATCATTGCCTTTGTGCATATTGGTCGCCTCTTACGACCGGTATGCCTACCGCGGGCATATTCTAAGCCCCAACCCGCAGGGGCTAATGCGCAATGCTCTATCTACTCAGCTACGGCGTTACAGCCAAAGTAAACTTTAATTTAAAACATCGTTTGCTTTTGGAATAATCGCGTTTTTAACATAGGAAACTTAAAAAGCTCCTGAAAACCTCTAAAAGTTCTGTGGAAATAAGCGAGAACAGCTAAGCCAGGTTTGGGCCCCTTTGAATAAAAAATTATTAAAATAAAAAAATAAAAAATCATTCATCATTGGTATAAAGTGATTAATAATGTGTTATTTTCATTCAATCGGTTCTTAAGTAAAAACTACTTCTTATTCGTCACTCAAGAAATGTTATTTTTATTTGAGGAATTTTTGAATAGCGATAAAATTTAATTTTTGGTTGAGTTATTTACAAATGAAAAATAAAGTACCTCGAGACCCCAGAAAATTATACAAATAAGCGCATTATATTCGGGATAACATCGGGATCACTTTGGGTCCATTTTCGGAATCGTTTCGGGGATGGTCTTGGAACACTTCGGGAGATCATATCGAACTCTGTTTCAGGATTATTTTTGAACTGTTTTTGGATCACTTCGGGATCCCGAAGGAATCTGGAAACAATTCCAAATTCTCGATACAGTTTCGCAATGATCCATTTTTATACCTAGTAGAGCTTCGCACACAAGGTATATTAACTTCATTCGCCTAACGGTAGTATGTAACGGCATAAACGTATCGAGATGGATATTGACTTATATATATCAAAATGTTCAAGAGGAAAAGAGAAATTGATTGAGCCATGTCCGTCCGTCCGTCCGTCTGTGAACACGATAACTTGAGTAAATCTTGAGATATCTCAATGAAATTCGGTATGCAGGTTCCGTTTCACTTATCTCGGAGCGCGAAATAGGCAAAATCGGTTAAAAGCCACGCCCACTTTATATACATATAATATTTTCGAAAATACAAAAAGAGTGTGTAATATAATAAGTAATTACAAGTTCAATATGTCGTAGTATTATACGTTAATACGCCTACAGCTTATGTTCTATGTCTATGCATATATTCTAAATGAATAATGTAAAGAGGAGAAAGAGAAAACGAAAAAGACTAAAGAAGTTCAGTTGTATATGAGACGAAGAAGACCGAGGCTGTTTAAATATTACATCTCAGAAGTTGTCGCGCACGCCAAGTTTTAATTCGCCAATAAAATAATTTAAATTCGTTTTTATTATATAAAAATTCGCGAAATGGAAAACTCGCTTAGAAAGCAAGAGCTGATGGAAGTTTTAGCAGCTGCTGGTATCGAAATAGCAGCAAAATCCACAGTAGCAGATCTTCGCCAAGTTTCTGCGTATAATCGTAAAAAAGCCGAGGAATTTGCATACCATTTGCTTTTAAACGATAATCGTGGTGCAAAATCTGATGTCGAATTCTTGGAAGCTGCTCAATTTGAAACGAACACCATTGCCGCTGTTAACAATGACGCCGCTGCCAGCGTAGAACGTTCTTCTGCCGCAGTAAGCAACAGCGAAACATATGCCGATGATATCGATACCAGTGTTAATAAGGAGGATGAAATCGAAGCTGATTTTCCAGTTAACGACACCGCCGTCAACGTTCATGCTGCTCCCAACACCGCCACTGCCGATAATATCGCCTATAAAAATAAAACCGCTGCCGACGTCGAAGCTATTTCTGTTGTACTTAACTAAATCCGAATGATCCGAATAAATCAGACCGCTGTAAGCGATGTAGAATCCATACAAAATATAACCGCCGCAAATAAAGATAATTCTGCCACGATCAATTTAAACAAAATGTCCGATACTTTGGATGAAAAGTTACAGTATTTGCGAAAACAGCATGACATTTTAAAATTAAAAAAAGAAATTCGTAACATGGAAAGCGATGTGCAGCATGCATACAGACCAGCTCGAAGAGTTTTGTTTCAAGATATTGAGCACGCAATAGTCGGGTTTGATGGCGACAATCGTATGTACAGTGCTGCAGATTTTATACGTCATTTGGAGCAAATTTTTGAGCAAGTCAAGGCAGATGAACTATTTAAATTTTTGGCGTTGTGAAATTCTTTTGCAGGTACTGCTCGACTGCTTTTGACAAAAGGGCTTGTCACATAAGAAGAGTTAAAAGCAAAATTTGTTAAAAGAATTTGGTCATTTCGAAACGGCACGAAGGTACATTTTAGAAATGGAAGCGATTGCTCGCAGTAGTGACGTGTCGGAATATGAACTAGTTGCATTTATATTACACGGTTTGGAAGGTCGTATAGTTGACTACGCATTATTTTGTAAAGCAAAAAGTATTGCGGACTTGAAGAAAGCTGCTAACATGGCGGATCATCATAATGCAGTACGAAAACAATCACCTGATGTATAAACTTACAACAAAAATAAAGTTCCGATTGACAATGCCGCTTTAAATAATCGTTGTTACAATTGCTCAAAATTTGGTCACCTTAAATACGATTGTCCATACGAGGTCCGTCCAACGGGTGTTTGCTTTTTTTGGAATAATCCACAATAAAGGGGCTGAGCCACGCTTATTTTTTAAAAATTGTATGCATTCGACTTTCTTTGCCCACCAACACTTTAGAGGTGAAATAGAAATGATATACAGGTAGTTTAAGCAAAGTTATTGCATATTCAATATATCTATGATCCTTTTCAAAATCTTTTGTATGAAATTGGTCGTGGACCTTACCCGATTTCGCTAATTTTTTTTCGGAATATTGCCTGTATTAATATAAATATGTGTGCTGAATTTTATTTTGCTGTCTTGAGCGGTTTTTGGTTTATGATTAATAATATTTCCAAATTTGACTAAATCAAAAGTGGTTGGTACCACCCCCTTTTTAAAAATTTTCTAAAAAATGTATTTGTTGCCTTAACGCTAAAGTGCACACCAAATATTATCCTTATAGGTGTATTATGTACTGAATAATCACTCTTTTTGTATTTTCGAAAATATTATATATATAGAAAGTGGTCTTGGCTTTTAACCGATTTTGCTTATTTGCAATAGCGCTGCGAGATAAGTGAAAAGGAACCTGCATGCCAAATTTCTTTGAGATATCTCAAGATTTACTCAAGTTGTCGTGTTCACAGACTGACGTACGGACGGACATGGCTCAATCAATTTCTCTTTTCCTCCTGAACATTTTGATATATATAAGTCAATACCTATCTCGATTCGTTTATGCCGTTACATACTACCGTTAGGCGAATGAAGTAAATATACCTTGTGTGCGAAACACTACTAGGTATAAAAAGAGCCAGTGCCGTTTCATACTTTGCATGTGGGCCATTTTGGTCCACTGCCTTCTATAGATTCACAACGTAAGCATATATTTGTTGTCATAGATGCTTTTACTAAATTTGTTAAGCTATTCGCTGTTAAATCAACTAGTACAAAAGAAGTTATATCGTGTTTACAAAAGTATTTTACAGTTATAGTAGGCCAAAGCGAATAATCAGTGATCGAGGAACATGTTTCACTTCACTTGATTTTACTTATCTTTTGAAAATGAACATAGTGCATGTAAAAATTGCAGTTGCTTCGGCGCAGGCTAATGACAGGTAGAGAGGGTAAATAGGGTGACAGGTAATAGTGTCACTGGTAATAGTGTGCTATTGCGCTTTTGGAAAAGGAAAGAGTGTCAATTGACGCTATTGCTATTTTCGGCAGCGGTTGTCTGCGCAGCGCAGTGTTGTAAGAGATGGGCTTTTATTATATGATCATTTACAAAATTATGGTTTCTCCTTTTACGAAATGTGCACTATTAGTGATTTTCTATAGTAAAACAATTTTGTTTACTTTACAAAGTAAATCGGCACAAATTTCAATGAATGGGCATGTTTTTAGCGGGAGTGCCACAAAATCCACGAAAAAAAAATCCCCAAACACAAAATCGCCAAATAAGTAATCCCAAAAATCAGAATCCTCAAAGTAAAACTCGGCTCAGAAACAAGAAAGTGAAAGAATGTCTAACTTTAAAAATGAAGGAAAGCCTAATTTTAAAAATGAAAGAAAGTCTTAATTGTTAGGGTTTCTTTCATTATGAAATAACGTCCAATGAAAGAAGGCAACATGCCACCGTTCCCACTCTATGGGCGGGATCCATGGTATTTTTTTAATTTTTATTATCACCTGAAACTAATGATTATTATATCGCGCGATTTTATATTTCAAATTTACATATGTATATGCATATACACAGTATTTTTATTCCCTTTATGTTATCTTTATTGCTCAATTTAAAATGGAAATAGTGTCAATTGACACTATTACCAGTGACACTATTACTAAATAGTACTTTGAAGAGAATGTTGTTGAAATTGAGTAATCCAATCAATCACGCTGATTGGAGCAAAATGCTAATCAAAGTCGAATTTTCGTTAAATAACTCCAAACATAGTTTGACAAAGTATACCCCATCTTAACTTTTATTCGGAGTTAACCAACGTGGGTCTACTATAGACTATCTCATTGAACATTTAGAAAATAAGCAGGAGTCAAGTTTTACCAGTCTTAACGAAATTAGATCAGATGCCCTAAGCCAAATTCAACAAGTAAGGAAGTCTAAGTTCGAGTGAACCGAACATTAAATACCCAGCGTTAGTTTTCAGAACGAGATACTAATACCATGACTTGGCAATAATATAGGCCCTAGAATCTTATTTGAAATTTTCTATATCAAAAAGCGGGCGTGGTTATCATCCGATTTCGCCCATTTTAAACACCAACCTGACTTGGCCAGAAAGTAGCCTGTGTACCAAATTTCATGCTAATATCTCTTTTTTTACTCAACTTATGTTAATTTATGTGATTTTCGATATCGAAAAAGTGGGCGTGGTTATCATCCGATCTCGGCAATTTTCACAGCAGCTCACCTTGGCCGGAAAGTAACCTGTATGCAAAATATCATGCAAAGATCTACATTTTTACTCAAGTTGTGTTAATTTATGCGATTTTCGAAGTTTTCGATATCGAAAAAGGGTGCGTGGTTATAATTCGATTGCGGCAATTTTCAACAGCAGCCTACCATTTCCAGAAAGTAACCAATACACCAAATTCCATGCAAATATCTCAGTTTTTACGCAAGTTATGTCAATTTGTGTGATTTTCGATATCGAAAAAGGGGGCGTGGTTATCATACAATTTCGCCCATTTTCAATAGCAACCTACCTTGGCCAAAAAGTAACCTGTATAACAAATTTCATGCAAAGATCTACATTTTTAGTCAAGTTATGTCAATTTGTGCGATTTTCGAAGTTTTCGATATCGAAAAAGGGGGCGTGGTTATCATGCGATTTCGCCTATTTTCAATAGCAACCTACCATGGCCAGAAAGTAAACTGTATGCAAAATTTCATGCAAATGTCTCAATTTTTACTCAAGTTATCGTGTACACGGACGGACAGACGGACGGACGGACATGCCTTAATCAATTCCTCTTTTCAACCTAAGAACTTTCATATATGGAACCCTATATCTAACTCGATTATTTTGCGCCGTTACATAGTACCATTATGTGGACAAAATTATAATACCCTTGTACTAGTACTAGTACGCTGGGTATAAAAAAGTAGTGTTTTTAAGCGGGAAATGCTTAAATCGTGATTTTTTGTCTACATTTGTATGGGGGAAATTTCAGACTTTTTTCCATAGTTCTTGAAAGCGGGGAAATCTTATAAGCGGGGTGCATATAAGCGGGAAATACTGTACCAGATTAACGTAACAGTCAATAAAGCTAGAGGCGTTCTAGCATTTGTTAAACGATGGTCTAAAGAATTTAGCAACCCTTATGTAACTAAAACTCTTTACTACATTAGTCAGACCGATACTTGAATACGGTTCTATAATTTGGAACCCACGTTACCAGGTCCACGTGGATCGCTTAGAATCATTTCAAAAACAATTTGTACTATTTCCCTTAAGAGATCTTCACTGGGATCCCTTGTATAATTTGCAATCGTATACGAGTCGCTTAAAACTAATTAATCTTCCAAACTTTCTAGTCGGAGGGAAATGTTTGGAATTGTTTTCATGATTAAGTTACTAAATGGTTCAATCACAAGCCCATTTCTTTTGAGCGAAGTGAACTTCAATGTACCTTCTCGTCCATCAAGACATTTTAAACCACTTATCTTGAAACAGTGCCGAACTAATTTTGAATTAAATCAGCCTTTTCGTTGTGTGTGTGAAGATTATAACTCTCATTCTGGTAAGTTTGATATTTCAGACTCACTATGCAGAATAAAAATGTCAATTCTTTCTATCATAAATACATAGCAACAATTTACTTTCATATCCTTTGATTCTTATCTTTATTCTTTACAATAACTATTCGCTGTCAACTTATTATTTATTAATTGTGTCATCTATTTTTTATCTACCTTACTTAGCTGATGAGGTTTTCTCTGTTTCCTCGCGCCGGTCGGGCGGAATATGGTGGATAATCCGTTGGGAATTATTATTATTATTGTAGGAGGAATGTAACGCTGAAGTATAGCGTATGAATCCAATTGAATTCTTTATTGAATTGCTTTCTCTTTTATACAAAATCTTACACTAATACTTACAAATTATTTACAAACTAAAACAAATACAAATAGGTACCTTACTAATACATACAAACTAAAATTCATAATTCTAAAATATGCTAAGTCAACATAGGTATGACTGCAATAAAAATATAAATATGTCAGTCGCATTGACAAACTGACGTCTTTGGCGGTGTCTTTGACCGTTCGCACAAGTGTAACAAGATCCTCGTTATGTGCGGCATGTGCAGTATTTGTATAAACTCCCGCTGAGTTCATATTTGTTTATACATTGTTTATGTGCACATGACAATTAAAGTAAAAAGGGCGATGTGTTTATGTAATGCTACATTATTATTATTATAAATAATAAAAAATAAGGTTTATGAAGTTTTATTGACTCTTTTCGGAATATATGAAATGTGCTACGTTTATTTTCCACAAACTATTGATAAACGTCCATGAAAAATGGGATCTTTATCTTCTGTTAGGTAAAATAAAAAAAAAACCTCAGAAAATGTTTGAAAACATTCAAATAATTGAACGTTGTCGCTCATCTGCTATCCAACGTTCATTTTCTCACAATTCTCTTTACGTCTACAACTAAAAGAGTTAGAAAACACTCGAAATCTTTCATATAATTGAGCCTTGCAGTTCATTCGCTCTGATAATTGAAACTGCTCTCTGTTTTCATCAGTAAAATTTTTTAAAAAATGCCCAAACACTACACAACTTTGTAATTTCGGAAAGCTGCAAGTGCAATTCAAAGTGCCGGACTTATGTATTGGCCAACCTTATTCTTTGCAACTTTCACCAATTTCTTCTTCCGTAAAATTATTTTAACTAATTTTGTCAAAAATTATTAGTCAAGATTCAATACAAGATTTATAAACTGTATTGGGAAAATTTTTGCAAAATTATTGCAACTCAGATTTTGCCATGGGGGGGTTTGAACCCCCAAAACCCCCCATGCGCACGGGCCTCATAATCAGCAATAATAATAAGAATGTGTTTTAATGCAAATTATATGTTATGCAAAACTAGTATGTATTAATATCTGTATTATTCTGATAAGTCATAGATGTAGGCATCGGTCCATATATTTATATTAAAGTCTCAACCATTGGTTTTAAAGAATTTTTGAAGTTTACTTCTATAGCGGGATGCATTTGAGAACAACTGTCACGAAAATTGGAAGACAACAACCATATGAGTGTTGTTGTTGCTAAGCGACAGCGCTTTACAGTATGTAGGTATACACACGCACAAACACACGCATTGATAAACACAAAGCCTACTATTTAGTAGTATAGATATTTATAAAAATAGCAGAAGCTGTTCATTCGTTGCTCATGTGCGCATATTAAATTTTCTTTGGACAGCTAGAACGTTTCATAGCAATATCGTGTAATTCTCATTCACTTTATTTGCTAGTTGATTGAAATAGTTCGTTTTTAGCTGATGAAAGCATACTTACCTGGCGTAGAGGTTACCGTGATCATGAAGGCGGTTCCTCCGGAGCGAGGCTTGGCCATTGCACTTCGGCCAACATGTTGCCAAATCTATTCCATTTGACTCAATTCGTTTGTGGAGTCGGGTTCGCACCCCAAGTTTTGTCAAAAAAAAATTTTTTTTTCCTTTTTTATACTATTTTTTATATTTTTTTCATTTTATATTATTGTTTTTTTTTTTTAATTCTGTAATATTACCCTTTTGTGGTCGGCTACGTTATATTCATGTCTCAAATTTGTATGTTTTTGTGTCGGGGACAAAACAAAATAGTGAAAATATATGGAAAAAAAAGTACTTGCAATTAAAAAACAAAGAAAAGTTAATAAAAAGTTAAAAAACATCTAACAAAAGTTGGGGTGGGAACTCCCTACCCTACAATTGATAGTGGAGTAGCTTGTCAAACAACTGACTGGGCATCAGTAGTGAAAACGGGACGTCAATCGACTGACACCACAATTTGACGTCAGTCTTTGACACGCTCTGCAAATCGCCATAGTGTCAGTTAAGTCAGTTTTTGTGGTCAGTCATTTTGACCTAATGAAAACCAAGTATAAAGTATGTTGAAACACGGCGTCAATTGCTGTTTTTGATCGCGTTGTAGATTCAGCGCGACTGCTGAAAAGCTTTAAATAAAATTTGGTGGCGAGAAATTCAATTAATAAGATTCTGTGCTTATGACAAATTTGTCAATCTTGATAAATATTCATGAAAAAAAATTTGTATTAAGTGTTCTGAATTCTGCGTCAAAAAAAGCTATTAAAAATTAATTTGAATAAAATAAAATTTGGCTTTGATGCAAAATTCAAAAACACTTGATAAAAAATTTTTTTTCCTGAATATTTATCAAGATTGACAAATTTGTCAAGAGCACAAAATCACCTTGTTAAATCTTCTTCTAAATATTGTGAATATACATATTTTGTAACAAAATAATAGTTGAATTCAGCATAAACCATACAAAACTCATATAGCAAAAGCACCATAGACGGCATTTGACATAAAAACAAAAATGTCGATATGGCATATGTGGTAAGCGTGCGAATGAGCACGCAAAAGGTCGCGGGTTCGAGGCTACTTTTTCCAATTTGTTTTTTTTTCATTGTTTTTTTTTTTTTTAATTATTTCATGCAAAACGTCACTTACATCATAATTGCAATTGATTTTTCTTTGTAATGGAATTTATTACGGTTGTGATATTTTGTGAGAAATAGAATTACCGATATCTGATCTGTAAACAAATGAATTTTCATAATTTTGTTGGTTACGTTTAGGGACCGATATGCCGAAAGATAACAACGGGGCTCGTGATAAACGACGAAATGCTAAATTATAGAAGTAAACTTCCCCTGGGTGTGCACCGCACACACAGGATGGCCGAGTTGTAATATAATAAGTAATTACAAGTTCAATATGTCGTAGTATTATACGTTAATACGCCTACAGCTTATGTTCTATGTCTATGCATATATTCTAAGTGAATACGGCTGAATGTATCAAGTCGGTATTTCGAACAGCTGGCAACGCAATGTAAAGAGGAGAAAGAGAAACGAAAAATAATGAAGAAGTTCAGTTGTATTTGAGACGAAGAAGACCGAGGTTGTTTAAATATTACAACTTATTATTCAGTACATAATACACCTATAAGGATAATATTTGGTGTGCGCTTTAGCGTTAAGGCGGAAAATAGAAATTGATTGAGCCATGTCCGTCCGTCAGTCTGTCCGTCTGTGAACACGATAACTTGAGTAAATCTTGAGATATCTCAATGAAATTTGGTATGCAGTTTCCTTTTCACTTATCTCGGAGCGCTATTAAATATTCAAAATCGGTTAACAGCCACGCCCACTTTCTATATATATAATATTTTCGAAAATACAAAAAGAGTGATTATTCAGTACGTAATACACCTATAAGGATAAAATTCGGTGTGTACGTTAGCTTTAAGGCAAAAGGTAAATTTTTGAAGAAATTTAAAAAAAGGGTCGCAATATTTCTAAAAAAATTAGAGAAATCGGGTAAGGTCCACGCCCAATTTTATACGAAAGATTTTGAAAAGGATCATAGATATATTGAATATGCAATAACTTTTCTTAAACTAGGTGTATATCATTTCTATTTTACGTCTGAAGTGTTCGTGAGCAAAGAAAGTCAAATGCACAAAATTTTTGGAAATGGGCGTGACCCCGCCCCTTTATTTTGGATTATTCTACCAAACTTTCCATGCCATAACTCCGGTAAAAATTGATTTATTGAAACGATATTTGGAGAAAGTGTTCAACATATAAAGCTAACTCTTCGCTGTAAAAATAAATAAAATTGGGTTACAGACACGCCCACATTTTGAACACTGTTCTGAAAAATTTCTTTGTAAAATTAGAATCGCGATATTTCCATAATTGTATAAGTTATATAAATACGATTTTACACACATAATAAGCTTTTTAAGCAAAACTAAACTGTGAAAAAATGTTTTGGATTTAGAGGCGTGGCGCCGCCCACTTTTCAGCAAAAAAGATCAGCTATTTTCAAAATCAATTGCTTGAAATTTCAAGAAGGTATTTCAATGAAGGTTAGTGAGATTCTTCCTAATGGTATGTAAATTACGCAAATCGAACAACAAGCAAGCAAGATTTACGTGCAAGTAGTTAACACCCTACTTACTTTTTTTTATTAATTTTTTTTTTTTTTTTTCATACCTTTCCTGGACATGGAATGCTGTTTATATTTTAGACTTTCTTACTAGTTTCATGATCGATTTCTGTCTGCTGCTTTCCTGGAACTACGCCGCTCTAACATACAAAATTGTTAAGTTATCAACAAAAATATAAGAATGGTTTACTATAGTAGGCCGCGCGTGCAATCCAGTGCAAAATTTTTATAATTTTGTTCTGTCGCGTATGCCAATGTAAGCAAACAAGTGAAATGTCAAAACGAGTGACTACAAAACATTTCCCACTAATAGGATATTTTGAAAAGTCTGTAAGAAGGTTGCCATATGTGGTGCATAGTGAGCAGTTAGGAAAAACGACGGATATAGGGTGATATAGTTGTTGGCTAAGTATAGGACAATAGCAAACGGGAAAAAAACGAAACGGTGTTGCTGTAGATTTTTGTCCTATATGTAGGGGGTAACTGGGCCAAACGACATAACAGTTGCACACCAGTGTATGTATAAGCACGTCGAGCGTGCGCAGTAATTACTAAAGTTAGTGGTGTGTTTTTTAAATAATCCCAGTTTTAAAATTTTCCCTGTGCCCGTAGAGTCCAGTTAGGACAACCCGCTAAAAGTTTGTTAAAGTTATATCGGACAAAAGGCACACAAAAAGAAGGGTGTGTTTTTTTCCGTATTTTGCTCCCGGGCCACAGGCCGGAATACCCTCGAAGGGCGGTGATAGAGGCAGCTAATTTTGGGTGATTGCAGTGGTTCCGTGTCAACGGTAAGTTGGAAAAGCTCAGTTTTTTTTTGTTATTCTGATTTTTGCCCTTTTTATTTGCTTCGCGCCTTTTTGGGTTCATGTTACCACAAATTTCGACCTCGGTCATAAAAATTCCCTGCCCCGGCATAATTCGTATGCGGGCACAGGGTTCCTCTACTTTTTTTCTTCTGATATTTCTTACCCTGTTTATGTATATTTTTTTTTGTAATGGATTATTTTTAAATAATTATAAAAGTGTGTTCATTGGATTTTTTGTGGTCAGTGAATTCGGTTATTCTTGTGTCACGAGGTGCGTGAACGCCGAACTTGCGGAAAGCCCCCAATCATAAAGAAAAGAGCCAGGGAAATATTCTGGAAATATTTGGTACAATCCACCCTATATCCGCCACAAGTAGCAAAGACCAAATCCAAATCTATAACGTAAAGTGGATTCCAGATCGCCACCCAACACGCCAAACGTAAGGCGAAAACTTTATATATATATATTTATTCAAATATCTAAATTATTATACATACATACATATACCCGTTGTTAAAACAATGATATTTTATTATGATTATTTTATATATGTTTGAAATCGAAACGATAATAATCATGGTTTGTTAATTTGAATGGAGGATGAAAAAAGGGTTGGTAAGGTGGAATGGGGCAAGCAAAGGAAAAGGGGGACCTGCGAAACCAAGCGACAAAAACGAGCGGTCCAAGGTTGGGTGGGCATCGTGTGAGATGTGTGAGGAGGATGGATAATGATTGTAACATCGCAAACGGCATTGCAAACGGCATCCCGCATGAGGCGAATGAGTGTTTGCCTGAAATACTTGCAAAAGTTTGTAGTGTTGCCCAGCACAAACCACCACCTTTGAGAGATGCTTTTCGGCTGCGAAGTGCAACAGGCAGTGGAAACAAGAGCAACTCCCCAATCGTAGTTAAACTCTTCTCTGCATATGAACGCAGCCAGCTCTTGATATCTATTGCTATTGTGTGCAAATCAAAAAAGAGATCTCTGAGCGTGTCTGATATAAATTTGCCTGGGTATGGGTCGATTTATGTTCATGAGAGCCTACCAAAAACTCTTCGTGATGTCATGTCATATGCCTCTGATTTGCGTAGAAAAAAACGTTTAGCCACAGCATTCTCCGTTCGTGGCAAAATATATGTGCGACTTAAACCGAATGAAGAACCCAAGTGAGTGAGCAGCAGATCTGAGTTGAATGCTCTTATCAGCACACAAGCACAGCAAGAACTCAACTAGTTAATTTAAGTACACAGAGAAAAAAAAGCTGGTAATATCAACCAAAATATGGGTTAATTCAACCAAAATCACGGTCACTGCTCATCCATTGTGGGACACTGTTAATTCAACAGTTTTGAAACTGTTAACTGCAAAATAACAGTTTTTAGCAGTTAAAACTACAGAAAACCCGTTGAAATCAAATTAACAGTGACTCTGTCAAATCGACATATTTCCGTCACTTTGAAATTGACTGCCTGAACAACAGTGATTTCCGTCGTTTTAGAAACAACAGTATTTTATGTTAAGATAAAAGAATTTCCGTCAACATGAAAACAACCTTTTTCTCTGTTCAAATAACAGAAGATCTGTTAGCTTTAGAACACCAGTTAGTGCTGTTAAAATAACAGTCACACCTGTTGCTTTCTGAGCAACAGTAATACCTGTTGAAATAACAAAATGCGGTTAAATACAGTTTTAATTCAATTCATTTATTTATACATGGTTATAGATACATATAAATAAAACAAAAATTATACTGACATTTTTAATTAATACAGTATTGCACATATAAATATCATCATAAGTCGACTTAGGTTGTTATTTATTATAACTACGTAATTTTGAGTTGCTATTTATATGCACAACACTGTATTTACATAAATAAAATGATACATTAAACATTGCAAAAATGTTGAGATGAATATTAAATTATATTGTAAAAGTTATAATGTTTTTAGTCGTATGTAAGATAATCCATTAAACATTGTGTGAATATTAAGCGGAAAAGAAATAAAATTTTATATTTTATTTAGAGCTATTACTTTACTATTTTTTTTAGTAATAAAAGCTTGGTAATGTTCATCAAAACTGTGGACTTCTATTTCTGATGAAATAACATATACCTTTTTATTTAAATCGATAGCTAAGTATTCAATTTTCTGCACATGTAACTTCTCATTCAAAAATAAGCATATATAAAAATTACTTTTATATGAAGTGCCTTTGTATACAATTTCTTTTAACAATATAAGGTTTCTGACATCGAAATGCAGTTGTAAAAACAATTTTACACGTTCTGAAACTTCCTCATAACTAATGGCTATATTATACTTAAATTCAAGTGGAATGCTACACTTAAGTAAAAAGAGAAAATTCTGTGAGAAATTAACATACAAACATTCAAGTAAAAATAACGTCGATTTTGACTAACTCAAATTGGTTTACAGGCAAAATAAAAATATTTCTTCAGCGTTTTCTTGTGACTTGGATTCAGCTCCCTAATAAAAATATGTATGTACATATACATACTCACCACATTTTCTCCACGAAACTGTGCACAGATGCAATCTGCCAAATACTCCATGTCTTTAATCAATAGTTTCTGACCGGCAAGGCAATTGTCTATTATGCAGTTCACAATATCTTGCTGATGCTTTGGCGCTAATGTTTTGTTGTTGTCGTAGTACTCTAAAGCAAATTGACCAGCTGGTGTTTTTGCCAAAATGGGCCTCAAATCCTTACAAAGGTATAAGCATAACGTTAGGGTGATAAAATCTTTTTTTAATTTTCATAAAATACTTGCAACATTGAAAATAATACCTGGAAATTAAGAGAGCTATTGCGGAAAATCGGAAACTCCAGGTTACCATCCAATGAGTTCTAAAAAGAAATTTGCAAAATGTTTTAATAAGATAGTTCTAAACAGAAATATAGGGTGTCTCGAAAAGTGCGAAAGTGTGTTCTGCGCATATACATACTTACGTTCTTTAGAGAGCGCAGTTTGGACCGAAACTTGGCTTTTACTCCTAAATCCTTCACTTCAGGAAAAATTTTTTCTAAGTCGGATTCGGTTAAGAGTCCTATTTCCTCCCTTCCAATGCCCGCTTCTGTGTGAGAGTAAAAATATGTGTACATTAAGGTGCCGCGCCAAAAAAAGTTGCACTGTTTCCACCGGAATTTCAAAACTCAGTCTTTTCTAAGGACTCCCCCATATATTTATAATATTTCGAAAAAATATTAAGAATTACTGGAGCTGCACCGCGTTAAAAAAAACGCTAAAAATATAGTTTTTTATGTATAAAAGGAGTATGAAAAATATATTTTAGTAAAAAGCATCTGAGATGATAGAGTGCAAAAGGTAAGCATAAAAAGTTAAAATTTTTTTATCAATATTATTATTGTATACCTGAGTGCTAATATTCGCAATGTGTAAAATTGGACCAGAAAGGTTTAAATTTTGCAGAAATGGCAACGTCTCGAAAAAACCTTTCAAATGATATCCTAATCGTCCAAATCCGTCAATAATTGGCTGAGTTATTTAAGTTTTCCACAAACCTACCCCTCGAAATATGACCAAAAACAGCATCATACATCTCAATATTTGGATTGCGTTGATAAAATTTTCAAACTTTTTTATGCTTACCTTTTGTACTCCAGCTAGTTCATCATCTCAGGTGCTTTTTATTAAAAAATATTTTTTCATACTCCTTTTATACATAAAAAACGATATTTTTAGCGTTTTTTAAACGGGGTTTAGCTCCGGTAAATCTTAATCACCCCTATCATGGATTTCAATTACGTTCCCGTTCTACGCTCCGCCGAAATCGAAAATTGGTATCATGCGTTTAAATTGGATTGAAAGAAGAAGAGGAAGAGCTATAAATCTTTCGAAATCAGCTGTTTGCCTTGAAATGTGTGGAATTGGAACATAACAAAGCAAAAATACACAAATTAGTGCTTTTGAATTAAAAGTACAATTGTATTATTTATTAACTTAATTCCATAAATTAACTAATTACATATGTATTGAGCATTATGTAATAAATTTAGTGAAATTTTATACATAGGTCAATTGATTGATTAAAGCAGACGTCGGAGGACCAACAAAAAGCAAGAGGACACTGTTGGTGGATGTTACCATGTCGTCAGTAGGAGGTAGCTGGCATTTGCAATAGAGTTGGTGCTAGAAGAGTCTGCTTCTCCAACCAGGCACGCAGATACACACATACGCCGAGCAAACATTAGACATGTCAGGATTAAGTCTGACCACAGATGTTACTTTTCGCTGGATGAAGACATTCGCGGCCCCAGAACTGACAAAGGAGTTTACCGAGTATGTGTTGGCGGTGTGGAGTGGCTGCCGGTGCACGTTTGGTTAGTTTTAATGGTGTTACTAAAATTGTTAGATTGGTGTTTTGAATGTTAGTCCAATTTTTGGTAATTGTTTACAACCGGTGACGATTGCTAATGCGCGTCCAAAAATATTGGAAATATTAGATCTCCGGAGTCGGATTCATATTCCGGGCATCGAAACGCGTCTTTTGATACCCCTTCACACAATTTGGACAAATATTAGCACTCGGCACCGGTCGCAAACAATTAACCTGCAAACATATCAAAAAACCTCATTAGAGCACAAAAACAAAATATAGCGAGCGTTTTACAACTTTTATATACGAGTTTTACTTATATTTTAAGAGTTTTAACAAAAAATCGCGGAAATTAATCTAATATTGTTTGCAAAATAAAAAACAAGCAGCTATCCGTCAACAAAATTGCATCTGAGAAAAACGGAGCTACGCTCGAAGTCCATGATAGGCAGAATTGTAAGTTTCGAAGTTGAACTGAACGGAAACGGAACGCATGATACCAAAGTTGCCAAGCGGAGAAAATTTCGATCCAAGTCGAAATGCATGATACGGGCAGAACACAATTTTTGCATTTTTAATCACATGAAAATCGCAGAAAATTGTGAACTTTAAGTGCAAATATTCTTCACAATAACAAAAAGTCAAAAATCTGATTATTGTTAATGAGGTCAAAACGCGTATTTCAATACCTCTCCCGATAATTTTGGACGTGTTTTAGGAGTTGTCCCCTAAAGGAAACAAATACCCACAAATAAAAATTGCAAAGCAAGTTCAAACGCGTAACTTCCCTAAAAACCACATACCGGTTACCAATGTAGCTAAATAGTGGGTTTCATTAATTTCTCATATGGTCTATAAAGTGGCTATTTTTGTTCAGGCGGCGTGAAGATTTTAACCATATGTGTGACTTCGCATCTCCCTTGCACTTATCGAACTCTCCCATTAACAAAAACTATAGCTGTTCTTTTCAATACTTCCAGTCTTAAAAAATTTCCCTTTCCAAAACCAGTTAATGTTTTGGTTAACACCTAGTTGGAAATAGTTGTTCAAATGGTTTTTGTTTTGGCTAAATAGTGGGCAGAAATATTCGTTCAGTTGGTTTTTATTTTGGCTAACATATGGTGAATATTATCTGTTGAATTGGTTATCAAAGTGGCTAAAATATGGTTAATATTATTAGCTCAATTGGTTAATGAAATACCAGTTGAAGTGGTTATTGTCAAATGGAGATACCTACACATTTTTTTCCCAATAAATTGCACAAAAATGCATAATTTTGATTAAATATTTGTATGTTTTATTGAAATTTTTTTGTAATACATTAGAATAATACGTTTTAAAACTAAATTTTTCAATATTTTACAAATTTTTATAGTCTTTGAGAAGAAAAGTTAACAAAAACAAATTGTTAATAATTATGCTTGTTACAAATAATAAATAGTATTTTATTTTAGCACTAACTATTAATATTAAAGATTTATTACAACTTTTTTTTAGTTAGATAGTGTTATTCGATTATTTATTATACTAAAACTAATTTACATTGTTGGAGTTTATGAGGGTTTGTTAAGAAATCCATGAGTATGTTACAACTAGTATTTATTTACATTTGTTAAGTTTATAAACATTAATGAAGATTAGAAAAGGATACAATACTAAGTATTTAGTAATATATTTTTGGTTTGGTTTGGATTAAAAACATTGCGAAAATTATATTATGTTTTCTTAAATATATTGGAAGATAATAATAACAAGATTAAAAATTAAATATCATTAATTAGTTTAACTAGTTCAATTACAAAAAGGCTACTATTTACAATACTCATATTTTATTATCATATAAAAAGTAAAAATCTGTTATTTAACATTTAGTATTTGAAGGATTATTAACAAAAGGGCTAATATTTACAATATTCATATTTTGTTATATACAAAGTAAAAATCTGTTAATTGCAATGCAATAAAACTTAAATTTATATTATTAACAATGCATCTTTTTTTAACATTTAGTATTTGAAGGATTATTTACAAAAGGGTTACTATTTACAATATTCATATTTTATTGTTATAAACAAAGTAAAAAAACTGTTATTTTGAATGCAATAAAACTTATGGATATATTATTTACAATGCATCTTTTTTTAACAGTTGGTATTTGAAGGATTATTTTCAATATTCGTACTTTATTGTTATATACAAAGTAAAAAAAAAATATTATTTTCAAAGCAATAACAACAGTTAGTATTTGAAAGATTATTTTTAAAAGTGGTACTATTTTCAATATATACATATTTTATTATCGATTCAGGACAATAATATTAGTATTTATAAATAATCGATTAAAACTAGTAAAAACTAAACTATGAATATTGTAAAATAAAAATTTAAAATGTATTATTTGGAATGCAATAAGAACAAAGAACAAGGATTATTTACAAAAGGGGTACTATTTACAATATATGTACATATTTTATTGCCAATTCATGACAAAAAAATATAAGTATTTATAAATAATGGATTAAAACTAGTTAAAGCTAATGTATTTACAAAAATTTATAAATTAGTAACTAAAATATGAATATTGTAATATAAAAAGAAAAGAATGCAGCCCTAAAATACATATGCATGCACTTTATGACTGCATTCTTTTCTTTTTTAATACAATTTGCTTATGCCGGTTATGGCTAAGGGACACAAATTTTCTTATGTCCTCGATAAGTACGCTTTTAGGCGTACTAGCAAAAGCATCTGTAGGGAAAATGAAACATATTATAATTTGCAAAGAAAATGTATTTATTAGTATTTACCGAAGACTATGTCCAAAACCCTCAAACCGAGCAGTGCCGCCTTTTTTCCTCTCCCCTCGTAATTGTAGTGAAAGGTCAAAGGGTCCCCGAATATACCTTTAAGGACATCCTTCACGGAACCCTTTGTCCCCTTCATTTTAAGTATTATGTTGAGCTGGAATGTATAACAAAATAAATATATAAAGTTTGTACACGGATTTCAAAAGTTACCATAGTGTCTGAATACGCCTTGCTTCCCAAGAGCTAATCCAAAGTATTCAAGGATTCCTGGGATGCCAGTGGGAGCATACTTTTAATTTTTGTATACTCCTCACTGATCACATCTCCAGTAATCTTTGAAATACTTTGGTGAACTCTTGAGGTCACCATCTTGCACTCCCGCAAGAGCACACCTTGCGCATGGACCTCTGCGCGATCAGGCATCTGCAATATTAAATAAAAAAGAAACCGTAACTATAACATTTAGAAATATACATATTTAAGTATAATCTGGCAATAATTAGAACCTTATACCTTTTCAGCGAGGGATTTTTCGAGGTTGTCCACCTTCCTCTCTATCCTGGTGAGGACAGCCAATAACTCCTCGCCCATATGAATTTGGGCGCGAGCAGTTTCTTGCACCTGCGGGGTTGATGGCGGCTTGCAAAAGAACCGCTCCTCGTGAGTCACCGCCACTTCAAAACTTCGTCTTGAAACTGTTAGTCAAAAGAAAACAAATGTTAAATTAAAAATAATATGAAAGAAAAAAGATCGAAATACCTCTGGCAACTTGACTGCTCGAGCATGGTACCTCACTCTCGCCAGGAAAAAGTTCCGACTCCATAGATCTAGGAAAAAGAATGAAAGAGATTATGCAGAATCGGAACTAAAATGAATGAATTTATGTCTGGAATGCAAAAATATTTATAATCTATATCCCCCTGACTAATTATTACTTTATCTTCAGTCATCACACCTACTAAAATACCTAAAGCAGGCATTGACTCTAAAGGTTCCGAAAAATAATTTTGTAAATTAGATATAAGGAATGCGTTAAAATTGCTGGATCCTTGTTCTACTCCAACAATTTTAATGGGTCCCTTATTACTATGAAAAAAACTATCTTTATCTTTTTTAAAATTTATTATAAACGACCCCATTTTAGAAGTTTTGCTAGAACCTGCAACAACATCCATTCTTTCAAGAATTCTTAAATACATTTGCTGTAAAATTTGGTTAGGCTTATTAATAATTTTTTTTAAATATTGCATAAAGTTTTCAAATTTATATGCAGAAAAATTGTCTAAAGGACCAAATTGCTTAGCGCAATCACAAAGATGTAATAAACCGTGAATATTATAACTTATTAAATGTTCGCCATAAATAACCCCGAATAAACTAACAAACTCTTTTAATAACTCATTAGCGACGTTCGACTCTATGTTATAAGATTTCTCACAAGAAAGAAATCGAATTCCGGCATGTAATAAAATAAAATGATAGTACAAATCATCAGGAATGCAGTCTTTTAAAACAAATGGACCTGTATATAAAAGAAATTGCCGGAATTCAGTTGACTTCCAATTATTTAACTGATCGAGGTCTCGGCATAATCTACAAAACTCTGAGGGAATGAATCTATTTAGAAACGAAAGCTTTTGATTTATTTGTGTAACGTTCCCTCTCTTTAAAATTAAATGAAGTCATTTTTTAGTTACACCTAAATCCACTAAATGCATGGGCTCTAAAGGAAACTGTGAAACCATGCCAAAGTTTGCAGTTTCTAGCAAGTTATCTTCTTGTATAAATTCGAAAGTGTGATGACTTGGGTCCAATCTATTTTTAAAAGACAAGTCAGTTCTCAATTCACCAACGGTTTTTTTGAAAACTTACTCGCCTTTGCAAATACTGCCCCTGGGAAATGCATTTTGAGCATGAATTTTTACCAGTGTGAGACTTAACCCCCGTTACAAAAGCGCGAGCTGGTGCATCGCAAGTAAAAAGCCTTAAATTAAAAGGTTTAAGAATTTCTCTTTCACCAACTTTAATTCCGTTTTCTTTCAATAAATTTACTTCTTCGCAAAAGTCTCTTAAAAAGTCATTGACATTTTCTGGTTTGCTCATCCCAGAGAAGCAGGTTATTGTGAAGGGGTCGAATTTACTACCCACAACAGACCCTAAAATTGGCCAAAGACTCCTGTTTGAACTTTTAAACAAATTCAAACCATCTATTCCTACATCGATATTGACTTCTTCTTGCTCCTCTAAATAACTATATTCTTTACTTTTCAAGTAGAATTCAATATTCATCTTATTTTTAATATACATTAACTCAGTATTCTCCTTGCCATTTAATGGTAGCGTAACGGCCTTTGCTGATGACCTTGCTATCGCATATGGATCAAACAACTCGTTTAATCTCTTTTCTGATATTAGTCATGATGTTTACTTATTAAGATCTTGGTTTGCGAGTCACAAGCTCGTGGTGAGCAAAAAAACAAAGTTAATGTATTTTAACCTTTGCGGAAAGGAAATACCAATCAACGAAGTGGTTTTTCACAGTTCTAGCTGTAAGCGTCATCGTTTGTGTTCAAATAATTGTACTCAACAAAACTCTTCTTTCACTCTTGATGAATCAGCAAGATGCGACACCAAATGCTTTACTATCGAAGTCGTCTCAAACTTCAAGTATCTGGGAGTTATAATTGACCAAAATCTAAGTTGGTCTTCGCATATTTCGGCTGTGAAAACTTACATGCTTTCAGCTGCTCGTTCCTTTTATAACCTAAAAAGGCTGTCGTGCTCAAATAGAATATTGGCACTAGTGTACCATGGACTAGTCCACTCTAAATTACAGTATGGTATCAGTTGCTGGGGTGGTGCCTACGTCAGTAAGCTTTATCCGCTTCTAGTCCTTCAGAAACGTTTCATTAGAAGAATGTGTAACGCCGGTCGTCTATCGCATTCCATGGATCTTTTCAAAAAATTGAATATTCTTCCCGTGCGACACCTATACTATTTCAAAGTTTTAAAAATTTTTTTTAAAAGAAGCGGGTACACGCAAAGCCCGATTTTCAGCCAATATACGTTAAGAAGTAACTCGTCATCACAAGTAACAATACCTAATTTTCGCACCACAATTTTTCGTAACTTTTACAGCACTGTATCATGTAAACTATATAATAAACTACCTACCGATGTACAAATCATTCGAAGGGTACCAGCGTTTCTGAGGGGAGTGAAACAATGGCTACTTGGTTTCAATCATGAGAGTATAGAAATTCTGCTGCGACCTATCATATAAATTCTTTCTGTCAATTAATATTGAAGGTTTTTGCATTATATAAAAATATTCTGTAATCTTTACTTTTGCTTAAGATAAAAATGTATACTCTTTCCATGTACTAATAATCAATTTATTTATATATTATTATAATTTGTTATTATTATGCGCCCCACAAGCATTTTAAATTTAAAAAAATTATTCATTTCAACTGCTTTTAGTGAGCACTTTATGTCATTAACTATCTTCTTGTTTAAGTGATATTTTATATTGTAATACATAAAAAATTGTAAACAAACTTAAAAGAAAATAATGAATAAACAATACAATACAATACCGATGTAGAGAAATTCGCCACCCGGAATTAATTTTAATTCAACTTTTTCTCTACTTGTTCCCAGAAGAGTTCTGGCTGACAGTGGCAAGCCTTCGCAGCCGAGCAGATCTGTTATGTCAGCTTGCGCCTTAGAGCAAACGCCTTTACCTTCGCAAACTTGTCAACATTAATTTCACCCCCTTCTAATTCACCAGTTTCTTCTTCGAGATCATCGAATAGAAAGTTATCATATTCGCCGTCACTCGAATCGCATTGCTCCGCACAGGAATATTCTGATGCTGCTCTACTTGTAGACGGAACATCATCGTCTAACCGATGTACATCAGAATACCCCAATGCCGCTATGCTTGTAGACGCAATATCGTCGTTTTCTAATCTACTTGCAAGGGAAACATCTTCAGACATATTTAATTTGCGAAATTTCGCTACATTTTCTTTGTATTTCATGTTTTCTTTGCTAAGTAGATTAGACAACGCTCGTTTACTCATACTTAAAGGAACGAATACTTAATTTCAGTGGAAGGTGTCGTCCGGTTGCGATGGTGGATCGTGTTTTCTGGATCGTGTTCTGTAATAAAATGAAATTATGTTTATGGTTTAAAGCGATGCTTCTTCGTATATATGTTTTAGGTGTAAATCATGCTATCACATAACTAATATGCCATCCCTACAGTAAAATTGCAAACAACTCTCCAAAAGGCACAGTCTTCCCAGCAAAACCTGTCTACCCCATGCACGAATACATAACAGCCCACAAGACAGCTAACTTACATCTGAGCCGTCATTTGTAAGGAACCGCTGAAGGAGTAATCAGCGCCTAAAACAAATGGGCCATCAGTTTTGCAGTAGCAATATGAAACCACTGATGCATCCATCAGCAACGTCTTGTAGGGTAGTCGCGTTCCAACCAGCTATCAGTATCACGATCAAAATCTCACCGGAACAATGGAAATCAGTTGCATGAGAGTAGTTTGTGTAAATAAGTATGTATACATATCCATGTTTGTGCTACTAAGCAAGTAAGGGTTGTATGTAAAAAAATTTACTACAAAAAATAAAACGAACAGAACTTCTATACGGATCAGAAATTGAAGCGCGGCCGAATACCGCTGTCATTTAATTGAGTTAAATAGTCCCATGGAGTTGCTAGTTCGATATCAAGTGAAAATAAGAAAACCCGGTATGAACGCATTTGTTTATACTTTTATAAATATCGGAACAGGTTTTATGCTGTTTCGTATAGCTATTCTTACATAACTGGTTCATACAGAAATTCTTCTACTTAATACATTCTACCGTGAATAAGTTGTATTGACATTAGTCGCGTTCCAATTAAGCAGAAGCCCAGACCTGGTATAAAATGTTGCATGTAAATGCAACAACAGCGCTGTGATCTTGATATTTTATGGTAATACTTTCCATCCAACGTCAAGTGTTAATACACGTCCAAAAATCTAGGTAGAAGTATCAATATACGCGTCTTGACCTCCGTAACAATAATACGAAGGTGGAAAAGCAATATTTTGTTTCTGTGAAAAGTTATTAGTGAAAACCCGAAAATTGACCCGGGTCAGATCCCCAATTCGGGTCCCGATCCACGTTTTTTATGTGCAGAACACCTTTCCGCGTAGGGGGCCTTCGGCCGCGCTTCAAAAAATAACCCTGGGCTACGCCATTCCAACTCCGGGTGTGTGCCATAGCCGTGGCTATCGCTACGGTGATGTCCTTCCCCGTTCTCACAGGGTAAGGTGATTACAACAACCACATGAAAATGACAGAAAAATTGTGATTTTTAACCGCAAATATCTCGCAAAATTCTAAAAATATCGGATTTCCCCCTCCAGATTATTGTTACGGAGGTGAAGACGCGTCTATTGATACCTCTACCTAGATTTTTGGGCGTGTATTAACACTTGACGTTGGATGGAAAGTATAACCATATTTTTTTGGGTCAATTTCGGATCCGTAGTAGTAGATTTGGTGCTGGTGCAGTTTATGGGGCCCACCCAAAACTAGACCAAAAAAGTCGAGTGGGGTGTCAAAAGACGCGTATTCACGTCTAGATTTAGAATCTGAAATGAGATTTTTGTTTTTTTCAACCGTTCAAAAGTTATTTGCAGTTAAAGTTCACGATTTTCTGTCATTTTCATGTGGTTGTTGTAATGGCACATTAGGCTGAGCCAAAAAAGTGAAAAAGTGGCACGCGGAAGGACATCACCGTGGCGATAGCCACGGCTATGGCACACACCCGGAGTTGGAATGGCGTAGCCCAGGGTTATTTTTTGAAGCGCGGCCGAAGGTCGCCTACGCGGAAAGGTGTTCTGCACATAAAAAACATGGATCACGCCCCGAGTTGGAAAGTTTTACTCTCATAACTTTTGAACATTCGAAAAAAACAAAAATCTCATTTCAGATTCTAAATATTGACGTGAATACGCGTCTTTTGACACCCCACTCGACTTTTTTGGTCTAGTTTTGGGAGGGCCCCATAAACTGCACCATTACCGTAGATTTTTTTACATACACCCTTATTTGCTTAGTAGTACAAACATGCATATGGATACACACTTATTTGCAAAAACAACTTGCATGCAACTGATTGTTATTATGACCGTGATCCGACCCATGTCAGCTAACTGGAACGCGGCTATTGTCAATTTGACAAATCTATTCTGAATGTATTGTCGAAAAAGAGGAAAAACATTTGTAAACAAAAGTAGATCAAAACAAAAGAATTCCAAGGCAATGTGCAAAAGTTTACATCCTTCACATAAACAAGTCGTCGAAAATATTAAACTACGTTTATATTTAATATATATATTATTTGCTTAAGAATGTTTGGCAAAACGATATCCTGAATGATTTTTGTAATGAAATTATTAGACGAATAAAAGCAATGGAAGATATTTCTGCTACTGTGGCCAATGAATTGATTTGATTTTTTGTAGTTTTCTAGTGATTGTTGTTGTTTTAACAACTAAAACACTTCCCGAAAATGAGGCATCATATCCGGAGATCAAGCATCAAGTTGCACGTCTTTAGCTTTGTGAATATTAGTCGCCTTTTACTGCCGGCCCACTTCGGGCATATTCTAAACCAATAACCCGGAGGGACTATGTGATTTTTGTCGACAAGGACATATCGCACACTAAATCAAAAAGAGTCACAAGTCAAAATTTTTCAAAATCGTTTTTTTCCCATAAATGAGTTCACAGAACACATCTCTAACCACCGCCAAAAATTTGTTTACATTACATTCTTCGTTAAATGGAAAAAAACCGTTATGTCTGTTTTTCTACTACCTGCTTAACCAAATTCGCTTAAACAGCATCAACTAAAGAGTATCATTTTTAGTTGTGAATGTGCGCATTGAGTATTTACTTTGCAGCTAAAAAGAATTATTTCGAGTTGTGACACTATAGGTGAAAATTTTTGTTAGACTTCGAGATTTCCTTCACAGCTGCGATTTTTTAATAGAAAATGTAAGTATAATCGCCTATAATATTTTGACGAGTGTGTTTTTTGACCAAATAATGATTATAATGTGCAGTGGGACTCAAAATTTATAATTGAAGTGCAAAACTTAATTCATGTACAAAAATATGTGTACACTGAAATTTTTTACGTTGTACTTTGTGAAATGAAAAGGTTCAAATCAGGGTACGAAAATAAACAGTACAAAATACTGTACATTTGCTCATCGTGTATCATGTCATTTTGGTTTTGTACATTTTGTTACATTTTCCAAAAGTTTGCTTTTTGTTTGTGACAATTCCAACAAATATTTATTTGTACCCACAAACGTTTCAAATTGAAACTTGAACTCGAAAAAGAAAAAAATTTTTTTGAAACAAAATTTTGTATTTCATAATTAACTCAAAAATGCCGCGAGCGAAAAATAGTATACTGCGCAAACTCTTCAATTTTGATAATGACAAAGCCATATGCAAGTTCGAAAACTGCTGTGGCAAAGCTTTAAATAGCCACGCGAGCAATTTAGAAAGGCATTTGAAAATTTTTCATTTCAAAATATACCAAGACTATTTGGTAAAAAAAAGTAATGGCAGAGATGGTGGCGGGGAGGTCAAAATAACTAAAATCGTTAGCAGAGAAAAAATAGGAAATGCCATGGTAGAATTATTTACAAAAAACGGGAGGCCTTTAAGAATGGATGGTTGCAACCGCGGCAGGAGATAATGCGCTCCATCACTGTCCGTGCGCCTCAATAGTGCAACTCCCAAGAATGTAGCCAAGGTGAACTGTTCAAGCGTTCAGCAGACTCAGCAAAGTAGATTGCGGGTGTTTGTATGCGTAACACCAGATACGACGGATACGTCAAAATAGAATTTGCTCTAAGATTGACGTACGTCACGTATCTGACGTATTCACGGACTGATTCTGTTTGGCCTATTACCCTCAAGCAAGCCTGGCAGCGTCGCCCAGCGGGCGAAGTTTTCGTCATCACTATACTCGCACCTGCTTCGTACGACCACTCTCTGCCGAAACTGCCCATCCCTGCTCTCAAGGGATGCCTCCACTTTAAATACATACGCATGCTGAGCTTTACTAAGCGTTATAAGTACGGCCATGAGCAAAAAGATAAGTCCCTATGTCAATTTGCTGTTATAATCACTACAAATGCATAAGTACATAAAAAATTGTTTAGTTTTGTTTTCTGATTTGTCTGTAATTTTCAAAAAAAGTTGAAAAGTGGACTGAGCCGTTGGGTTTTGTTTTGTTTTGAATTATGAAAGTAAGAAACAAAACGAAATAGTACTGTACAATATAGTTTATTTTCGTACACTGGTTCAAATGTTAGAAAAATTGTTTTCAAATAAATTTATGTTGTGAATTAATTTTGGAAAAAAAAATTTATTTTTCCATATAATTTGAAAAGTTACGTATACGTATAGGTACTTGGTATTTAATTCGTAAATTTTCAAATTATATTACTTTTTATACCCAGCGTACTAGTACTAGTACAAGGGTATATTAATTTTGTCCACATAACGGTGCTATGTAACGGCGCAAAATAATCGAGTTAGATATGGGGTTCCTTATATGAAAGTTCTTAGGTTAAAAAGAGGAATTGATTAAGGCATGTCCGTCCGTCTGTCCGTCCGTGTACACGATAACTTGCGTAAAAACTGAGACATTTGCATGGAATTTGTTATGCAGGCTACTTTCTGACCAAGGTAGGTTGCTATTGAATATGGACGAAATCGAATGATAACCACGCCCCCTTTTTCGATATCGGTAATTTGGAAATCACATAAATTAACATAACTTAAGTAAAAATGTAGATCATTGCATGAAATTTGTTATCCAGGATACTTTCTGGCCAAAGCAGGTTGGTGTATAAAATGGGCGAAATCGGATGAAAACCACGCCCCCTTTTTTGATATAGAAAATTTCAAATAAGATTCTAGGGACTATATCATTGCCAAGTCATGGTATTTGTATCTCGTTCTGAAAACTAACGCTGGGTATTTAATGTTCGGTTCACCCGAGCTTAGACTTCCTTACTTGTTTTTATTTTGTAACACTGTGTAATTGGTATAAAATTTTCCATTTTATTATTTTTCTATCTATTAAATATATTTTAATTTGCGTTTTCTGACCTGAATAAAGTTTAATTTGAACACACACAATAAAAATATAAACATGTAATGCTTAATTTGCTTCATTTTTGCATTATTGTTATTGTTAGAGGACTTTAGGGGTATTTAAAAGAATATTTTCAATTAAAGTGACACATTTTGACTTAATTTTCAGCATTCAACGAAAAAATTTCATCTAAAGTGTCATAAGTCAAAATTTCTCGTTATTGCTTAAATTACGCTGCGGTACTTAAAAAACTTTAGCTAAATCATGCTCCACGAAGGTTTCCTCTACGGTGAAACCCAATTTGATCATTAAATTCCAACTTTATTTGTAGAAACAGTTTTTTGCTTCTCCTGAACATTTTAGATTTTTTGACTTGTGACTCTTTTTGATTTAGTGTGCGATATGTACATATGGTGTTTCCAAAATTCAAATGTGTTGTGCACAGAAATACTTTGGATAGCGTAGCCGGTTTTGGACAATCTAAGGGTTATTTTTATAAAGTCTGACGGCCACTCAGTGTGTTATTAGAATTATTAAAGTGGAAGTGCTACGTAAAAGGTAGCAGTGAGTGGTCGTTTGAGGTGTTGGCGCCGGTGGGCGTGAGCGACAGCGGGCATTACACGATATTTGCCGGGTTATCCAGCAACAAAATCAACATCACTTGCAAAGCCAACACATTTTTCGCAACCATTGGGTGCACACTTCAATTCACCACCAGAACGACAACTGCAACAAATGCAGCATATTGTAACACTTCCACTTTAATAATTTTAATATCACACTGAGTGGCAGTCAGACTTTATAAAAATAACCCTTAGATTGTCCAACACCGGCTACGCGATCCAAAGTATTTCTGTGTACAACACATTTGAATTTTGGAAACACCATATGTATGTCCTTGTCGACAAAAATCACATAGTCCCTCCGGGTTATTGGTTTAGAATACGCCCGAAGTGGGCCGGTAGTAAAAGGCGACTAATATGCACAAAGCTAATGACGATTATTATTGAGGTAACAAAACGCGTCTTTTGATACGTTTCTCTATATTTTTTGTAGTTGACTTATTCACTTCACAACAAAATCAATATATGTATGTACATCCACAGCATCATCAATAACAAATGGCACAACATCATCGCCAGAGCTAATCAGAATTTACTACAGCCCATTTAACATTTTATTTGGGAGAGAACAATATTTTTGGTAACCGTCTATCCAAAAGTGTCGGGAGGGGTAGTAAAAGACGCGTTTCGGTCCCAGGAGCGTGAATATAACTCCGCTGGACCAATATTTTGATTATTTTTGCGAAAAATCGAAAAATTACCCAGGTCAAATTCTGAGTTTTATGTGCAGAACACCTTTCCGCGAAAATTGTGAACTGAGGTTGCAAATATCTCGCAAACTACTGGAAATATTGATTCAGCGGAGTTGTATTCATGCTCCTGGGATCAAAGCGCGTCTCATAATATCTGTCCCGACATTTTTGGTTGTGTATTAGCGCTCGGTAGCCCACTTAAACGATTACCATAGACTCATTCTTTTTCGGTCAAAAGGATTAGGTGCTTGGCGACTGCCGGAGGCAAATTGAAATTTAATTTATTATAATAAACAAATTTATTATATTTTAATAAACAAATAAACTACAATTAAACAAAATTAAGCAATTTATGTAAGTTACTTACCAAGGGTAAAGGCGAATCCAGCAACTTTTAGTGGGCAAGATTGTTTTCCAAGAATATTGTGGTCGATTAGTTTAAAAAACAGGATTCGTTTACGATGTGGAACAGTACGAAGCGTTTATGGGTATATCATTTGCTAAGCCACCAATCGGCGTTTAGAACAGGAGCTAAAACAAAAAATATAGAAAAGTGTAATGTATACATATCAACGCACCATTATTTGTAACAGAACCCAGTTCCAGCGAAAGCTTGGGGCGACAAACTTATAGCGCCATGCTCAGCTTGTCTACAAAAGACGTACTTCGTACCCACACCAAGTGTAGTTGGCGAGGAGGATTGTCTGTATTTGAACATTTATCGACCTGCAGTGGGCTACTGAGTGCTAGTATTTATCCAAAAGTGTCTTGACATGTATCAAAAGACGCGTTTCGGTCCCAGGAGAATGAATATAACTCCGCTGAACCAATATTTTGATTATTTTTGAGAAAAAACAAAAAATTAACCAGGTCAAATTCTGATTTGGGGGCCCGATCCATGCTTTTTATGTGCAGAACACCTTTCCGCGAAAATTGTAAACTTTGATTGCAAATATCTCGCAAACTAATAGAAATATTGAATCAGCGGAGATATATTCATACTTGTGGGACCAAAGCTCGTCTCCTGATACATGTCCCGACATTTTTAATGTACATGAATGCATATATACCATAAATATAAATGAAAATCAAGCTTACCTTTATAAAAGTCCAATTCGTTGTGGCCAGGATCCGCTGAAGACTCTGTATGTACGTATATTAATTATAACGTTTTTTAATTAATTACTTATATACGCAAATTTCACAACTATTTTTAACAATAAAACGTCGAACAGATGAATTTTATTGTTAAATGGTTTTCGTGCACCAATGTAAATTGCAAAGATGGTAAATCGAATTCAATTTAGGAATGGCCAAAAAAGATCGGTGTTTAAGAAAACCGGTTTTTTCTATTCGCGGTTTCGGTTTTTTCGATCTTTTTATCGCAACTGTCTTTAATCGATGTTTTCTCAAAAAAACCGAAAACCGAACTATCGACTTCCATTCCATTGAATTGTAAATATTGAATTATTTTTCGCTAAAGTGATGGCCCCGCATCTAAAAAAGACCTCTTTGGCAATATTTTGATGAAAAAGGGAATAAAGAAGTTCTATGCAAGCTGTGTGGAACTGGGAGGTGACACGTCCAACTTAAAAAGACACCTCCAGCACAATCATGCCGGTTGGGATAGAAATTATTTACCTTGTAACACCAACAAGAGCTCCGATAATGTGTTGTGGTGCGATGATTCTAATTCGAATGAAGAAGTCAGAACTGTTGATAGGCAGCCATCAATTCCAGACAAGTTTTTGAAAACAGGTGTATTGGGCCTTTTTTGAATTCAAGCACCCACATTTACATATATATATTACTACAAAAAAGTATTGCCTTTTTCAGAATTTTTCACTTTTACAAATTTGATTTAACTGTATTAACTTGAACTGAAAAATAAATATTTGTTGAATTAAAACTTCTTGAGTTCTTTTAAAAATTTAGAGAGAAGGACCCTATAGTAAGTATCTACATTGTTGTATTTCTATAAAGTTTCTTTTCGAAGTTTAAAATTGTGCCGGTTTTTTCGTTTCCGGTTTTAAAAGCGGTTTAAAACCGGAATAAAAAACCGCGATTAATCACAAACCGGTTTTTTTTCAACTTTGGCCATCCCTAATTCAATTAAATTTTTTTTGCAAATGGCGCTGAAACTTTGATTTTGGGATATTTTTGAAAAGCTCTTGCTGTTTCATTCGCACTCATAACATAATGAATGTTACAAAATCAGCAAGGTTTTCTCTTTTTCACAGTTCTTGTGCACATTAACCCTAGCATAGATGTTTGGTACTTATGGGCACATCTATATATATAAAAATAAGTCCCCTTATATGTACGTCGCCGAACTACTCATAAACGCGTTGTGCGATTTCAACCAAACTTATACACTACGTAGGCAGTGGTCCATATATGGTTTATATGAAGTTTCAAGACCCCTTACAACCCGTTTTCCGAGATATCGACCAAAATGTGGACCAGGGGTGACCCTAGAAGGTGTTTACACAATATGGGTATCGAATAAAAGCTGTTGATGAGGGTTTTAACAGGAAGTGGTTCAAAGTCCCATATGGGACCCCGTTTCCGAGATATCGACCAAAATGTGGACCAGGCGTGACTCTAAAAAGTGTTTGCTCAATATTATACAATATTTTGTGAAATTATATGAAAAACAACGAAGTTTGTATTTATTTATGTTGTCCAAATATGTAATATTTATTAACGTTATTGTGAGTACTGCATTTTCCTTTATCTATATATATAAAAATAAGTCCCTGTATATGTACGTCGCCGAACTACTCATAAACGCGTTGTGCGATTTCAACCAAACTTATACACTACGTAGGCAGTGGTCCATATATGGTTTATATGAAGTTTCAAGACCCTATACAACCCCTTTTCCGAGATATCGACCAAAATGTGGACCAGGGGTGACCCTAGAAGGTGTTTACACAATATGGGTATCGAATAAAAGCTGTTGATGAGGGTTTTAACAGGAAGTGGTTCAAAGTCCCATATGGGACCCCGTTTCCGAGATATCGACCAAAATGTGGACCAGGCGTGACTCTAAAAAGTGTTTGCTCAATATTATGTTGCCCAAATATGTAATATTTACTAACGTTATTGTGAGTACTGCATTTTCCTTTATTTATCAATAAAATACTTGTTGACAACCCTGCCACCAACCATGAGATGTATCGTATATCGATACTACCCTACGGGACACTGAGCAACTATAATTTTTCCTTCACTAATATTAATTCGCCATTTTAAGAGAAATCGTTTGACTTTGTAGTTTGGTTAGCAGGAGAAAACCGATGTGTAAGAAAAAAATAATAGTTATTAATTTAATCACTTCATTTATTAATCTGAATTTTTATCATCTTTCCATGTACTGAAATAAAGTTTAAATGCGAGTTTCATCGAAATATTTGACTTTTATTTAACACGCTATAAAAGCGGAATTCTCCGAAGCGAAGACCAATATTACATTCTTTAAAAACATCGCGGCGCTTTATTGTTACATACCGGCTTGGTCACAACTTTGTGCTTGCGAGTGAGCGTGTTGCAATGTCAACTAAAGGTCGAAAGCAACAGCAGAATCGAAGTACCATGCTGGAGAAATGTGCCTCATGCGAGGGTCCAGAATCCGATCAAATGGTACAATGTGATGATTGTGACAAGTGGACGCATTATGATTGTGCGGGCGTGACTGATGAAGTGGTGAACCATGCATGGAGTTGCGAAGGGTGTGTAAACAAACGCAAATCGAAAGCGGCAGCGGTGTCAAAAGGAGCGACTCAAACGGCGTCGGCAGAATTGGCAGCTGCGCAGCAGGGAACTTCATCGGCAGCAGAGAAGAAATCTTCAGACGATCAACTTAGGGCGGGAAAGTTACTGGCGAGTGAAAAAGGTAACTTGCAGAATATGGTAGAAAAGGTAATTAGCGATAATGGGCAGGTTGGTGACACGAATTCACACGTGGGTGAGGAAACACAAAGCAAATGTGGGTCAGCAAAATCGAAACGCCATTTAAGGTTAGAGTTGATGCGTTTAGAAGAAAAGAAAAGGGCAGAAATGGCGTATGTAGAACAAAAATACGCAATAATGAAAGATTATCAGAGCGATTCTGAAGAAGACGACTTTCGCTCAGTACAACAGCAGCGGACTATTCAATGGGCGAATAGTCAAGATCTAAAGGGAACTGACTTGGCAAATGTTAATACAGGCAAACAGATTGATACGCGCGGCGGGCGTGAGACTTTCGTGTCGCAGCCAACTGAATCTGTGGGGCATACATTAACAGCTTTACAAATAAGTTCACGACAGGTTGTTGGGCGTGATCTCCCAACATTTAGTGGCAAGCCATTATTTGTAAGCAGTTTTGAAAATTCTACACGTATATGCAAATTTAGTAACGATGAAAATTTACTAAGGCTTCAGCGTGCTTTAAAAGGTAAAGCTTATGAGTACGTAAGTAGCAAGTTAATGATTCCCAGTCTTGTCCCTGAGATAATTTCAACACTCAAGATGGTATTTGGTAAGCCCGAACTTATTTTTAACAACCTCATGGCAAAGATACGCGCATCACTGACAGTGAATGTAAATAGGCTTGACTCTTTAATAAATTTGGCTTTGGAAGTAAAAAATTTGGTAGCAACCATTGAGGCATCAGGTTTGACAGCACATTTAAATAATCCTTTGCTGATGCAAGAGTTAATTGAGAAACTGCCGGCACAAATTCGGCTGCAGTGGGTCATGTTTGCACGAAACGAACCTCTCTGTACATTGAAACAATTAAGTGACTGGTTATTTGACATAGCCGAGGCAGCCAGCAATGTTACTTCGTTACCAACCGCAAGTTCTGACATGGAGCGACGTAAAACGCAACGCGTTAGTGTACATAACGAAGTAACAACGCATAAAGCTAACGAAGGATGTTATTTCTGTGGTGAAGATCATTATATTTCTAAATGTAAGCGCTTTCAAAACATTGATGCCAGCGAGAAGTGGGAAGAAGTTAAGAAGAGAAGGTTATGTCGCCGATGTTTAGTAAAATATGATTTCAGAACGTGTCGAAATCGAAAGCTGTGTGGTGAAAACGGATGTACGTTCATGCATCACCCACTTTTACATGCCGACAAGAAAGCGGGTGCTGAAATTAACAAAGCAACAGTAGCAGTGCACCACATGCGTACTTCAAATGTATTGTTTAGAATCGTACCCATAACAATTTATGGGAACAATAAAAGTATAAATATTTTCGCATTTGTAGACGATGGTTCTGGTCCGACACTAATAGAGGAAAGTATTCTAAATGACCTTGGTATCGAGGGTCGTAGAAGCGAACTGTGCCTCAGTTGGGCAGATGGAACGACACGAAAAGAATCGGCGTCGCAAAACGTTAATTTAAATGTGTCACCTAAAGGTAAAACCCACTGTAAATATACTCTTGCCGATGTACGTTCGGTCAAAACGTTAGACTTGCCAAGTAAAACTTTGCACCTTGAAGAGTTGTCTGAAAAGTACAGGCATATAAGGGAAGTCCCCCTAGAATCTTATTACGACGTTGTTCCAAAAGTAATAATAGGCGTCAATAACAGAAACCTGTCCATGCCATTAAAATATAAGGAAGGCAAAGCTAACGAGCCGGCAGCAACAAAAACAAGGCTTGGCTGGGCTATTTACGGTACCCTTGACAACAGCCGACTTCCATTACATCATCAGTTGCATATTTGCGAGTGCAGTAACGACGTAAGCTTGGAAGGATTGATGCTTGATGCCATAAGATTGGATCAAGATCATACCGAAAAGAAAGACCTGATGCCAGTTGAATTAGCATCGAAAGTAATCCGAGATGGCGATCGGTTTACAGCGAAACTACTGTGGAAGAGCGATAATGTCGTCATGCCACGTAACTACGACATGGCGCTGCGAAGGCTAATATGCTTTGAAGGAAAACTCCTTAAGAAGGAGGAATTGAGGTATCAAGTTACCAACCACATAAAACAAATGGAGACCAAAGGCTACATTCGTAAACTATCCAAAGGAGAGGCCGCTAACGTTGGGCCGCGCACATGGTACCTACCGATGTTTACCGTAAGAAACCCGAATAAACCTGAGAAAATAAGAATAGTTTGGGACGCAGCAGCGAGATATAAAGGTGTTTCACTCATAGCTTCCTTACCAGGGGTATTATACAACTTTCGCATAGGAAAAATAGGCGTATGCGGCGATATCAGCGAAATGTTCCACCAAGTGGGGGTGACCAAAATGGACCAAGACGCGCAACGTTTCCTATGGAGAGATTGTGACCCAACACAATTGCCAGACGAGTATGTATTACAGGTTTTAAGCTTTGGAGCCAGCTGCTCACCTGCGCTCGCGTTGTATGCTAAAAATAGAAATGCTAAAGAGTTTGAAAGCATGTTTCCAAATGCATCGCGGTGCATAACAGAAAGACATTACGTCGATGACATGCTCGACAGTACAAACTCCGTCGAAGACGCGATTAAGCTTGCAAAGGATGTAAGTGAAATACATGCACGAGGAGGTTTCAAAATCAGAAACTGGCTAAGTAACTCGAGAGAAGTACTGAAGGCACTGGGTGAGGGTAGCACTGAAGATAGCTTTTGTAAAGCAGGCCGCACACTCGACCAAATTACCGTAGCAGATAAAGTGCTCGGCGTGTGGTGGCTGACGCAGGAAGATTGCTTCACATTCAACCTGAAATTCACAAAGGCCAGTTCTGAAATATTACACGGCAAAAGGTCACCTACCAAGCGAGAGCTGTTGAGGCTATTAATGTCCTTTTTCGACCCACTAGGCTTGCTCTCATATTTTACCATCCACATGAAAATCCTTGTCCAAAACGTTTGGCGAAATAGAACTCATTGGGACGATATAATGCCAGAGGAGCTCGCCGATGACTGGTGGAGATGGTTAGGAGAACTAAAAAAGGTTGAGCGAGTTCGAATACCACGATGTTACTTTTCACAGCCAAATAGCGAAAGAAACACTGTGCAACTACATGTTTTCATAGATGCGAGTGAAAACGCATACGCAACGCTGGCATATTTTAGAATTGCACATACCCAAGGTGTGGAGTTAGCCCTAGTAGGTTCCAAAACGAAAGTCGCGCCACTAAGACCAATATCCGTTCCGAGAATGGAACTGCTCGCAGCAGTTTTGGGTACTCGTTTAGCTGACACAATTATAGCGCACCATAGTTTGGAAATCGAACAAACATTTTTTTGGTCCGATTCAAGAACGGTCCTATTATGGCTCAACTCTGATCCCAGAAAATATAAACATTTTGTGAAGTTTAGAATCGCGCAGATTCAGGAGTCTACCGAAGTTGCGAATTGGAATTATGTCCCCACGAAGTTAAACGTTGCTGACCTGGCAACGAAATGGAGTCGGTTACCAGAATTCAACAAAGAATTTGTATGGTTCACAGGGCCCTGGTTTCTGAAGCTGCCAAAAGGTGAGTGGCCTGATCAAAATGTAATCAAAGCTGGGAGCCTACAGGTATGCCATGAGGATTTCGAGCTGCAGAAGGTCGCCGCAACAATTCAAAAACAAATTGTCATAGATGCTAGCCGTTTTTCTAAATGGGAGCGTTTACTTAGATCACTAGCTTACGTGAAACTGTTCATCGAAAATACAAAAGCAAAGGGAGATCCCGATCGAAAAGAATATCCAGTCGAACCAACCAGAGATATGCTAGTTTGGAGTGAGCTACAGCTGCTAAAACTCGCGCAAAATGATCAATACGCCAAAGAAATATCGATGTTAGAGGAAGCGTACACATTGCCAAAAGACAGTTCCCTAAGAAAACTTAGCCCTTTTCTAGACGACCTAAAAATAGTCCGCATGCGAAGTCGCCTTGAACACAACGCACAAGTTTCCGAAGCCATAAAAAACCCTATAATACTGCCAAGACAACATCGCATCACTTACTTGATTGTAGACTGGTACCATAGGAAGTTCAAACACGTTCACCACGAAACAGTAATTAATGAAATATTCCAAAAGTACCATATTCCGGGTGTACGTACCTTACTACGGAGTATTCGCCTAAACTGCCGATACTGTAAAATTCTAAATGCACAGCCAATACCCCCAGAGATGAGTCCGTTGCCGGCAGCGCGAACAGCAATTTACGCGAAGCCCTTTTCACATGTTGGCATTGACTTTTTTGGACCGCTGTTTGCAACCATTGGGAGGCGCACTGAGAAGAGGTACGGGGTTGTGTTCACCTGCCTGACATGTCGAGCGGTTCATATTGAGGTCGCACACAGCCTTACAATGAGCTCCTGCCTAATGGTGATAAGGAACTTCATAGCCAGAAGAGGGGTTCCCAATCACATATACAGCGATAATGGCACAAATCTTCGAGCAGCTGAAAAAGAACTACGCAAGGCTTATGCCGAAATCGACTTTGATTCACTCAGACGCGAATTCACCAGCACCAACACTGAGTGGACATTTATTCCTCCAGCAAGCCCCCATATGGGAGGTGCGTGGGAACGTATGGTACGTTCCATCAAGCGGGTTCTGTACCAAATTGTCACGCCAGAAACAAAACTCAACGATGAGAAGCTCCTAAATTTGATGCTAGAAGTGGAAAGCATCATAAACCAACGATCACTAACCTACCTGTCACTGGAAACAGCTGAGCAGGAGGCACTGACACCCAATCACCTACTACTGGGTTCATCATCTGGTAATCGACCACCGGGCAAGTTTGACCAGTCAGACGCCTACGTCAAAGGCTGTTGGCGATATACGCAGTACTTAGCAGACATCTTTTGGAAACGGTGGGTAGCAGAAGTCCTCCCATACCTGACAAAACGTACGAAATGGTTTGACAAACCAAAACCCGTCCAAGTTGGGGACATTGTTATAATAGTTGACGGTAACCTGCCTAGGCATTCCTGGCCCAAAGGCATTGTTACTAACACTGTATTATCCAAAGACGGGAAAATACGCAGCGCCACTGTGAAAACAAAGAACGGGGAGTACCACCGATCCGTAGCTAAATTAGCTATTCTGGAGGTTAATTGAAAATACAGCAGTGTTATCTTCCTTTGGGTATTCGCGAGTTCGGGAATACCGGGGGGGAGTGTTGACAACCCTGCCACCAACCATGAGATGTATCGTATATCGATACTACCCTACGGGACATTGAGCAACTATAATTTTTCCTTCACTAAAATTAATTCGCCATTTTAAGAGAAATCGTTTGACTTTGTAGTTTGGTTAGCAGGAGAAAACCGATGTGTAAGAAAAAAATAATAGTTATTAATTTAATCACTTCATTTATTAATCTGAATTTTTATCATCTTTCCATGTACTGAAATAAAGTTTAAAAGCGAGTTTCATCGAAATATTTGACTTTTATTTAACACGCTATAAAAGCGGAATTCTCCGAAGCGAAGACCAATATTACAATACTCATTAAATCCTTATACATACCTTAAATATCTGGAGTTTTATTTTTATATATATTTTGTGATGTGGATTTTGATTTGCGGATTTTGATTTTGTAGATTTTGTGGTACACCCAAGTCCAATATGGGACCCCGTTTCCTAGATATCGACCAAAATGTGTGACCCTAGAAAGGGTTTGGACAATATGTATACCAAAAGAAAGGTGTTGACTAAGGTTTCAACAGGGAGTGGTTTGGTGCGCTGACGGATGTCGTAGCGTATAAAAGTATAATATGTCCTTTTGATAATATACAAGAATATTAAGAACTTTTTATTTATTGTAGCTTTTGTATCATAACCCTTGGTTAGTATTACCGCGAGGTAAGAAAGCTTTCACTACCCCTCTTCCTCTCAATCAAAATATTTTAACATTTGACAAATTTTTATTTCAAATTTGATTGGGGAAAAAACAATTAAATCTAATGAGCATATTTGCGCTTTTGAATAATTTTTAATTTTAAAAAAAGTTTATGTGCTGTGATTATATTACCATATTGGCTATTGAATAATTTGTTATAGAAAAAAATAGTTTATGTGCTGTGGACGTGTCTTTTCGTGACTTTTTGGTGCTTTTTTTTTTCTTCTAAAAATGCCAGGAAGAGCAAGAGCTGACATTGGACGTCGGTCGCGTAGAACGCAAAATAGATCAAACGAAAGGGAAAATCAATCTCAAGAACAGCGAGAACAAGAGATTACAAATACAAGGGAACGTGTTGCAAGATCGCGTTCAAAAGACTACAGTTTCCAATACGTCTTGCATTTGCCATTACAATAAATAAAGCACAAGGGCAATCGTTGGAATTGTGTGGAATTGACTTAGAATATCCTTGCTTTTCACACGGTCAGTTATATGTTTCGTGCTCACGTGTTGGCAAGCCTTCAGTTCTCTTTATCTACACAACAACTCATGGTAAAACCAAAAATGTTGTCTACGAAAGAGCTCTAAGATAGTTTAAGTGATACATAGTCTAAGATTGTAAGAAACTAGAATTAAAAGTTGAATAATAGTGAACAAAACCAACTTTATTAAAAACAAGTGTGTTGCTTTTCTTATTTTGTTTTGCCGTGCGAAGCAGGCACCGGGCCCGCTAGTATTTTAATAAAACTTAGAGAAATTTTTTTTTGGTCACCTAAGGTTAACAAAATCATTCCAAAATTTTGGAAATATGGGAATCTAAAAATGCATATGTGTTGGTATTTTTGGAAAATGTGGTTAGCGGCGGTTTGCAGGGTTTGGTTTCATTTGTAGAAAAATATACATATACACACTACGCATGGCCAGGCGAACGCGATTGCACTTGCTTAACATACTATGTATATATGTATGCGCAATAGCTTGCAACGAGCCGGTGCTTCATTGGCTTAACAATAAATATGTACATATTTCACACTATATCTTTTTATTATTTTGCTTCATTGGCATAACAACTAATATGTACATATTTTACACTATCACTTTTTATTATTTTCACTTCATACTTACCAATATTTTATTAAGGAAATTAATTAGGTTTCTGCTACAACTTTGCGCGGCGATTTTAATATGAAAACTGTGCTTGGAATTGTGTAACACTACGCGGCGTTGCGTTATGCGCTCATAGCAAGGGTGGCGCCCGAAACAGTCACGGACTACAAGAAATCATTCCCGTAAGAGAGAAAGTAGAAATTTTTGTGATAAATGGTTCTTCTAACAAATTATGCGAGTAATAAAGTTTAAAAATGTAATTATATCCACAAAAAAAAAATGAAAATCGACCATTTTACACCAAAATACCACTTTTTGTGAGTTCGCAATGCCGTTTTCTCGACTGCCTGCTAAAATGTATCTCTTCTTTTAACAAAATTTTCTTTTCAGTAGTGTCTGTTAAGTTCATTCCGTCGACAAATTTAATAGGCAGTCAAAAACCAGAATTTGAGCCTCCTTGCGATACTGAAGTTTTCAAGGGCGATTACTTGTCATGGCCAACATTTCGTGACATGTTCACTGCCATTTATATCTTGAATAAGCGCCTAACACCTGTTGAGAAACTTTTCCATCTCAACAATAAAACACAAGGTGAGGCAAAAGATATTGTCAAAAAATGTCCGCTTACAAATGAGGGATTCGATATCGCGTGGAGAAACTTATGCGAGAGATACGAAAATAAACGTATACTTGTGAACTCCAAATTTTGTTCAACTTAAAAAGGTAGAGAGTGAGTGTGGTAGCGCAATTAAAACATTGCAACGGGAAATAAATAATTGTCTTTCATCCCTGCGAAGTCATAATATTGACACTTCGAACTGGGACGCAATTATAACGTACCTATGTTCAACGAAATTGCCGGAAAGTACGCTTGGTCTATGGGAGCAAAGCATAGACCATAAAGTGGAAATATCCAAGTGGGAGGATATGGACAAATTTTTGTCCAACCGCTTCCAGACACTTGAAACAGTGTCTGGGTTCATAGGGGCTTCTGCCAAAGCGCAGAAACCTCAATCTACGCGACCTGCCAACGAAACCCCTACAAAAAGACTTGGTGCATACCAAGCAAATGTAACAAAGGCACTATGCACAAAGTGCAAGTCAAATTCCCACAGATTGAGAAACTGTCCCCGTTTCCTAAAATTAACGCCGGTGGAGAGAATCAATTTTGTTAAATCCACCAAGGGCTGCCTAAACTGCCTATCCCCAGGACATACAGTGTCGAAGTGCAGCAGTTCGTACGACTGCAACAAATGCCACTCTCGACATCATACGCTCCTGCATGCGGAGTCTCTACAGACCAGTGTTGGGCAAAATTTAGTTAACTAATGATTGAATGTGTTAGTCATGATTGATGACTAATGATTACTTAGTTCAATCACGAGGTGATGACTAACGATTGATTAGTTATAATCATAATCAAATAATCATGATTATTTTTTTATGATTGATATTTTTTAATACCAGGAAAAATAAAATATTTTTCTGCATCTGAAAAAAATACTGAATTGCACACAAAACGTTACTGTAGGTTAGGTTAGACTTTGGTGTTTTAGTGTAAAATTCAGTATTTTTTGGTGGTCAGACAAATACATGCCCCGGTAAAATATTCGTCAGGGATGGGCAATATTAGAAAATTTGAGTGACGAGTGACGAAATAATGAAAAATAAATTTTTATTCATTATTCTAAAAAATTTGAGTGATGAGTGACTGGTTATTTCTTATTCAAAAAACTATAACAAACGATTCACACTGGAAATGTTACATATCATTAACACACCGACAAATACACGACTTAACTACAAGAGCGACGTTGACAATTCAGCACATATCTATAAACATCTTCTAACTAAAAAACAGTACCATACTCCACGTTAAACAAGGCAGACGTGTTAATAAAGTATGTATTTATGTTATATGTAAAATGCCAAAAATTGTTTATTATAAATACTTTTATTTTTGTTAGTTGCTAGAATCCTGAAGATGATTGCCGTTGAGCAATCGAAATATATCGATTTTGAAGAAGAATCAAATGTGTTTTTATTTTTATTATAATTAAACACGGACCTCAGCCAGCAAAAAAACAAATAGTCAAAAAAATCAAAGTGATAAATAACATGTTATTTTTATTCAAGAAGTGCTTGAAGAAAAATTATATCGACAGCCACACTGCAAAACCCTGTATGTTCAAAACCAAAAAGTTTTCAGGAGAGGGAAAAAACTGTAATAATTATAACGTATGTATATGAGCGACGGTTATTTCATTTCACCACTGGAAAGAAACGGAAAGTTGTAACCCGATTTTTACTGGATTTTAATGTGCGAAACATCACGATCTATGGGAAAGGCTCAGAACCTTATTTTTGGAAAAATAGTGACTTACGGGGTTTTGCAGTGTGGCTATCGTCTCTCAAGAAATCCTGAGTGATGAATAACATGTTATTTTTATTTTTGGAATTCTTGAATAATGATAAAACTTAATTTTTATTCAGTTATTTAAAAATAAAAAATAAGTACCCTGAGATCCCGGAAAATTATACCCATATGCGCATTATATTTGTCGACATTTTCGGTATCATTTCGGAACTGTTTCGGGATTATTTCGGGACCTGCTTTGGGATCATTTCGGGATTATTTCGGGATTGTTTCGGGACTTTTTCGGGATCATTTCGGGCTTATTTTCGGGATCATTTCGGGATTATTTCGAAAATGTCCGGAATCAATCGCGAAAAAGTCCCGAAACAATCCCGAAAATAGTCAGGAAACAGTCCCGAAATAGTCCTGAAATGATCCCGAAAAAGTCCCGAAATGGTCCCGAAATAATCCCGATACAATCCCGAAACAGTTCCGAAATTATACCGAAAAGACGACAAATATAATGCGCATATGGGTATAATTTTCCGGGCTCTCAGGAATTTAGATTTTTTTCAATAAGTAATAACCAGTCACTCATCACTCAAAATTTAAAAAATTACACTGTACAACAAAATGAGGGTTCATCTCTTAGTAATTGATGAAACCCAAAAAACTGGAAGGTCTATACTTCTCGTATCAAAACCTCATACCAGGTTTTGGGCCTATAGGTCTGGATTTTTTTTAATTTGAGTTTAAAGTTTTAACCCTATGTATAGGGGTTAAGTGAGGGAAACTTGATAAAATGAGGCAATTGGTTACAAAATAGTGGCTAAATTAATGTTTTTTGGGGCAGGGAATTCATTTTTGATGTTTATTTTTACATAAAACTTACGATAGATGACGCTGTGATACAATTTTTCAAATTTTTTAACAATTTTTCATGGAAAAATAGTTTTTAATAACTGACCCAGGCCCGTGCGCACGGGAGGGGGGTTTTGGGGGTTAAACCCCCCCCCCCCCCCCCATGGCCAAATCTAAGTTGCATTGATTTTGCAAAAGTTTTCAAAATACGGTTTATAAATCTTATATTGAATCTTGACTAATAATTTTTGACAAAATTAGTTAAAATAATTTTACGGAAGAAGAAATTGGTGAAAGTTGCAAAGAATAAGGTTGGCCAATACATAACGTTCCTATCGACGAAAAAGGGCGCAAAGCTGTTTGTCGACGAAGTTTGAAGAAAGACGCATTATAAATATCTTGAGAAAGAAAGGCGCATTAAAATAATTTGTAAGAAAGAAAGGCGCTTTAAAATATTTTTTAGGAAAGAAAGACGCGCTTCGATAATTAGCTGCAATATAAGTTATTCAAAAAACGTAATACTAAATAAAAATACATACGTATAATGGGTACTTGGGCTGGCCCAATTTTTTTCAATCCAGCACCAAATCCCTTGTGAAGTTTACTGTAAATGTATACACTGCGCCTTGCTTCCTCGAAATATTTTTTTATGCGCCTTTCTTCGTCAAAATATTTTTTAATGCCCCTTTTTTCGTCAAAATATTTTTTAATACGTCCTTATTTCCCGCAATATTTTTAATGCGCCTTTTTTCGTTGACAATTTGTTGAATGCGCCTTCTTCGTCGGTAGCGACGATAAGTCCGGTACTTTGAATTGCACTTGGAGCTTTCCGAAATTACAAAGTTGTGTAGCGTATGGGCATTTTTTTTTTTTTAATTTTACTGATGAAAACAGGGAGCAGTTTCAATTAACAGAGCGAATGAACTGCAAGGCTCAATTATATGAAAGATTTCGAGTGTTTTCTGACCCTTTTTGTTGTAGGCGTAAAGAGAATTGTGATTAAATGAACGTTGGAGAGCAGATGAGCGACACCGTTCAAATATTTGAATGTTTTCAAACATTTTCTGAGGTTTTTTTTTATTTCACCTAACAGAAGGTAAAGATCGCATGGTTCATGGACGTTTATCAATAGTCTGGCTTTGGTTTGTTAATCGTCGAGATCTAAAACTGCTCAGCTACAGAGAAAACCTCATCAGCTAAGTAAGGTAGATAAAAAATAGATGACACAATTAATAAATAATTAGTTGACAGCGAATAGTTATTGTAAAGAATAAAGATAAGAATCAAAGGATATGAAAGCAAATTGTTGATATGTATTTAGGATAGAAAGAATTTACTTTTTTATGCTGCATAGTGAGTCTGAAATATCAAACGTACCAGAATGAGAATTATAATCTTGACACAAACAACGAAAAGGCTCATTTAATTCAAAATTAGTTCGGCACTGTTTCAAGATAAGTGGTTTAAAAAGTCTTGATGGACGAGAAGGTACATTGAAGTTCACTTCGCTCAAAAGAAACGGGATTACGATTGAACCATTTAGTAATTTAATCATGAAGACAATTCCAAGCATTTCCCTCCGACTAGAAAGGCTGTGAAGATTAATTAGTTTTAAGCGACTCGTATACGATGGCAAATTATACAAGGGATCCCAGTGAAGATCTCTTAAGGCAAATATTAAAAATTGTTTTTGAACTGATTCTAAGCGATCCACGAGGACCTGGTAACGTGGGTTCCAAATTATACTACCGTCTAATGTAGTAAAGAGTTTGAGTTACATAAATTCTTTAGACCATCGTTTAACAAATGCTAGAAAGCCTCTAGCTTTATTGACTGTTAAGTTCATGTGGCAGTTAAAACCGAGTTTTTAGTCCATAGTAACCCCAAGGTCAACAAAATCATACATTTGCTCAAGACTATAACTGTTAATTGTATAGGAAGCTGGCTGTGATATTCCTCTCGAAAAACCCATGTACTTACATTTCTTTAGATTAAGCGGCATATAATTTAAATCGCACCAAGTAACTAGTGTATTTAGATCTGATTGAAGCTTCTTCGAATGACAAAGCTTTACATCGTCGGCATACATTAAAATTTTCGAAAATTATATTACTGTAGAAATATCATTTATAAACAACAAGAACAGAATCGGGCCAAGATGGCTTCCTTGAGGAACTCCTGAGGAGACATAAATAACATCGGATTCACAATTTTTAAACACTACTTTTTGTGCTCTGTCGCTAAGGCAAGAAGAGATCTAGCGATTGAGATCCGGCTTGAAACCCAACTGATCCAGTTTATGAATAAGTAAAGAGTGACACACTTTATCGAAAGCTTTACTGAAATCAAAGTAAATTCAAGTAAGTTTGTAACGGTGGACTTTCCCTTACAGAACCCGTGTTGACAGTCGGAAATCAAGGTAGAGATAGGATTCGTAAGCTGATTGGTAACAATAGCTTCACACACTTTTGGGATGGCAGAAAGCTTTGCTATGCCACGATAGTTCTCTATAGAAGCCTTGCTTCCGCTTTTATGAAGCGCTAGAAGAAACGACTCTTTCCATGCTTTTGGAAAAACACCACACTTTAGTGACAGATTGAACAAATTGGTAAGGGGTTGGTAAATATTGTTAGCACACTTTTTCAAGAAGCATGTAGGAATCCTATCAGGACAGCATTTAAAAGATTCCTTCAAAGTTTTCAGATAAATAAGAACATCATTGGCGCATATAGTTGGACAATTAATTAAATTGTTCCCATGTAGCTCATAGGGATAATTTAGAAAGTCAGAATTGGTGACGGCAGAATAGTTAGAGGGGAAAAATTGCGCAAAGATATTATGACCCAAAAGAAGCTTCAGAAAAACACCAATAAAAGGCTCCGAAAAGAGCCCAAAAACCCTCTGAATGGATGAATAAAAGAAAAGCACCAATTAAAGGGATCCGAAAGGCGTCTGAAAAGCCTCCAAAACCGCTCAGAATGGAGGAATAAAAGGCTCCGAAAAAGGTTCAGAAAAGCACCAATAAAAGGATCCGCAGTTCATTTAAAAATAGTCAAAAAACGCTTCAAATTCATCGAAATCGGACTAATTTCGGACTCTTTTTTATGACTCCGTTGGAGTTCCCGCGTAGAGCGATTTTTCGCTCCATTTGTGCTCCGAAAGAAGCTCATTTTGGAGAGTAAAGCTCTGAGAAATGAGCGTTTTAAGGTCCGAAAGGAGTCTTTTTTTGCACTTTTAGTTAGCTGATATACGCCATCACATCACCAATTCTTTATCAAATACAGAAAAATGTGTACAACCAAAAAAATTTTCTTGGGTATAGTTTAGGTATCAGAGTATGCAGTTTCAGAAAAGTTAAAGAACATTTAAATTTATGATGTATGGGTCTAGGTATCTGTTTCAGCAAATATGTTTATCTTAGTGAAAAATGTATGTGAATGCAAATCTAAATTAAAACCCCCCCCAAGGCCAATTCCTGCGCACGGCCCTATACTGACCGAACTGTCTTCTTTTTTTTGAAACTGTATAATCTTCGTGTTAGTGTCATCAGCGATTACTTCTCATATAAAACAGAATAAAACATTACTATTTCTACTTAGAAACTGTTAAAATCAGGGTACGAAAATAAACAGTACAAAATGCTGTACATTTGCTCATCGTGTATCATGTCATTTTGGTTTTGTACATTTTGTTACATTTTCCAAACGTTTGCTTTTTGTTTGTGACAATTCCAACAAATATTTATTTGTACACACAAACGTTTCAAATTGAAACTTTAACTCGAAAAAGAAAAAAATTATTTAAAAAAAAAATGTTGTATTTCATAATTAACTTCGCTCTAAAACTAACTCTAAAATGCCGCGACCGAAAAATAGTATACTGCGCAAACTCTTCGATTTTGATAATGAAAAAGCCATATGCAAGTTTGAAAACTGCGTTGACAAAGCTTTAAATAGCCACGCGGGCAATTTAGAAAGGAATTTGAAAAATTTTCATTTCAAAATATGTATACCAAGACTATTGGTAAAAAAAAGTAATGGCAGAGATGGTGGCGGGGAGGTCAAAATAACTCAAATCGTTAGCAGAGAAAAAATAGAAAATGCCATCGTAGAATTATTTACAAAACACGGAAGGCCTTTAAGAATAGCCGAAGATTCCGCCTTTAAAACGCTCGTGCATCCCGTATTTAGATCTCTAAATATTGCGGTAAATGAGCACAACATAGCTGAGAAAGGAATAACATATTTTGCTTGTCCGGACTAATGGAATATTCGATTAGATTAGTATGTCTTTGAATTTAATATGATTTAAAAATATAGAAGGAAATATTGTTATTGTTCTTGTTGTTTTTTATTCAGTCAACAATTGTATTTCCCTTTCACTAGTTATAAATAATTTCTCGGGCTAAATAAATAAAAGGGAAGGAAAACCAATTATACTTTATTCTTAATTACAATCGCAAAGCAGTTGCTCCACCGTCTCTTTCTCCGACGGATGGTTGCAACCGCGGCAGGAGATAATGCGTTCCATCACTGTGCGTGCGCCTCAATAGTGGAACTCCCAAGAATAGCCAAGGTGAACTGTTCAAGCGTTCAGCAGACTCAGCAAAGTAGACTGCGGGTGTTTGTATGCGTAACACCAGATACGACGGAAACGTCAAAATAGAATTTGCTCTAAGGTTGACGTACGTCACGTATCTGACGTATTCACGGACTGATTCTGTTTGGCCTATTACCCTCAAGCAAGCCGGCGGGCGAAGTTTTCGTCATCACTATACTCGCACCTGCTTCGTACGCACGCTGTTGTAAATAATTCCACGCATACAACGACCACTCTCTGCCGATACTGCCCATCCCTGCTCTCAAAGGATGCCTCCACTTGAAATATGCATGCTGAGCTTTACTAAGCGTTATAAGTAGGGTTATGAGAAAAAAGAGAAGTCCTTATGTCAATTTGCTGTTATAATCACCACAAATGCATAAGTAAATAAAAAATTGTTTAGTTTTGTTTTCTGATTTGCATATAATTTTCAAAAAAAGGTATTTTATAATTGAAAAGTGAACTGAGCCGTTGGGTTGTGTTTTGTTTTGAATTATGAAAGTAAGAAACAAAACGAAATAAACCTGTACAATATAGTTTATTTTCGTACACTGGTTAAAATACTCTTTTTTCATAGAAAAAGTTAAAAAAAAAATTTAAAATTGTGCCGCAGCACCACCTATCGTAAGATTTATTAAAATATTAATGTCAAAAATGAGTTGCTCGACACTAAAAACATTACTTTAACACACGTTTCGTAAGCAATTGCTACTATTTCTACGTAAAAACTATTAAATACTATTTGTCCATGAAAATTTGTTAAAAAATTATAAAAATTGTACCACAGCGTCATCTATTGTAAGTTTTATGTAAAAATAAACATCAAAAACGAATTCCCTGCCCCAAAAAACATTAATTTAACCACTATTTTGTAACCAATTGCCTCATTTTATCAAGTTTCCCTCACTTAACCCCTATACATAGGGTTAAAACTTTAAACTCAAATAATAAAAAATTCAGACCTATAGGCCCAAAACCTGGGATGAGGTTTTGATACGAGAGGGATAGAGCTTCAGATTTTGTTGGTTTCATCAATTACTAAAAATATTGTTGTACAGTGTTATCAATTATTTTTTTTTTTTTTGTATTTGAATAAGAGAAAATCAATCGTTTGATACAGGGTGTAAGGTACAGCCCCTAAAAGCTGAAAACACAGACAATCCTCCTGAGCAAAGTCCACAAGGAAATTTTTCTCGGAAATTCAAAGAATTTTTGACATCTCCATACAAAATTGGCTGCCGAGTCGCATATTTTGTATGGGGAGAGAGTAGAAAATTCTTTTCATTTTCGGGAAAAAATTTTTCATTTCCGAACCTAATTATTTCAGTACTTTACTCGAGATGATGGTCTGAGACTTCAGTCTGCTGATCCTTACACCCTGTATGTGTAGTGTACCAACACCTGTGCACCGAGCTTAGTCATACATTCATGATTAAAACTAATGATTGATGATTTGCGATTAACGAATTTAGTCATGACTAATGATTGATCTCGTTAGTTATAATTAAATTAGTCATGACTAAATTAATCATGATTAGATCAATCATGATTGATCAATTGATTGAATATATTAGTTGATTAGCCCAACACTGCTACAGACGCAGGCAACTAGCAGTCCGAATCAGTACAATGCTGATAATGCTGCCTCTACTTCCCAACAGGCACAACAGAGACGGGAAGTTTCAAAATCAAACTCGGATTCTAACCGAAATGTAAAATCCTGCCACGTACATTCAAGTGCAGGTGTGCTGCTAGGGACAGCTCGAGTCACCATTCATCATAATGGTACAGACTTCCCAGCAAGAGCACTGATAGATTCTGGCTCAGAATGCTCGTTCATGACAGAACGACTAAAACGCCGAATCAATTTACCAGCAAAAAGGATGCATGCCCAAGTTTCGGGTATCACTAATGCTGTGTCGGCTCAAGTAAAGGCGGCCTCCCACATTGAACTCCGTTCACCAGTGGACCCTTGCTTTAGCCTAAAAACTTCTGTGCTAATTCTAGCCAAACTAACTGGGAATCTGCAATCCTGCCATATCGACGCAACGACTATGCAGGCATTCCCAGACTTAGTCTTGGCAGATAAGAGATTCTACGTTAATGAAGAAGTAGATCTCATACTTGGCGGCGATATATATCCGCAATTAATACGGAGCGGACTAAAAAAGAATGTACTAAGTACACTTCTGGCTCAAGAGGCGGTGTTCGGTTGGATACTAACCGGGCGTGTAGACGCACCCAATCCAACCAGAAATATAGTGTCGTTTTACAATTCGTTGTGGTGGCAGGGACCTTCTTGGTTACAAGAAGACAACTCACAATGGCCAGTACAAGAACACGAATACCATAATACCATACTTCCGTGGAGGAAAAGAGGGCGCAGGCCTGCGCAATATCAAAGCAACAACTTCTGCAGGCGAGGGAAAGTGGAATACTTATCCGAACTTCAAAAACGAGTGAAGTGGAAGCATCCGAAACAAAACATTAAGGTGGGAGATCTTGTTGTCATCAAGGAAGACAACTTGACTCCGAATGAATGGAGGCTCGGCCGAGTTACCCACGTACACCCCGGCGAAGATAACCGAGTGCGTGTAGTGGACCTCGTCACCGAAAAGGGTCAGATCAGAAGACCGTTGGTCAAACTGAATCTGCTCCCTATGGAACAGATCATCGTAACCATCCACTCCATCTCCAACCAAGACCCTACCATCTCCCATCTCCCAACCTTCCACCCTTCACTCGCTACCCTTAACGAGGGCACCAGAAAGCCTAACGCAGAAGGTCGAACCATTCTGCAACCGAAAACCTAATTGCACTCGAAACCGAGGCCCGAGAAAACCTAACGCAGAAAGGAGAACCTTTCTGCCACTGAAAAATTAATCCATCTGCCACGACAAGTTGGCAGCAGATGGACCCACCCTCGTATACATACCCCACAAATACTAATAAATAAACATGTGTATATATAGCTTGCCCGTGTCACTCGCCCTGGAGGACACCTATACCGCCATATCGCACTTTAGCGCAATTTAATCATACCTGAAAATAAGAAATATATGTATTGCTCTACAAGGATTAATAATATACATATCTATTCTCACTGATGTATGCACACGCCCTAACAATTACAAACTTTAATGGCAAATATCTATTGACGGAAGCAAAATATAGACTTACTTACTTACTTAATAACGTCCTCTAGGCCCAAACACGTCATCTATCACCTTTCCCGACTTTGTCGGAAGTGTTTTAGCCGGCGGCAATGGATGTATAAAGTTACCATCCCAGACATAAATTTGTGCACTATCATCGATATGACAATGCCTGCGGACAGACTGGCGGACGGTCGGGTAAAACATAACTATTTAATTGTGGTTTGAAATTTCTATAGCTTTATTTTAAGACGGAACAATAGCAAATACATAGTACGCAAGACAAAACTAAAATACCTATTAAAACCTTTATTATTACTCCCCACTACCAGACCGTCGGGCGTATTCGGGAGGGCAATAGACAATTCTTAATAAGGGGTAATGCAGGAAAAAATTGTCAATCAATGATATCATTCCTCTTCTTCTAACTAACTAGTCGTCAACCCATGATATCATTAATTCGGTCAACCTAATTATACATAAATAAAAAAATGTATACTTCTACACGTTATGCTGCAGGGGGTACATGATTTAGACATACCACCATACCCATTTCTTTAAAGTAACACAAATTCAAATATCACATATGCTTGGTCTTTCGAATAAATTTTTTATTGAGCTGTTGCAAAATGGTCATTTGGTTTTTTTGGTTGTCTCATTTTTCCCGCTGTTGTTATACAGGGCTCGATAAGTTATACTCATTAATTAAATATTGCATTCTCAGTAAAAATTTGTTATAAAAACAATACTAATTTTAAAATGCTTGTGAGTCAAATATAGGAAGATTTAACTTTCTAAGAAATAATATTCATAGAGTAATGTAATCGATACAATCAACTAGCAATTTTCATCATATTTAAGTTAACTTATTAAAATCTTTTACCATTTCAAAATGATACTATAAACTAGATATCATAGTTTAGTAACTCACGTTTCGATCTGGGTACAAATAGTCCTGTAGTATATTTTGAAAAGCAATTTATTTTACCTCGATCACGTCCGTTTAACTTTGTATACCAGGCAAAAGGCTCATAAGGAACATGGCATCTAGATCTTTTTTACAATCGCATAATTCCATATGAGTAGGTGCGACAGTTGAACCAGATAGTGGGGGAGAATTCAACATCCCTGCTGACACCGTCGAGGTACCACTTAATGGTATGCCATTATTAGACGCAGGAGCAGCACCGGATGTTAGTGCCGCAAATTCTAAACGATGATGATTGCCACTACCACCGCCTACAACGCCGCTACCAGATTGATTGTGATGATGATGAGTGGTGTAACTGTGATTAGTACTGCTGTGTCGCTGATGCTGACTTAATAATGCTAATTGTAATTTTCGCAATGCAGCACGTCGCGTAATATACTGTGTCGCTTCACCAGATTGATGCCTTTTAAGCTTGCGCATGATTTAAAGTATAAAAAAAAAAAAAATTTGGATATTTACATCGATCGTATATATGTACATCGCTGTACGAAAACAGCAGCCCCATGGGGTTGGTAACATTTGCCCTCAGCGACATATTGGTGCCATTATTACAAGCAGCTGCGAAATTAAAAATTATAGCCTTATCTTGGGACAAGGTATGCGCACTATTGTATGTTAATCAGACATGGGCACCACTACAAACAAGTGTTCAACACAGCTTGTGTATGTATTGTATGCACGGTGGGGCAAACCGAAATTTTAACTTTTTTAAATTATTATACGTAACATACATATTAAATTCAGCGTTTTGGTCACATAAAATATAAATGTGATTGCGATGATGAATATTTATGTGAAACTATTTAAATACGCATGTATGTATTAATAACTAAAACTAATAAAGTCAACTAATGAAACAATTTTTTGATTAATTATGATTTAATTATCAGGCGTTTTTTAATTACTTGATTGTTTTCAATCATATGCTTACTTTTAATTAAAAATAATGGGTTTTCCAAAAAAGGTAAAAGATAACTTAAAATCTGAAAATGAAAAGTAAAATGACTTTTAAGTCAAAAATTAAAATCAGGTAATTCATTTAGTTTCAAATAAATTAAAGTTTGACTTTTTAATAAAAAATAATTCATTTACTTATTTCAAGTTTTTTACGAGTTTTTTTTTACTGTTTTTTTGTGAAACTGGCTGTAATAACCCACACAACATTGTGTTGAAATTTCACTTTCTTGGTGATATTCTATATTAAAACTTTAATAAGTGTATTCTTAACTCAAAATGGAGGCAAAAAAAGAAAAGAAAACATTTGATGTCATCATTAAAATTGCATACATTTGTTGCAAGCTTTGCCACTGTGTCGCGCATAAAAAGCATCCGGCGTCAACCTGCTTGTTTGACTGTTGAAAGCAAACTGAATATTTTGCTTGGTTAAATCCAACTCTTTGGCTGTGTATACGTAAACACGTTTTTACTCTCTCGGCACGCACGTGCCGCTCTGCCCATGTCTGATGTTAATTGTCGTTCATATACGACTAAGGTTAAGACCTGCAAAGAAAAGAAACATTTCAGATATCAAAAAATTTTCATTTAATGCGACACATTTTTCGGTGGGTAAATGCAACTGCGCTGCTACCGAAAGTATTTCCGGCAGCGCTAATAAAACTCACCTAATTCTGTCCAGATGTCCATGCGCCGTCCAGGCGATCCACCATACCTGCCTCCGTATGCCCATAGTCATCTGAAAAGAAAGAAATAATATTAATATTATATACATGCATTTAAAAATCTCAATAATACACAAATTGACTTACCTCTGCTACAGCTGGTGACCACGCGTGCCGGAAACAAGAAAAATAATGAGTTGTATAATTTTTTCTCTATTACGCTAGCAGAGAAAAAATGAACAATGAATTTTCTTTTGTTCGGCACTTCTTTGCAAATACCAAATACCTGCCAGAGTGAGTGTAGATATGTATGTACGTACGACATATTTTTTATTGCCGCGAGCTTATGGTTCAGTTATGCTTGCATAACAGGGCATAGCATAGCAATACACAGCACGTAAAAGAAAATGTTGATTATACTTCGCACAACGCACAGCCCCTCAAAATCAGATATTCGCGAAACACAAAAACCCGACTTGCCAAAAAATCGAAACCGCGTACAGCGGGCGAAGGGGGGACGAAATCTACGTTCGTCCCGCACCTCGGCGACCATGCCGAGGCCAAAAAAAATAAAAAGTCCAAGAAATAAAAAGTTTTTTTTCACTTCGAAAGAATATTTTTTTCGTGTTGCTGAATTTTTTTATGATTTTGGGTTTGGTTTTTCGGAGGGGCAGGACTGTTTTGCCCACAAAACAACCATAACAAACCCGAAAACCGCCCTCCACTCACACTCTCTACCCGGATCGGTACCGAATGTCAGTACCGACCGAAGCGGAAATGTCGCTGTGTGCGCAGCCCTAATGAACACCAGTGAACCATAGCAGAATAAATACATATATGTACATATGTATGTACCAAAAATAGCAAAACGCACTACAGGGTGATCCCCTAGTTACAATAAAATTTTCGTTGCATGCGTTCCGGTGGTACGGTGCCGTACGGCCACTTTTTGCAAAAAATGATGTCTGCCAATCAGTTAGTTACATTAGGCTGCAAACTTGAAAAGACATAAGTAAAATAAAAATATATATTTCGCAAAATATAGCGCTCTCGCCACGCACGCTTACCAGCGTCGCTCATATAACGTCGCAAGCATCGAACCTGGTTCGGGACCACGGCCTTTCCGACCAGTACACGGGGTATCGGACTCACTGCCGCTCCGCCCCTTGCGAACGAGTTTCATATAAACTCGACAACTTAGACTGGCCATTCAGCCGTGCCAGCTAAATCATTTTTCTATCGAAAATTTAGACTGGCCACTCAGCCGTGCCAGCTAAATACAAGCCACGGGACTCACACCTGCGTAGACTGGCCACACTGCCGCGCCAGCTACGTAACCTTAACGATTAGTATGTAAGATTAGATTAAGCCTAAAATAAAAATACAATTTTTTTTTTCTTCTCGTTAAAAATTTATTTATTATTAAGAAGCAGAGGTACGGCCAGACGAGAAACCTCAATCTTCGGGATGTCGCTCAAGGGCAGCCAGTGGTGACTGCGCCATCCGGCACTCACCATCCTAGATATAAGCCAGTAGCTTTAAGAGGACGTGGTCGAAAATCCTGGGGGCGGATTAGGATGTTGCGTATCGCAAGGGGGCCGGCATGTTTAGGCCCGATGCCTAAAGTCTTACAAAATGCGCCACCCTAATGTCACTTTTTAGTTTATACAAAACCCCAACACCAAGCCGCCCACATGTATATACATGCACGCATATTCATGTTTGTCAGCAAACATATACATGCATGTGGGTGTGCATGTGTCGGTTCACCTCCCCTTAAAACCGGAGGCTGAAATTCGGGGTTCAACAGTTGTCCGCGACTGGACAACCGCCTACTTTTCCAGCGATCGTCATCGAGTCAACACCTCACGGCCACCACAGGATTTTCACCGCCAACGTTAAGGTAAAGCTTCATTGTTAAATTAAAATCTTTTAATTCAATAAACGACCAATATTTATAACGAGAATTCTCGTTCTTCTTCATTTCTTTTCAAATACCAATTCGACCGGGGTGCTTTTGAGCCACGGCCGCTCCAGCTAAGCACCACAGCCGATTTGTTCAGTCCGATAAACTTTAAACAGCTGACTGTCAGTTAAAATTATTTCGACTTTTAAAATTATAAAACAAAAAATTTTAAAATTGCCATGAAATCCCGGGTATCCTTATCGATCACTACTGCACACTGTTGCACTGATACCAGCAATAGCGCTGCATTCATGTTATCAGCGTACAAAATTTGACGCCAAAAAATGCAAAATGGATGATGCAATACATTTCAAATGACAGTTTCTTCGCTGTTGGATTAACTGGTGAAATCTGTTGTTTTGATACAAAATTTAATTAGATCAGCCAAAACTATTCTTATTCAACCAATTTTTATCAATTAAAAGTAAAAAGATCTACAGCTAATAAATCAACAAACGAATCCAGTTGTTTTAGTTGAAATAATAAATAATGACTGTTCCTTGCTGTTGGATTAACTGGAGGAGTCTGTTGTTTTAACAGCAAAACTAGTTTGATCAATAAAAACACAGTCAGTTCTACCGAATTTCGTCAATTAAAAATTGACAGATCTGTTACTGTTGAATCAACAAACTAATGCAGTTAATTTAACGGAAAACTTCGTTGAATCAACCAAAGTTTTGTCAATTTGACAGAATTTGGTTAATTTCAGGGCAACAGTATGGAATTGTTGATTTTACTAGTGTCTTTTTTTTCTGTGTATGTTTGCTTTGTATTTGCATTGTTTTGTTTTTTCTATATTTGATTATATTAGCTTATACACTAAGCCAATCGAATTTTCTCTTTCCTCTTGCTCTCTATGTTCAACTCTTCTAATATGCTTTCTGTTTACCTACTTCTCTCTATACCTCACACAATTCTTTTTCGCTGAATGTGCACTTGCTTGTTCGTTTCTTTTAACATCTCACTTTTCCCTATTGTTTGCCTTGCTCTTTAAATTAATAGATTGCAGTAGTTCTTATGCGGAATTTTTTTTTTGTGCTAGTGCGCTTTGTAGTTGCCTCCTTGCACACGCAGCATGATAGTATTAAACCCCAGTAGGAAACCTATCTCCGGCATTGAAGGCAACCATAAAATTTTGCTAGATATTTTATGCAAAGAGTCCAAAGGCCTTAAAGTGGTGCACTTTAATGCACGAAGTCTTTGCGGCGATAAAATGGACTATGCTAGGGATATTTTTGGAGCATCAGATATTGACGTCATATGTGTATCTGAGACTTGGTTTAACCCTAGTACTACTGATTTCTATTATAGTATACCTAATTATGCACTTGTACGACATGATCGAACTAGTAAAAAGGGTGCAGGCGTTGCAATTTATTGTAAGTCTACTCTTAATATAAAAGTTTTAACAGCATCAACTAGCTCTGACACGGAATTTATTATAGCCGAAATTTCAGATTGTGTAGCAAAAATTTTAGTTGCCTGTGTGTATAATCCCCATAGATGTTTTGTGTTAGATTCTGTTTTTGATGATTTGTCTGTGTTTTTGATGGAATATGAAAGATATGTTATATGTGGGGACTTCAATGTAAATCTCCTATTGAAAGACTCGTGTGCTACTAAGTTACTTGATCATGTCTCAGCTGCGGGTCTTGTAGTCGTCAACAGAAATCTACCAACCAGGTACTCGAATAATTCGAATCCTAGCCTTTTAGATATTGTTATCACTTCTAATCTTGACCATGTCCGAAAACTTCACCAAATATATTTTATATCTGACCATGGCCTTATATTTTGTGCGCTAGATGTTGTACTTAACTGTCCCTCTGAGAGTGCTAGCTTTATGTACTGTGATTTGAAAAATGTTAATGTCAGTAACCTGTGCTCTGATCTGTTAAACGTTAACTGGAGTGGTTGTTGGTTCCTTGTGACCTTAGATGAAAAACTTGACTTTTTAAATAAAACTTTAAATAGAGCTTTCTGTAGTCACGTTCCTCTACGTTGTGCTGATGTTAAGAATGTGTCTTGTCCTTGGTACAATTGTTAAGTTATAGCAGCTATTAGGTCACGAAATACACTATATTCAAAATGGAAAAGAACCAAAACTCATATATCATGGGCGCATTATAAAACAGCGCGAAACAGAGCTACAGCAATCACAAGAGAGGCTAAGCGGATTTACTGCAGCTACAAATTAAACCCCTCCCTTCCGTCAAGAGATCTATGGCGCAATTTGGGAACTTGAATGTGAGTGTAAAATTGACCCTGACATACTCAATGAATATTTTGCAAGTGCAAGTAAAAATAGCAAAAGCCCACCTGTGCAAAACTTTGTAGTACAGCATCATTTGGAAGAAGAATTTGAGCTCGTTGGGGTAACTGAGGAGCAAGTTCTAAAATCGTTCATGAGTATTAAGTCCAATGCGATTGGTGAGGATGAAATATCCCTTAAATTTGTCAAACTGGTACTTCCTTACATTATTGGCACACTGACTGACATAATTAATTACTGTTTCACTACTTCCTCTTTTCCTACTGAGTGGAAGAGGGCCTTAATTATTCCTGTGGCTAAGAAAACCACCTCTGTCAATCCAAGTGACTACAGGCCAATTAGTATTTTACCGGTATTTTCAAAAGTGTGCGAGTCTCTGATGGCGTCGCAAATATCAGCCTTCATACAAAAAAATAATCTCTTGTCCCAATTGCAGTTAGGGTTCAGACCCAAGCATAGCTGCGCTACAGCTATGATGAAAATTATTGACGATATACGCATTAATTTCGATAGTGGTGATCTAACACTTCTTTGCCTTTTGGATTTCTCTAAGGCATTTGACCTGGTAAATCATGATCTTCTCTGTAAAAAATTAAAATACGTTTTTTTATTCTCCAATAGTGCTGTTATGCCAATGGCCAGCTACCTAACAGGGCGAACCCAGAAGGTTAAAGGCCGAACTGTATCATCAATATCATGTAGCGTTAAATCTGGTGTTCCACAAAGAACTGTTCTCGGTCCACTTCTGTTTAGTCCTTTTGTTAATGATATATTCTCTGTGTGTTAGTACGCCAGTGTGCATGCCTATGCTGATGACATTCAGTTGTATTTGTCTAGTCGTATTGGTCTAGGAGAGGATTTGTGTTTTAAATTAAATAGTGACTTGTTAGCAATTTCGGAATGGGTCGAGAAAAACTGTCTCTGTTTAAATGTTTCTAAATCGTATGTGCTACCAATATGCAGTAGTACGGTGCATCTGGAAGATATTCCTCAACTCTATGTTTGTAATAGCAATCTCATGTTTACTGACAAAATAAAAAATTTAGGTTTTGTCGTCAATTCCGTGTTGAGCTGTAAGGATAATAAATAGAGTTGTTAGTAGTGTGTACTGTGTGCTAAGAAGGCTAAAGCTTTGGTTTCCTCGAAAGCGGTGCCGCTATATAGCCATTACATAGCGGTAGAGTACGTTGTCAAAAACAATTTAATGTAAAAATAATTAGGTGTAAAGTTAAAAGATGGTGAAGTTCACCGTAATGTAATATAGCGGCATGCATGATATAATACGGCCGTCAGGACGGTGAAGACTAGTTCTCCACCGTTTTTTCTCACCGCTATTGTCATAGCGGTATGAATTCTATCAAATATTTCAATCATTTTTTACAAATACAACAATTGAAACATGTTTAAAAATAAATATTAACACATTTTAAAATCAAAAAAGAAAACAAAAAACGTTCAAATACGGCAAATCAAATCAAAAAATTAAGAACCGGCGATCATGTAAGTTTACAGAAAAGCGGTGCCGCTCCTGACGACAAGCATATAACGAACGTTACACGGCTTAAGAGTCACGGCGTCGTTCACACCATTAGAAACAAGAAAGAAGTTAGCTGTTCAATTAATTTTACCTCATATTACATTTGCTGAGCTCGTTTACAGTAAGCTAGACGCTATTTCCTCTCATAAAATTCTTGTACTCTTCAATAATGTGACGCGCTATGTAAATGGCAGGCCTAGGCAATTTTGCAATTCCGATAAATATTAGGCATTGAGCAGTACCATATTTTTTAAATAGTGATTCTGGTGGATTCCCAGCGTGTCTAAAAGGGGTGTGATAAGAATGAGGTGACTTCCTAACATGAAAACCCACCCTTCTCTGTTCAAATCCTTTTAGTTTTTCTAAAATATCAATAAAAAGATAGTTTTGTTTAACATTTTCTAAAAAAGTAAGGCTACATAAAAGTACAACGCCCAAGCAGCGCGGATGTTCACGTAAACGCACCCTTATTTGTACGCTTGGTACGTACCATGTAAACACAAAACGAAAAACAAGAAATAAGCATGCGTATTTTAGACAACCCACTTCAATTTGCAGGGAAGCTCATTAAGATACACCCTAAAAACGAAAAACACTGTTATCGTTGAAAAATTTAGATAAAATAATAAAATTGGCACGTGCATTTCTTTGTAATCAAAGAAGAACAAGAAAATTGTCATGACAACATGAACTACATGGTTGCTTTCATAGGTAGCACAGATATTTTTTATTAAGATTTCAAAGATATCAAAGAGTGGTAATTAAAAAGGTAGAACTATTGCAAAAATAATTCTAATTGAGTTGATCCGCTCTAAACAATAATTTGCGGCATCTAATTTCTCTTATTTATTTATTTATGATGTATATTCCAATAGCATCAGTACTTTTTTTTCTGCTCCCAATGAGTACGACTCTGCGTTGAGCAGCTTCTGAATGGCAAGCTTTTTACATGGGCAAGCACAGCTGTGGACGAACAGCTGATACATAACTTACTTGTAAAGTTATACAATGCTAGCGACACACTGAACACAAACAAACGACAGCATTTCAGTGTTGCGCTCTCACTAACACTACCTCAATTGCAAAATTGCCTAGGCCTGGGCTAAATGCAACTGCGATCAAATCTTTTCCCTCTTTTCCCCCTCTATCTCATTTAATCTGTAATTTTAAATTCGATTGTTCATGTAACACATATTGTGATAATATCTGGAATTATGTCGTCCTCAATTCATACATTTAAAAAAAATACATTGTATATATAGATTGTTAGTTAGTTTTATATTTTTAGAAAGTAAGTACCTTTGTTACCTTTGTTATTTTCTGTAAGCTGATGTATTAAAAAAGACTAAGTCTTAACGATACAGCCATATTTCGTGAATTAAAATAAATAAATAAATAAAAACATCCGTCCTGCATCAATGTGGACGAGGGTTGAGAACCACACCCATACAACTGAGCTAGCTGGGGAAATCTACATTGATAGCGGTAAAGGGGAGGATTCACATACGTATACGTTACAACTAATAGGTAAACATTTTTTCCATACAATCAATGGCCAGAGTGTATCTCTTTTGAACATGCATACTTCCAATAAACATGTATTTTGATAACTTCGTATGGCTCAGGAGCGGTACATAGGCTATTATATTTAATAAAAATAATATGCTTGTAATAATTCATTCAAGTTTTCTTCAAAAAGCCATAGCTGTGAAGTACAGTATCTGACTGTGTCATTGCACTTACATCAGTGGCGCAGATGGTAAGCATCTCGGTAAAACGCGTGCATACCAAGGTTCGAGGACAGGTTCTGGACAAATGCTTTTTTTTAATTTTTATTTTTGTTTTGTCTTTAAATATAGGAATCCTTTTTCGGTGATTTTATTTTAAATTAATTATATTCTTAGCCCAATATTTTTCTGATCATGACATCTATCTTAGAGTTAAAAAACCTAATTATTCAAAAGACCTCCAGAAAATTATTATAAGCAGCGCATGGCTCAGCGAATAAAGGCCTAACGAACTAACGCCTAAAAAAAAAATTAAATATTGCCTAAATATTTCATATAGGAATTAGGCGGTTGTTCATAATAAAAGAATATCTAACATTTTAGGCATTTCTTCATTAAAATTGTTGGGTGATTCTTCATAATGAAAGAAAGCCTAACAAACAAAAATGAAGAAACGCCTAATTAGGTTTTTATTCATTTTTGATTGTTAGGAATTCTTTTATTAACGTTAGGCGCTTTTTCATTTTGCTATAAGTGTAATTTCTATTGCTATTATGCGTTTTTGAGTGATATGAATGCGCTAATAGGGGTGTCAAAATACGCCTTTTGATCTTGGTGTCGAAATTTAATTTTTTTGTTTTAGTGAAAAGTTATCAACAAAAAACCGAAAATTTACTTAGATCAGATCTCCAATTCGGGGCGTGATCCATGGTATTTATGTGCAGAACTCCTTTCCGCATTGGCGGTCTTGGCCGCGCTTCAAAAAATAACCCTGGGCTACGTCATTCCAACTCCGGGTGGTTGCCCTGGTATTTTTGTGCAGAACACCTTTCTGAATTGGCAATAAAGATAACATAAAGGGAATAAAAATACAGTGTACATGCATATGTAAATAGCTAATAACATAATTAAAAAAATACCATGGATCCCGCCCATAGAGTGGGAACGGTGGCAACATGCCACCCGGAGTTGGAATGGCGTAGCCCAGGGTTATTTTTTGAACGCGGCCAAAACCCGCCAATGCGAAAAGGTGTTCTGCACATAAATACCATGGATCACGCCCCGAATTGGGGATCTGACCTAAGTCAATTTCCGGTTTTTTGTTGATAACTTTTCACTAAAACAAAAAAATTAAATTTCGACACCAAGGTCAAAAAGCGTATTTTGACACCCCTATTAGCGCATTCATATCACTCAAAAACGCATAATAGCAATAGAAATTCCGATTGCTCATGCAGTACAAACGAAGGAATGCTACGAAACAATGCAAACAGGATCTTCCTGTGCTTCATCAAATACAATGATCATAAATGGAAAATATGTGGTGATTAATTAATTACTGTTTTTACCTTTAGATAAACATTAATTCCAGTTAAATCGAAAACACTTATTTTTTATATTATTTCAACAGGTTATTGACATCTTAACTGGGATGCAATCTGGGTTCACCAAATTTTGTTGTTTCTTATGCTTGTGGGATAGCCGCGCAACTGAACATCATTATGTGAGGAAAGAATGGCAAAGTCGAACTCAATATGAGCCTGGACAGCAAAACGTCTCCGCTGAACCACTTCTAAATCCACAAGACATTTTCCTGCCACCTCTTCACATTAAGCTTGGCCTTATAAAGAACTTCGTCAAAGCATTAAACCGTGAAGGACCGGCTTTTCAGTACTTAGTCAAGTTGTTTCCTAAATTGTCATATGCAAAAATCAAAGAAAGAATATTTGTGGGACCTGATATTAGAAAACTAATGGCTGTTAAAGAATTTACAAAATGTTTAACGCCCGATGAAGGAACAAATCCCCTAATTTTGAGGAAATTATTGGCGATATGTTATAAAATTATCGACAGATTGGAGCTCGGATGTCTCTAAAGATGCATTTTCTGCATTCCCGTTTCGATTTCTTTCCCGAAAACTTGGGTGATACTAGCGACGAACAGGGAGAGCGGTTGCATCAAGATCTAGCCGAAACTGAAAGACGATACCAAGGATTTTGGGATGAAGGCATGATGAGCGACTATTGTTGGACTCTAATACGCGAAACAGATACTAAACAATACAAAAGGCAAAGTTCCACCAATCTTCATTTCTGATTTGTTACTTTTAAGTTAATAAAATGAATATTATTTGATCAAAATCTTAAAAAATGAATTTGAATTTTGTTGACAGTTACAAAAAAAACCCCGAAAATAGAGTTTTTGCCGGATCTACCTAATATTTTGCTAAAAGTGTTTGCTATTAAACACACTAATGTTAGGGAAAACAAATTTACCTGATTTTCACAATTTCGTCCAAAAAAAACCATTTTTAAAATCCAAATTTTTTCAAAAATCGTAAAAATTCGAACAAATTTCGAAGGCAGGCTATTGCTCAGCGATGGTTTAACCTTTCCCTACATATTTGACGTCGTTAGAAGCGTATTTTAACTTTCTTTCGAACAAGCTATTGCTTCCGTTCGTCGCTTTTGTAAAATTGGCGAAACGATTTTTTGAATGAAGTGATACCTAAAAAAACACAACATTACCGATATCTCGAAATCTTAAATCAATCTTAAAAAACGGAATGCAAATTCGGACTCAGCGTCATAAATTGACTTAAAACCACTTTTAGTTGCCCAGATCCCAAACCGTGTATACTTGTGGCATCATCTCCACAATGAAGCAAAAATGCTCGGCGTTAAAGAGCATAGTGAGATGTTGACCAGGCAATTCCTGTTCAACTACACCAAACCGCAGCATCCGAACAGGCACCTGGTCAACGAAAATCCGGCCCCCGGGAGAATAAGAAGCCGTTTGATCCTAGGCACTAGCCATCGCTTTTTGCAACGAAATACGCCCATGAATATCAATTAAGACTATCAAAATGAAAGAAGAGTGAACGACAATATATTACCGGTAAATTTTTATTGAAACTTTTACCTTCTCGTGAAGGGTTTACTAAACCTTTTTTTTTAATTTTTATATATTTTATATATTTTATTATTATATATTTTTGCTTTACTAAAAACTGAAGCAAGAAAACATGAGGATGTTAATATAATTAATTTTGTTTTATGGTACATGGTTAATAATGGATCATAGGGTTTTGAATAATTTTAATGAGGTTATTCATAAATTTTACAACCATACATTATAGTATAGTATACTTTATGTTATGCAAGCCACTTTCGAGCCTTTCGGTGTGAGCCGCGGGATTTCAGTAGTGTCTGAAATTTTATGATATCTTCCTTTCTTTATAAATACAACATGTAAGATTGAAACTTGTGAATTAAGTGTTCCAATTCATATAATTTGTAAAACATTATGATGAAAATAGTAAAAAAAAATGTATGGAAAAATCGTACGTTCGCGATTGGTATTTAAGCTTGTATATAAAAATGTACTGAAGATATTTTAAAGCGAAATAAACGTAGAGAAAGTCTCTTTTGCCACTTCAATATGTTGTCAACCGTTTTGAAAAAATCCATTCCATTTCGCTGAATTTTGGATTTTTCCAGATGGACAAAAAGTCACTTCCATTCTGCGTACGTTCGCGATCACATGTTTATTACACCCACAGTTAAAACTAAAAGTCGAACAAACCTGACTCTTCTATCTAAAATTGTCCTACCACGATGCTATCGAAGTAGCAAACAAAAAAAAACACAAAAGCCTATGTTTAATTTGTTTTTTGGCCCATAAAAGCGTACGAACGTACTGTTCGCGACCGTGGAAACACCCATATGTGTACATATGTAAATAATACTGATATTGCGGTTAATTTTATATTTTTTAATAAAAAATGTTTTTAATTTAAAAAACCAAGCCTGGAAAGTAATGTCTAGTCGCCTTTTTTGTTTCCCAAAAATATCTAGTACTTGGTCATTAGTCACTGGAATATCGCTATGAATATTAAGTAACGCCAGGCAGCAGAGTGCTCCAGATAAACCTCCACAAGTCTAAGGCATCGTCGGCTGCTTTCTAAAGGCGACTTCTACGTGGTCCTCATCCAAGAGCCCAGGGTCAACGGCGACGCAACAGTGGCCACTATCTCCACCAACGGCACGAAATCAACTACATAAGTGGTATATAATTTAGCACTAATGTTGCACCTTTCACTGCACTGCACCTTTGCACTCACTACCGAACTTTCAAAGGAATAAGAGAAATTAATCTTGAAGTTTGTAATTGGGCCAAGTTTTATGATATTCCTTGCTGGGTTATGAGCTTTTACGGCCGGTAATGTTTAAAGAAAAACAGAAGTTTTTACTTTTCCTTCCTATGCATTTCAACGCTTTCGGGTCATCCTCAGGGAAGTCTATATATATTACAAACAACATATAATTACAATATATACTTAAATCAATAATTTTAAATGTTAAGGAATTCAAGGTATTGAAGATGAGAGGGCTAAAGATACGGTAAGGAGCGACGTTGCAGCTAAAATAAACACTTTTCGGCGAAGACTAAACAACATAATCAACATCTGGTTTCAAATGTGATATGATTATTGTGTCTTATTTATTTATTTATTTATTTTAAATAATTATATTATAAATAAATTACTATTAGATTTAGCTGGCTCGAGGTCTATGTTTTTCTCGAAAAACTAATAAAAACACAAGTTTTTAGTTTTGTCAATATATTTCAATTGCCGTCGGCAATCGTCTTCAGGACAATATAATAACAACGTAAAATAAATAATTACAATAACAATAATCACAAACAAATTTTTTCATACATACATTTATTAACACGTTCGTACTGCTTAACGTGGAGTATCATACTGTCTATTATTCGTTAACAAGTGTCTGTACGACTGCGCTACGTTCTCTACGTCCGATCTATAATTTATTCTCTTTTCTGTTGGTATATTTATAATGTGCAGCATCTCTATCGTGAATCTCTTTTTGTATCGTTTTTCTTGCTGAAGCACAGAAGCTTCATCGAAGTTTGGCGCATGGTCATTGCTTGCACAGTGGGCCATTAGGGCGGTTTTATGGTTCTGTGTTTGATGGCAGTATTTAAAATCGGACTTATGTTGCGCTAATCTACTTTTTAATTTGGACTTCGTAGTTCCTACATAAAATTTATTGCACGGTTCGTTTGATTACCTTTGCAAGGTATTTTGTAAATGACGTTACTTTTTTCGGCGATTGGTATTTTTGATTTTGTTTTGTTAAACATGTGATTTAAAGTGTTTATTGGTTTGTGCGCTATTTTTATTTTTCCATTGTTGTAGCAATCTGAATTTTTAAGACGCTCTGACAATTGTGGTACATATACTACTGACTTGTTGTTGTTGTTGTTGTTAGCAGTGCTTCGCCCTGCCCAAAGGGCCAGAACACTCCTAGTTGTCATCGGGCTCTTCTAACGGAAGTCCAAGGAAACGCGCTGTTTCAACAGGGTTGGACCAAAGTGATAAGGGAGTTAGAAGAGTATGTTCCGAAGAACACGAAAAGAGCATGTGTTTGGTATGGTAGGGTTCAGTCTGGACAAATAGGAGTTCAGCCTATTGCAATATCCAGACCGAAGTTGAGCCAGCATGACTCTAGTCTCCCTCGGAAGGACACGTTCTTCCTCAGCAAGAACGGGTGGTTGGGCACCAATAACGGGCTTCACAGGCCGGGATCTGAGGGATCTGTCCACCGACTCAGTGTGGAGGTCCTTTAGGGCCCGCGTATGGTCCCGCAGATCAAACGGCAACGAGATGTGATGCCGGATCTCATCATAATGCTTCCGGAGATGCTTCCTTATGTCTCTAGGGGGCGGAGTTTCATCCAATAGCTGTCGATTTGGATGACTGGGACGGTGGCAGTTCAGAGGAACTGCCTACTTAAAAGTTCCGCATGCTCGCGAACGTTGAGCAATTGAGCCTCCTGGTGGAGATGAGACTCAGGAGACATCAGCAAACAACCCGTTGCAGTTCTGATTGCGGTGTTTTGGCAGACCTGCAATTTCCTCCAGTTGGTGTCGTGAAGGTTAGGCGACCATATGGGCGCAGCATAATCAATAACCGGTCGGCCAATAGCCTTATAGGTGACCAGCAACGTTTCTTTGTCTTTGCCCCAAGTACTGCCGGCCAGTGACTTGAGGATCTTGTTGCGGCTTTGTACCTTTGAAGCTATTGCGGTGGCATGATTAGCGAAGGTGAGGCTATTGTCGAATGTAACCCCTAGAATTTTGGGGTGGTTGACAGTAGGTAGTGGAACACCATCTACGTGGACATTCAACTCCTGCCCCATCTGCGCAGTCCACGTGGTGAACAACGTCGCCGTAGATTTAGTCGGTCAAAGAGTCAGGTTCCGCTCTGTGAAGAAGCAGGAAAGGTAGCGCAAGTAGTCATTCAGTCTAGTACAAAGCTCGTCTGTCGAAGGTCCTTTGCCCGTGGCCATCACAGTGCAGTCGTCAGCGTACGAAACGATGGAGACCCCCTCTGGTGGGGGAGGGAGGCTCGAGATGTAGAAGTTAAACAGAAGGGGTGAAAGAACACCACCCTGCGGAACCCCTTGTCTAATTCTTCTAGGTCTACATCTCTCGTTTCGAAACTGCACTGACGCCAGCCGACCGTTCAAGTAGTTGGCGGTCCACCTTTTTAGGTCGGCAGGGAGCGGTGTCTCCTCCAGGTCTTCAAGGAGTGTGGCGTGGTTGACTGTGTCGAAGGCTTTCGACAGGTCAAGTGCCACGAGAACCGTCCTGTGGTTTGGTTGGTGTTGGTTCAAACCGAAGTTAATCTGCGTCGTGATGGCGTTCAAAGCTGATGTTGTGCTACGGTTTTTACGGAAGCCATGTTAATGATTGGCCAGCTGCAGGTTTGCAGTATAATATGGGAGCAGAATAGCTTCTAACAACTTCACTACCGGCGAAAGTAGAGATATCGGACGATAAGAGTCTCCTTGATTTGCCGGCTTCCCAGGTTTTAGGAGGGGGACCACAGTCGCGTGTTTCCAGATATCTGGTATAACGAAGGTGGACAGTGAGAGGTTGAATAGAGCCGCCAAGTACTTGTGCCCCTCGTGGCCTAGGTGTTTCAGCATCTTCATGGCAATTCCGTCGGGTCCGAGTGATCTTGAAGGTTTGGCCTTCCTTATAGCTTCCTTAACCTCTGCAGCGGAGACGACAATGGGCGCGGCTGTGTGTTTGTGTTTGTGCGCGCGTCGGATGGCTTTTCTCTTAGCCCTATCCGCAGGAGAATGCAGTATAAATTGCCGGCAGAATGCGCTCGCGCACTTCCTGGGGTCCGACTTGACGTTATCGCCGAAAGCAATGGCGACCTTGTCATTGTATTTGGTCGGGTTGGATAGGGCCTTGACTGTCGACCATAATTTGCCGACCCCGCCGGAGAGGTTGCATGACTCTAGGTGTTCTTTCCACTTCTTCAATTTATGATCATTGACAGTCCGACGGATTTCTGCGTTGAGATCCTTTATTCTTGGATCTGCGGGGTTCAAGAGTCTCACTTGGTCACGTTCTCTTGCCATTGCCGCTGCTTCCGCAGGGAAATTCGGCCGAATTTCCGGGATTCTGCCAGCAGGGATGAAGCGGCCAGAGGCTGAATCGATGACTTTGCGAAACTCTTTCTCACCTTTGCATACGTCCGTCGGTGTGGGTAGGTCAGCGAAGGAGTGCTCTGTAAAGTCCGTGAAGCGGTCCCAGTCCGCTTTACTAAAGTTGATGTACGTTCGTTTTTCTGTCGTTATGAAGTCGGACGGTCGTTCGATGTCTAGTAGGATGGGTAGGTGGTCAGATGCCAGTGTAAGCATAGGTTGCCAGTTAACGTGGTTGATAAGGCCCGCACTTGAAATGGAGATGTCTGGCGAACTGTGGCAGTTACCTGCCACCCTAGTGGGGGCATCTCCATTCAATGTACAGAATGCCGAATTATCTATTTGCTCTGCGAGTGCTTGCCCTCTGCTATCTGCTGGCAAGTTGGAGTGCCAGAGATCGTGATGTGCGTTGAAATCACCTAAGATGAGGCAGTTATCGCCCCTTAGCAACGCACTAATATAAGGCGATAATCACGGGGACAGCACGTAACAGGGGGAATGTAAATATTTAACACTCGCAGGTCGACGTCGCCTGTCCGGACTGCTATGCCCTGGCATTCAAGGGTAGAGTCCCTGGGGTCAACGTCAGGGGCAAACAGATTATATTGTACAGTATTTTGTGTAATGAATGCGAGGCCGCCCCCATGACCGCTGGGACGGTCTTTCCTATGTACATTGTACCCATCACGAGTACGTAAGTCCGAGTTAGCATTCAGTTTGGTCTCCTGAATGGCGGCCAGTTTAAAGTTGTTCGACTTCATAAAGTCTGTTATCTCCGCGATCTTACCAGCTAACCCGTTGCAGATCAGCTGTAGGATTTTGAAGTGTGTCGGGAGGGAGGGTGGAGGCATGCTGGGGGTAAGGGACGGATGCGGTTGCCTAGGTGGAGGTGGGCATAGTCCCAAGCTGTGACGCAGTCTAGGGTTCAGCGCGTCTTGGCCGATGTTGTGTCGCGTGGAGGGCGGCTGAGTACTGCAGCAAGGGGCAATAAATGCATCCGTCCAAAGGTTCCTGTTTGCGAGCCCAGAGCACATATGGATGTGGCACAGGCCAAGGCAGTTATTGCACTTAACCGATGCCGCAGGCGTATATAGTCTTTGCCGACAAACAGTGCACGTGGTGAAAGGTACGAGGAGGTTATGTTCCTAACCCACGTGCATGCTGGAAGTAGGGGGGGACGAGAGTGGGGACTGAGGTGAGGCGGGAGCAGCAAGGCTGCAGGTCGTGAAGACCGGGCCACTGTCGTGGCCATTTGATGATGGTAGGTGCGGTGTGTGTGCACCGGAGCGACGAGAACCGCGGGACGCGCGTGTGCGCGAACAACATGGTGCCTCAAAAGTACTGAAAAAAGTACGGGTTCTGGGGATGGCAGGGTTAAGCCCTGAGCATCCAGATCTATGCAACCATCTCTTGCATTTACTGCATTGAACGGAATGTGAACGTTTAACATATATTTTCTTCCAGCAGACGCAGCAGATCCAGTCTCTCGGTCCGGGGTTGGATTCGATACCAGCCCGTAGCAAGAGACATTGGAGCAACCCTGCTGCAAGGGATTGCTCCGAGGATGACAATTTAGGAGTGGGATTGGACAAATTGGACAGGGTTACACTGAAATAACAGCCCTTGGCCGGGTAAAACCCTGGTCATTCCGGTACGTAGAACCGGCTGTTGTGGGACTTAAATATCTTCGGCTCGTCAACTACATGATTATGATTTTCTAATACCGATTTTCTTATTAGCGAATTTATTATATTATATGGAAAGTCATTATTTTTTAATATCGTTCTTATTTCCGTTTTAATTTCCTTGTGGTAAGTGTCGTCAGATATTTTTAACATTCGTCGAATACAGCTTCTCGCTGTATTTATTATCATCGTTTTTGATGCTTAGAATTGTAATTGATGATTCGTCCCGATGCTATAGGTTTCTTATACCACTTAAGCTTAATTTCATTACCATCTCTTATGATAATTGAGTCCAAGTAAGGTAATTTTCCGTCATTTTCGATCTCAGTAGTAAATGTTATATGTTTATTGAAAGAATTTAGTGCGTCTAGTGTGTTCTGTACCTCGTTTTCGTTTATTATCGCAAAAATGTCATCGACGTACTTTGTAAGTAGTCTCGGTTTGCGTTCAAGTTTTTCAACCGTACTTTGCAGTAACTTTTCCATTATTACATCTGCGATGACCGGAGATGTTGGCGATCCCATTGGTAGTCCTCTAAGCTGTATATAGATTTTATCCTCGTATTTAAAATATCGGTTTTCCTCGATACAAAATTTTAAAATTTCAATAAAAAGTTTCTTTGGTATTTTAGTGTGTTGTTCTATTATGTTCCATTTTTCTTGAATAACATCAAGCGCTAGTTGCGTTGGGACGCTAGGAAAAAGGGAGACGACATCGAAAGAAATTAGTTTTTCATCATCGGAAATGCGTGAATTGTGTATCCTCTCTTTAAAATCAATTGTATTCTTTACGTTATAGTTCGAGTTTATTGTCACATTTTTCAAAATATTCGTGATGTATTTGCATAGACCATACGATGGCGATCCAGTGGTTGAGCAAATGGGTCTAAGGGGTATCCCTTCTTTATGAATTTTCGGGAGTCCATAAATTCTAGGGCATAGTGACGTGGTGGTTATAAGACTATTTCTCTCGGTCTTCGAAATTAACTCCATATTAAACATTTTATTTATCAAATTGTTATTTTTTGTTTGTAATTTTGACGTAGGGTCTTGTCTTTGTACTCTGTACATCGTTAAATCATTTAATATTTCTTTCATTTTTATGTCATAATCATTTTTCTCCATAGCTACTGTTTTGTTTCCTTTGTCCGACGTTAAAATTCTAATGTTGTCATTTTGTTTAAGAAATTGACGAGTTCGCCCCACAGTGTCAACTATTGCACTCAGTTTATTTGTTTTTGTATGCTCTTTTATTAAAACCGAGAATTTTGTGCGCGCTTCTTCTTGTTGTTCTTTGTTTTCAATTGTTTGTACGAGCTCTTCTCCGTCCGCGATGCATTCAAATAAAGGAAAATTCTTATTACTTATTGGTAATGCGAACTTTGGACCTTTAGCTAGCAGCGACTTTATGTCCGATGGAAAACTAACATTTGTTGTGTTAATAAACCAATCTTGTTGCGTGTTGTTGTTGGCGAATATGTTGTTGCGCTTGCTTTGTAGCTTTAGATATTTGATTTCTTGCTTTTCTTTTAACTTCGTTTTTAGTTTATTTGCCATGTTTTCTTCGCTGATTTAAATACTGCCATCAAACACAGAACCATAAAACCGCCCTAATGGCCCACTGTGCAAGCAATGACCATGCGCCAAACTTCGATGAAGCTTCTGTGCTTCAGCAAGAAAAACGATACAAAAAGAGATTCACGATAGAGATGCTGCACATTATAAATATACCAACAGAAAAGAGAATAAATTATAGATCGGACGCAGAGGACGTAGCGCAGTCGTACAGACACTTGTTAACGAATAATAGACAGTATGATACTCCACGTTAAGCAGTACGAACGTGTTAATAAATGTATGTATGAAAAAATTTGTTTGTGATTATTGTTATTGTAATTATTTATTTTACGTTGTTATTAGATTGTCCTGAAGACGATTGCCGACGGCAATTGAAATATATTGACAAAACTAAAAACTTGTGTTTTTATTAGTTTTTCGAGAAAAACATAGACCTCGAGCCAGCTAAATCGAATATTAAGAACAAAAGGTCGACAAAAATAAAACTATAAATAAATTACAATATAATTAGAGTTAAATATGAGCATTGGCTGCTATGGCCTTATAGCTCATGTACATATGTGGACGATAATGTTAACGTATCATGGACTCTTATTCTAAGTGTATGTGTTTGTCTGTGTGAGTAGTGTGTGTGTGAGCGTGGGAATGTATGTGGTGTCAGATTTGATCGTATAAATTACAAGTTTTAATAAAGTTTAAGATTAATTCAATGTTATCTGTGTTAGTATTTTTAAGTAGATCGATTGATGGTTTGTTGGAGAAGTAGTATTGACGGTGTTGACTAAATTTAGGACATGAGTCTAGTATGTGAGCGATGTCTATGGTTTGTGAGTTGCAGAATTTGCATTTCTTCTCTATGCCTTTATCTATTCGGATTCTCGTTATTATTATTTGGGATTTTCTAGAAATGTCTGTATTTTTGAAAATATAATTTTGGTTTGATTTGTTTGTGTTAATAGTTTTATACCAATTTGATGTTTTATCCCACAGGAGATTGTGTTTGTGCCATTGTAAAGTTTTGAAATATATTTTTATGTCTTTCGGGTATAGGTTCGGCACTGTTTCTAGTGGTCTCTTAGTTGCCTCTTTTGCTGTTTCATCTGCGAATTCGTTGCCTGGTATTTGTGCATGTCCAGGTACCCATATTATGATAAGTTTTGGGTAAGTTTGGATCAGAATGTTTCTTATGGTGTGTGCATAGTATTCGGTGTTATTCAGGTTTTTAATTGATTCAGTAGATGCGAGTGAGTCAGTGCAGATTGCGTACTTTCCTTTTAACTTGTATGTGTATGTTGTTGCTTCATATATGGCTATAAGTTCTGCGGTGTAGTTAGAAGTATAGGGTGGCAAGTGAGCGGATTTAATAATTTCGTCTGTTTTTGTTACACAAAAACTGACTTCGCAGTTCTTTTTAGAGCCGTCAGTATATATGAAAGTATAGTCGCGAAGGTTTTGTTTTAGCTCGTTGAACAACTGTATGTATATTGTGTTAGATGTAGTTGCTTTTTTGTATTGTTGTAGTGAGGTGTTACATGATTTTGAGTTAAATTTCCATTCTGGGTGCTCTTTGTGTTTTGCTTTCACAGCAGAGATTGGGATATTATTTCGTTGGCTTGTGGATATAACTTTGTCTAATACTGAAGGAACATTTTTCTTTGTTTTGCAGTATTTAGCTTTAGTTTTCGATAGTAGAGAGTTATCGTTGAATGTAATTGTAGTGGCTAACAGTGAGATTGCGAGCTCTGTACTATTTTCTAGAGACATCATATTCGTTTCCAAAAGCAGTGACTTTATTGGGGAAGTTTTAAGTGCGCCTAATGACATTCGGATTGCCGCGTAATATATTGTTTCTAGTTTCTTTAAAGCTGTTTTGGATGAGTTTCCATATAGAAAAAGGCCATAATTAATTTAAGATTTTATAAGAGCGTGGGTTATTAATATTAGTGTGTGTGTATTGCAGTTAAACTTCTTTGAAGCTAGGCATTTTATTACGTTCAATCGCTTGGATAATGAGTTTGTTACATATTCAATGTGAGCGAACCAGTAATATCGTTGTTGGAATACGATGCCCAGAATTTTTAGCTTTTCGACTTGGTTTAATTGTAGACTATTGCAGTGCACTGCTGGGTCGCAATGGTGTTTTCTGCAGATATGTAGGTGATTGCATTTCGATACCGAGAGTTGTGCCCCTGAGTAATTGCACCATGATTGTATATCTTGGAATAAGGCCGAAAGATCTATATGGGGACTTTTTTGCTTGTTTAGTTTCTTAATAAGAATAAAGTCGTCTGCGTAAGCGACAAAGTCGATTTCCTTGTGTATGGAAATTGTATTTGACAGCTTGTTGTATGCTATTAGAAACAGTATAACAGATATTGGCGATCCTTGTGGGATGCCATTCATTAGCGGATATGTATCGGAGTGGGTATTGTCGACTTTGACTATGATTTTCCTGTTTGTCATTTTAACATAGTTATACATTTTAGGGACAATTTTGAAAGTTTGCAGTTGATCTAGAATTGTATGGGGTCCGATTTTATCATATGCTTTAGCAAAGTCTAATGAGATGATTGATAAGTGTTTGCCGGAGTTAATTGATTGGTTAATTTGATGGTCAAGGTATAACAGCGAATCGGATATAGATTTTCCTTTCTGAAAACCTATTTGATTCGTGTGTAACAGTTTCTGTGCTTTTACCCACCACCAAAGTCGGTTGGCCATAATCTTATCTAATACCTTAGATAAGCATGGATTCAGTGAAATGGGTCTATATGAGGTTGGTAATGTTTTGTTTTGGCTGTGTTTCAAAATTGGGACTATAAGACTCGTTTTGAATGTTTGGGGTATGTATGTACTGTATATGGTATTGAAGTGTTTGGTGATTCGTTGTTGGACTGAATTTGGTAGGTTCTTTATCATAGGGTATGTTATCCTATCGATGCCTGGTGTTTTACCTTTCAAGGTGTTTAATGCAATGTTTACTTCCAATAGGGATATATCTTTTTCAATCATTTTAGCTGGCGTACTTGGTGAGGTACGTGGGGTTGTCGTGAGGGATGGGTTTTTGTGTTGTTGAAATTGGCTGGAGAAGTTCTTGTCATGGGATTGTTCTGACCATTCCTTAGCTAATCTGTTGGCAATATCGTTTTTCGCTGTATAAGTATTCGTATTGTCTGGTTCTTTTATACAGTGTATGGATATTTTTGGTTTTGTTCCGCACAGATTTTTGATGTTGAACCAAATTCTTTCAGGGGTGGAAGAAGGGTTTATGTCGGATGTTAGGGCTATTAGGGCAGTTCGTTTGGCTTTTTTCATTTCTCTTCTGTAAATTGCGTTTGATTTTTTAAAGTTAATTAAGTTTTCTGTACAAATGTTCCTGCTAAGTTTGCTGCAAAATCTATTTTTTTCTTTTTTCAGTTTTTCTAGGGTTGAGTTCCACCATGGGGTGCGTTTTTTGTTTGTTTTTGTATCGTATTGGGGTATACTTTCGTTTGCGCTTTGTAATATTATTTTCTTTATGTTAGCTGTTTCTTTGTTGACGTTGCAACTTATGGGTCGTTGTGCATGTATGTCATTTGCTATTTGTTGATATTTTTGCCAATCGGCCTTTTTTGTGTTGAATTTGGGTCTAGGTATTGGATTTTCAGTGTCGTTAATAGGGAATAATTGGGTAATAACTGGAAAATGGTCGCTACCGGAAAGGTTGGGATCTGTTTTCCATGTTGCCTCTAGTGCAATGACAGGAGAGGCTAGCGTTACGTCAATGTGTGTTAGGGTATTTCGGGTTGAGAAGTGAGTGGGGGAACCATCATTTAATACGATTGTATTGGAGTTAGTTATGAACTCAGCCATGATTGTTCCTCTTTTGTTGTTTCCTTTCGACCCCCAGATGGAGTGCCAACTATTAAAATCTCCGGTTATAAGCATAGGAAGGTTATGGGATGAGAACAAGTTTTCAAGATCATTAAGGGAGAATTTTTTACTTGGAGAGATGTAGGCTGAGTATATGGTGAAACTTAGTTTAGAATGTATTTTGCTTCCGATACTATCAAAGCAACTACTGGGAGTTAGGGTCTCATGTTGTATTGATTTGTGAACAAGCAATGCTGCTCCTCCAAAAGAATTAGTTTGTGCTGTTGAAATATAGATGTTGTAGTTAATAGGTATTGGGAGGTTTGTTAGTGTTTGTATGTGGGTTTCTTGTAGTATTATTATTTTACAGTTATATTTTTTAATCAGTAGTTGTAAATCTATATAATTATTAATATAACCTTTAATGTTCTATTGTAGTATACTTAGTGCATACTTATCCATCATGCCATATCCATAAAAGTGACGGATTCGTCACTGGATTCGTTGGATGTGTTGCTGGGTTGTGTTGATCTTCTTGGGTTCTTTTTGTTTGCATTAGCTTTGAATTGAGAGAGCAAACGTTTTGTTGTATTTCGTGGTAGAATGTGTAGTTTTTTAGTTGTGTTTGCGTGTTGAGTGTGTGATTCATTTTTGTTCGAGCAGTTGGTTTGTTTTTTATTGCTTATAGTTGTGTCTTTGTTTTGTTTATCTAGTGTGTTATCAGTGTTTGCTTGGTTTGAGCAGCATGGTCTCTCTTCGCTTCGAGTAGATGTTTGGGTGTTTTCTTTATTGCTGGGAGAGGTTGAGTGGGTTTGTGATTGCAAATCGACGACTGCACGGTAGTTTATTTGTGGGCGGATATTGTTGCTGTATGCTCTACTGTGTCTCTCTGCATAAATTTGAGTAGCCCTTTTGTTGCTTACTTTTTCCAGTGTTTTTATGGTTTGTATTTCTTTTTGCATCAAGAAGACTGGGCATGTTTTGACGTACGTAGAGTGAGAGCTTTCGTTGTTGTTGTTTTTAACACAATTGATACATACTGAAGGTTTAGTGCATTTTTCTTTGGTTTCTTCGTCGGTATCTGCTGTTTCACCGCAATTGTAGCAGAGTTTCGTATTCTCACAGAATTTGGCCAGGTGACCAAAAAGATGACATTATTTGCACCGGAGTGGGAGGGGGATATAGCGCCGAATGTAAGTCTTTTGATAGCCTACGTATATGTATTCGGGGAGCTCAGTAGATGCGAAAGTTAAGATTATTAGACCAGTCGCGACTAGATCGTCGTTTTCCTTTTTAAGTATTTTTTTAACTTCGACTATATTTTGTGTTTTGAGTTCCTCTAATATTTCTTCTTCGCTCACATCTCGTAGGTCGTTGTTGTAAATTACGCCTTTCGTGTAATTCAACGACACATTTTCGGTTACTTCGACCTTTATTGTTGCGGACAAAGCAGTGAGTTTGAATAACCTGTTTGCCTGTCTTGTTGATTTCGTTTTGATGAGAAGAATACCATTCTTTGTTTTTGTGCAGCTACTAACTTCGCCACAAACGCCGTCAATGACCTTTTTGATAAGAAAAGGCGAGACTTTTGCTAGTGATTCTTCGCTGTCAATTCTTTTAACTATGAGGTGTTTTGGTCCAATTGTTTTGTTGGGTAGTTCTTTGTTGTTGTCTACTTGGAAGAGTTGATCAGGTGGTGTTTTGCTTAGACTAACATCTGGTGGTTTTTTCATTGTGCACTTGTTTTTGTTTAAACTTCGTACTTCGTAGCAGGGATTTTAAAGTCTGTTTTCGCAACTTTCACACTTTTGTCACTAGAGAATTCGACCGTTCGCTGTGAAGGTTTGTCAACGACTGTATTGTGTCTTTTATGCGGGTTTTTATTTGCGGTATGATTTCATGTTTAGATCGAGGAAACGAAAGTCCTTCGAGCTACCTCTTTAGGAGTGAGGTATGTATTTGTTTCGGATAGCAACATCGCTTCGTTGGATGAATTGCTCCGTATTTGATTTTATATTGTTTATAAGTTATTTGCGCGATCGGTATTAGCGGTATTAGACTCGGTTGGTAGAAAACAAAGTTTTACGAGCGGTCGAGTTAGTTTGCCGTTTTGCGTACGTATGTAGGTCAACTACTCGGATGTGACCGTCGGAACCGTAATGTACCTTTTCGATGCGGGCTAGCCGCCATTCGGTAGGAGGTAGACATTCGTCATGAATTAAGATGCATGCTTAAATTGTAGGTGCTTCTTGAGTATTTTTCCGCCGATATCGTTTGTGAAGGTCTTTAAGATATTCTTCCTTCCATAGGCGACTAAACTCATGATGGAGGATTTTGATCCGTTCCCATCGATTTATGAGGGAGAGTGAGTCCACGTTTTGTTCTGGTATGGCCAGAAGTGGAGCTCCTCTAAGAAAATGCCCAGGGGTGAGGGCTGTAAAGTCGGAGGGATCTTGCGAGAGTGATGATAGTGGCCGTGAGTTTAAAACGGCTTCAACTCGAATGAGTAACGTAGTGAACTCTTCAAATGTAAATTTATTATTGCCAGCGGTTTTCTTAAAATGCGATTTAAAGCTTTTTCCGCTGATTCCCATAGTCCACCCATATGTGGGGCACTTGGAGGGATAAATTGCCAATTAAGGCCTTGAGGTGCGTATTTTTCAATGATGTGCGGCGAGACTTCGTTGCCGAACTGTATGAACTCCTTTTCGGTAGCTCGTTGAGCGCCGATAAAGGTTTTGGCATTGTCGCTCATGATTTTCGAGGGAAATCCTCGCCGTCCGACAAAGCGTGCAAATGCCGCGAGAAAAGCTGCCGTTGTCAGATCTGAACATAATTCTAGGTGCACGGCTTTTGTCGTAAAGCATACAAAAACAGCCACGTAACCTTTCATTGTGGTAGAAGACCTTAACATCGAGGCCTTTAGCTGGAAAGGTCCGGCAAAATCTACACCAGTAATTGTGAAAGGCATAGAATAATCGCAGCGTTCGGGTGGTAGAGCTGCCATGATCTGCGTGCGCATCTTTTGCTTGTGTAGCATACAGACTTTACACATAAAGATGGATTTTTTGATCAGAGGCTTTAGTCGAGGAATATAAAACTCTTGTCGGATCATTTGTTGCATTAGCCTGTGCTCGGCGTGTAGCATTAAGAGGTGAAGATAATTTACAAAGATTGTAGCAAATCCGGATTTTTCCGGTATTATGATTGGATGCCGCTCATTGTAGCACAGACTGGAGTTCGCAAGCCTACCATTGGCACGAAGCAGTCCTTTAGAGTCTACAAAGGGGTTAAGCACTAAGAGTGTGCTCTTTTTGGCGATAGTATTCGATGCCATTAATAGTGATCGTTCACTACTGTAATAGCGAGTCGGCGTGGACTCGATTAGGGCTATTTTTGCCCGTTGCAAGTCTTGATGCGTAAGTGCATAGCTTGCGGTATTGGCTATCCATTTCACCTTATTCTTTAAGCGATTTATAAATTGAAACATATACGCTATTACTCTTAAGGCTCGGGGGAACGACGACAATCGCTCTAGGATGTCTGTATCCTCCAACGTTGTATGAAAGCCTTCTATTCCTCTACTTTCTGGGGCTATTATATTGCGCGCAGGCGACTTTGGCCATGCGTCAGGTGCAAGTAGTGCAAGTTACTTGCAAATTGGGACCATTTTATTAAGCGGAGTGGTTTCACCACTTCGTCCCAATCGGTTCCATCTAGCCATAATTCTTGAATGAGGATTTTTGCTTGTATCATGATTGGTGCAAGCCATCCTGCAGGGTCAAAAAGTTTTGCCACAGATGACAAAATTTTTCTTTTCATTTTTGCGGATTTTGCAGATACCGACTCAAGAGTGTAAGAAAATTGGTCTGATATTGCATTCCATTGTATGCCTAGAGTTTTAGTGGTGCTCTCTTTTTCAAACTTTAGAAAATTAGTATCTAGCAAGTTTTCTTTATTTATTTTTGCCAGTATTTCTGGATGGTTGGAAGTTATCTTTTTTAATGGAAACCCTGCTGATTCGAGGGCTTCGATAACTTGCGCTAGTGACTCGCACGCTAATGGAAGGCTATGGCTTCCCAACAGTATGTCGTCTACGTACATACGTTTGAGAGCTAAGCACCGGGGCGGCTAGTGGTAATTTGGCTTTTGTATCTTTTGCCAGTTCGTGTAATGTACGAATGGCTAGGAAAGGGGCGCAGTTTACGCCAAATGTCACCGTTTTTAGCTTGAAGTCGCGGATTGGACTGCTAGGTGAATTGCGGAATATAATGCGCTGGTAGTCTAGGTCGTCGTCATGTACTAGGATTTGTCTGTACATTTTTTAGACGTCACCACTGAATACGTATTTATTCATCCGACACTGTAAGATAAGTAGCATTAAGTCGGGTTGTAATGTTGGACCCGTGTATAAAACGTCATTTAATGAATAGCCTGAGCTTGTGCATTTAGATGTATTGAACACCACTCTTACTTTTGTTGTAAGTTTTTCTGGTTTGATAACCGCGTGGTGTGGTAGATAAAAGGAGGCATGTTTGCCTTTTGTAATTTTTACATAGGAATTTACTGATTCCATATGATCTAGTGTTAGATATTCCTCAAGAACGTTGTCATATGAGGTTTTTAGCTTGCCTTTTTTAAGTAGGTTTCTTTCCATACTTAGAAACTGCTGTAGAGCTGAGGTTCGTGAGTGACCTAAGGCGAGTGTATCAGGAAATTGTTGTTTGAATGGTAGTCGTACGACGTACCGCCCGTTTTCTGATCTCGTAGTTGTGGCCTCGTAGAAGTCTTCACAATACTTGTCGTCAGCTGTAGTAACGGGTATTGGTGGTAGTTCTTCTACCTCCCAGAATTTTCTCAATTGTGAGTTAAGATAGTCATTCGAAATATCTTCCACTTGCGTTGTGAAGCTGGAGATTTTCTCTTTGACTTGACCGCTTAAAATCCATCCAAAGATGGTATTTTGGGCTAGTAGGTTGTTGGAGATTTTCTCAACACCTTGAAGTATTATTTGGGGGATTAGATCGCTTCCCAATAATATGTCGATTTGATCGGGTGTATGGCAGTTGGGATCGGCTAGTTTCAGATGTGAAAACTTTATCCAGTGTTCGCTATTTATGTTATAGCTTGGTAGCATATTCGTAGGTCGCGGCAGAACAATAGCTTGTGCTTCTATTCTTAGGTCCGCGCTTGTTGAAACCAGGGTCATGAAGCAGATTTTATTTGAGTTTTGAACAACTCTTCCGCCCATTCCTGAAATTTCGAAGTTGGCTTGTTTGGTTGGCAGATTTAAGCTTTTTTGGATCTTAGATGCTATAAATGATCGCTGTGATCCTTGATCTATTAAGGCCCTTAGCTTAAATAGTTCTCCTCTGTGTTCGATGGAGACTATTGCTGTCGGTAACAGTGTTTTGCTTTCATTTTCTGAATGAAGCGTTTGTACTCTGGCTGCATTTGAGCAGCATGGTTGTTCTTGACAACTTTCGGGATTGTCTCTTTCGGGATTTTCCGATCTAGCAGTTGCAGCTAGTCCCGTGGTTCTTTTGGCATTCGAATTATTTTGGGCATTGTTATAATTATTATTATGGAGCATCGAATGATGTCTCCTACGGCAATATGAGCAAGTGTATTGACTCGCACATGTCTGTGCAGTATGAGTAGGCGATAGGCAATTGTTGCAAAGTTTCTTAGTTCTGACTAAGTTATTTCTTTCGTTTATTGATAAATTTCTAAATTTATCGCAAGATCTTAGTTGATGCCCTCCGCTGCACAGTTCGCATGACATATTTCCATATTGTTCGGATGTGAACGATTGAGATTTATTGAAACTCTTGTTATTTGAATTATATTTACTCCTGTTATGGGAGTTATAATTACTGGCTTGGGGCTTAAAGAAGCTTTTATTTTTGTCTTCGTTTGCATTTTTCGGCTTTGTTTCTTTTGTGCATACCCGATTTTTCTGGTAATGTGGCAGCGCAAATATTGACCAGAATTGGGTCCCAGTTTTCAGTGGGAATTTTTTGGGTTTCTAGAACCGACAAACAGTTTGTTACTGCGGATTGCAATGTGAGGAATTCTTCACTAGTTTCTTTTTGAATTTTTGGTAAGTTCATTAAGGTCGTTATTTGTTTGTCGACTAATACTCTTTCATTTTCGTATCTAGCTTTTAACGCTTCCCAAGCCAGATTAAAATTGTCATCGTTAAGCGCGAACTGTTTTACTATTATTCCTGCTTGACCTTTTGTTTTATTTCGCAAATGGTATAATTTTTGCGCTTGTGATAGCTCTGGGTGGTTTATGTAAATGGCTGAGAACATGTCTCGGAACGACGGCCATTGCTCATAACCCCCATGAAATACTTCAGTATCACAGGCAGGCACTTTAAGATATATGCCGGAGCTTGCTTCTTGTATTTGTCTTTGGGGCAGCTCTACTCGCTGGGGTGGAGTAGGTGCAGTTATAGGCTTTAGAAGTTTTAATTGATCGGAGATCATAGCCTTTGTTTCTTCATATTGTTCTAAGCAGTGTTCATATTTTAAATATGCCGAGTTTTTGAAATTTTCGGGCAATTCTGAATCATCTGTTTCGATGATTGCGTCATATGCCGATTGGAGCCGTGTCCAAAATCTATCAAGTGATTTTTCTTTCACTTCAAGAACTGATTCTGTATTTTCCTCTATAGCAATTGAGGAAAACCTTGTGCAGTATCTTATGATACTGTCACTTTCTGCAATGAATTTTGCAGCTGAAAAATCTTTGCCCTTTTTTTGCTTTGCACCCTGTGCTTTCAGCTGGGCTGCCTTGAGAATTTTCTTCTTCACCCATTTTGGGTATATCTAATAATAGATGAGGTGATTTAGGGTCCGTTGACATTTTGAGTCGAAGCTGAACCTCTTTTACTATAGAATTACTAATAAATTTCTATTTATATTTTGTATTTAATTACTGTACCGAACTTTTTTGTTTATCGGTGCTAATTTTTTGCGCGCGACTGTAGTTTTTCAGTCGTTACTGATTTGATTTTTTATAATCAATATAATACTGTATGTTTATTTATGTATAGATAATAATTTTTAGTTTACCGCGATTTTATAGGGATCACTGCTTTTATTTTACTCGCTACTGTAATTTCCAAGTCGGGTTTGATTATACTTATTACGTTTAACACGTTCGCCACTCAATGATTTTTTGAGCGTTCAAAAAAAACTCACGAACAAAAAAATATGTCACATCTAAGTGTCATTAGTTTGGGAAGTACTTGCGTCACATATGGGAGTCACTAAATAGTTTGATTTCTATCAATAAAACATAAACTGAATTTTTTTACTATATATTAAACATTTTTATTATTTTCTATTTTGGAAATGCCAGTCCCTAAAACATGGATAACAGCTCAGTACATTTTTGTAATTTTACGACACATATATGTGACATGAGTTTTTTTTAAACACCCCACGTCACATATATGTGACGCTGAGTGGCGAACGTGTTAATATAAATATATACGTTTGTATATTTGTAATTTACTTTATGCTTTTGTGCACAAAAAGTTTGTTGGGTTACTCGCTTGAGTAAGGTCAGTTAGTAAATTCTTTATGTATATATATGTACGTTTGTATGTACTGTATTTTTAGTGAGGGTGGCTACCCAGCAAACATTAAGGTTAGAGGACGATTAGAAAACGACTCGAATTCTAATGTTATTCTCTAAGGTAGAAGGTTAGAGAACGATTTGTGAAACTGTCGCGAATTATAGCATTCTCGACAAAAAGGGGACTTAGTTCTCGATATCGAGAAAAAGGTTAGTTATCGATTCGAATTCTAACGTGAAATTCTAATGGGATTCTAATGAGAAATTTCTAACTGAAATGAAATGAAATCCAATTGTTCTTGTTTAATTCTATTTCGATAAATTTATTGCTTTAAATATGTTTGACATGTTTTAAGCTTAAATATCTAATGGGAATAAAATTCAAAGTTTTTATACCTTAGTTTATAAATACAATACTTGACAATACACGCATCTTCGCTATTCGAGTGTTTCTCTAATCGTCCTCTAGCCTAGTTCTCTAACGTGATTTTCGATTAGAGATACATTAGAGAACTACATTAGAATTCTAATGTAAAACTAGAGTATTTCTCTAACGTTAGAGGCTGTGTTTGCTGGGTAAACACAAGTTTGTGTGTTTGTCTATATGTTTAGCAGTGACAATAGCCGCGGTGGACAAAAGCAAAGCAGGTAACCAATATAATAAATGTGTTCGGCTTTACTTATGCCAATGCAATTCTAAGTTCAATGCAATTGAGTGCAAGGAACTTTGTTGTTTGTTTACCCTTTTTTTTTTATAATTTTTCGCTTAACACACGTTTCTGGGTTTGTCTATATTTTCCCGTGAATATAACTAGAATTTTAAAGTAATTATGATGGGATGTCAGAATTCAGTTAAATGTTATTTTATTATTGTTGTTTCCTTTTTCTTTCTAGTTTCTGCTTATTTCGGGTACACAATCCTGCCTTTGCTTGGTTTATGTATGTAAGGGAATGCAAGCAAAGGGGGTATTGCGGGATAAATTTGCAAGTGAAAACTTGAATACATGTATTTTTTTTTTGTTAATTTTTGTTTGTGCTTGATGACACGAAAAATAAGCAGAAAGCCGCGATTTGAAATTTAGTTAAGTATATTGTTTCTATACTTTTGTGCGGTACTTAATGTGGAAAAATATTTATGTAAATATGTTTTAATTAATGTACTATGTAAGTGGGGATCGGAACTTTGATAAAATCGGGAAGACCGTATATATAATTTTTTGCGGCTTTTTTACCGACTACAGTTTATTCTAAAATATTCCGTTTTTGGTGGAAAATTTTTGTATTAAAATTGGTCCTTATGTACATGTGTATGTACAATTTAATATCAGCTTGTTGGTTGCTATTGTTTCAGCAACCGGAAATTTCTCAAAGGGTTTTTAAAGAGAATATTGTTTTTCGCATGTTAGGACTATGCTGGCAAATTTTGATTTTAAATAAATTGTCAAGATGCAACTTACTTGGGTACCGCTTCTAAGGGGTTAGGGGTACTTATCCTTTTGTTGTTGTCTTATTTTTGTGCATTTTAAGTTTTTTATTTATTTGTTCGCGCCAGAATTTTGTGGACTGTATAGTTTTGTTGTTATATATTTATATATTTTTTTTTTGATTGTGGTTTGTATTTATTAACCGACGCCGAATGTAAATTTTTGGTTTAATGTATTTTTATGTTCACTGCACTTTAAACATTCATTTTATTTTTTGTTTGGGTAAGGACCTCTTTTAAAATTTGTGTTTTTTAAGAAATTTTTTAATTTTCTTTTGAACTGTCCATAGGTGCCTGCCTTTGAGGCGATGTAAGCTGTAACCCACTGTGAGATGTAACATACGTAACTCAAACTGGGAGGTACACAACATAATACTACCTAGGGAGCTACCGGAGCTACTCTCGCAAATCCCCTCATCAACTGAGGAACTGGAGGATCTGGTTACGACCCTCAACTCAGCACGCGGTAAGCGTAGACCTCACTGGTGATCCCATGACTTGAACTCGTTTCGCATATCCTCTAGGAAACAATTCAACACAGCCAAGAGCCTCAACAGCGAGCCCCAATGGTGAGAGTACAAGGAAAAATTAAAGACCAATAAAAAGGCTCTAAGACTAGCGAAGAGAACTTCGTGGAAAAACTTCTGCACTGCTGTTGAAAGCGTCGAAGACACTTCGAGACTAAGGTGCATACTCTCTAATACGCAAACCGCTATGAGGTTCTTGGGGAAACCTGCCGGCATCTGGACCAGCTCAGAAGGACACCCCCGGTTTTTGGATGAACCTGGCTGTGAACATACCCATAACGGAGGACAGGGTAAAATGGGCAGTCAAAAGCTTTAAACCTTTCAAAGCTGACGAACCTGAAATGATCATCCCCGCACAACTTATCAATACCTTGGACATATCAGCCAAATGGCTAAGTAATATTTATAAAGTATGTCTGGCTCTCAACCACAGGGCCAAACGGCGCTGTCTGGGAGCCTCCTATCTGACCAACCTTCGCCAAGTAGCGGAGCTGGACGTCAAGGACTTCACGACATTCATCAAGTCAACAAAGTGGTTCGAGGATGAGGAGTAGCGGTGTATTTTGTGGTATCACAACGGGCCTACTATTAATTGCCTCAGTGAGTCTCCACGGCAGTCACTTCAACCTAACCTAACGCTAGCCCATTGAGTCGGTCCTCTCCAGCCTTGTTACGCAAATATGTACGTCTTCAATCTGCCGAAAGTTTAAAATGGCCGTTCACTTGAAGCTACTGTGAAGTAGCTAAAAATGTAGCCCTAAGTTGAAGGAGCCGGTAAATTTTTTTGTAGAACTGCACATCACACACGGTGACAGGTAATAGTGTCACTGGTAATAGTGTCAATTGACACTATTGCGCTTTCGAAATGGAATTAGTGTCAACAAGAAAATGGAAAATAAGTCATTGACACTATTTCCAAACTGAAATGGAAATAGTGTCAAAAGTGCTAAAAACGGGTCTACCACATTATCCCCAAAGGAAAAATCCCTAAAATCAGAATCCCCAACACGAAATCCCCATTTTATGTGTGAAATAAATTCAAATTATGTATTGGATAGGTAATAATGCTACCTTTCATTTGAGGTAGCACTGTTGTGGGCGCAAAACCGCGTATGTGCAAAATTTTAAATTTAATTTAAAAAACAACCCTGGGCTACATTATTCCAAGTCCTTCTGCGTAGCACACCATTCTGCGTAGGCGGCCTTCGGCCACGCTTATTATAAATAACCCTGGATCACGCCCCGAATTGGGGATCTGACCTAAGTCAAATTTTCGCCTGCCGCGCTACTTTGTCGAATCTCAAACCCAAATGCCTCAATGACATTTTCATCAATTTCATTGTAACTGATTATATTGTAAAAATATACCATTTCAAATTTTGATTTGGGAGTTATTTCATTTTTTTGGGACTTTTTTCGTTTGGGAGTTATTTCATTTTTTTGGGGACTTGTGGTTTCATTGTGAAATAACTGCCAAATATTGGGAGTTATTTCATTTCCTTCTTTGGGAGTTATTTCATTTATTAAAGTTGGGAATTATTTCATTTTTATTGGGACTTATTTCATTGGGAGTTATTTCATGGGAGTTATTTCATTTTGGAGTTATTTCACTGCACCGATTGTTGGTGCGTTAAATCTTCTCGGGTGCTCACCCAAAGGCGTTCTTGCTATTTTGAATACCCTAACTAACTCGTTGTTCGAGTGTAGAAAATTTCGCAATTCTCTAATAATGGTCCGCTTCAGTGCTGGAATATGAGCACAACGACGATCAACTTCGTCATCTGAGTTTGCCCATAAAATAAATTTGTAAAAATTGATGGTTAGTATTTGGAGGAGGTAGCAATGCTCCATGTAGATGGTATATTTGTCCTTGTATCTGAAATAGTGCAGATGTGTAAAAAAAAAATTTTAAATGATGCAATTGAAAAATATATAAATATTGTGGTTACCTTGAATGTAGGCATAAAGTTATCTTGTACTTCATGAGTGGCACCAAATGACGTCATTTGAAAAGAGCTATTATATTTTTGTACGTTTGCGAAAAAATGGGTGGAATCACTTCCCGCGCCGTTAATATGCTCAATGGTACTGGCGGGGGTAACAACTGTGCCAATTTAACTTTGCTATTTGCGCAAAATAGACCTGGAGATTCAGCACTGCACTTGAACGCTTTACAATACGGACAAACGACTGACATAAGTCGGGTTCAGAGGTGACGTATCGGTATAAAACAGCTGATTCGACCAACCTTATGAGAAACAATGTAATCGATTATTGGTGCTACTATCTGTAACGTAACCTTACCGACCAAATGCATGTTGGTTTTTCCCTTACGTTAAGGATACGACTACAGCGATACGACTACTGCACCAATGAACCGGCCTATATCTCCAATCACTACTGATGTATAGGTACTGTAATCGATTTGTGGATCGTAACGAAATGCTGCTCGCTCCATGTTTACAGAAACAAGGTTTCGACCCAGTCGTCGATGCTGACTCTGTCGAATTCTCTGCGGTTGTGCACGAACTCTACTCATTCTACTCCTGTCAACTTCCCGTTCGTTTTCAGTCAGACGTGCGCGCAACTCGCGTATATGAATACTATTATTCAAATTTCTTATAGTTCGCTGCACGTCGTTGTGGTTAGAACGTGCGATAGTTAGCCTTACATTTACCCGACTCCTATAACCTACATCAAGATTTCTTCTTGGCATTGTAGGGATATCTAAGATATAAATATTTGTAAGAACTTAAACAAAATTTGGTATGGTGTGGTATTGATTATAATTATTAATCTAAATAGACAGACTCTACATATTAGACTTTGCAATAAAAACTAAATAAGGGAGTTCATAATAAATAGCATATGGGTTGACAAAATTATGCAATTGCATAAAAATGCACCGAATCGTGAGCGCCCTTTGTTAACTCTAATTGCAAACGTGTGAAAACAATTTGTGAACAGCTGATTCAGCAGACGTTCAATATAAATCGTTATCCGTATTGATGAATCGGCTTGAAGGCTGATTTAAACGTGTCGATTTTACGTTCAACCTTTACACGGTGGAACGACACAAATCGACTAGAAAAATTGACCCGTGTAAATAAGCCTTTTATGCAGAATAGCTGCAACTCCCAAGTATAAACAAAGGATGGGGATCGATAAGATATCATTAAGATGAGAACAAATATGTATATTTTTTTTAGCTAAGAACAACAACTAGAGTTATTAAGGGTCAAAGTTCGTTGAACGCATTTTTTTAAATCAAAATTTCTCATAAACTTACGAACCGATTCCCTATTTTTTTCTGCAAAACTTTGATAATAAAACTTTGATATAAAAAGTGCTTTAAATTTTGCATATGCGCGGTTTTGCACCCAAGCAAGGCTATATGAAATGAAAGGTAATTCATTTACCTACCTAAATTTTTGAAAACCGTTTCATTAGTTTTTGTAAAATCTTGATTTTAAAAAACGTTTTAAATGAATTTTGACCCTTAATAATTCTTGTTGTTGTTGTTTCCGCCAAAAAAAATATATATTTGTACTTACCTTAATAATATCTATCGATCCCAGTCACTTTTTTTTTAATTTGGGAGATGGAGCTATTCTAAATTCAAGCCGACCCATCAATACGGATCGCGATACATATTGAACGTGTGACAGCTGTCATAATTCAACAGCTGTTTCTAGAAATGCAATGCAACAAAATATGCTATGCAATAGAATTTTGGTGTTGCATTCTGCAAATTGCTTGACATTTGCATCCGCATGTATTTTGTTGTTGGCTTGACATTATTTTGCAATAATAATTTGCTATGCAACGATGCAATGCCCTTGCATCGTGATTCCGAATACCCCTATTGTGTAAATTGCTATTGCAGCTGTCACCGCAAATATTGTACTGTTGTTAGCTTAATGCTTCTGTTGTTGTCAAGCAATCAAGGCACTGCTAGCAATCAAAAGCTACTGAGTGTACTTTCAATATACCAATACAAAATGGAATAAAACAGAAAGTTTTTGTGATATTTGAACAGTTTAGAGAAATATGTTGTTAATTGTCGAAAATGGCAATACGTGAGTCAAAGAGACTAGGGAGCTAGTTAGAAGCTTATATTTCTGCGGATAGAGCTTCCGCAATATTGCAGGAATAACCGAAAACAAAACCATTGCTCCATTGCTGAAAGCAGCAGCTGAAACGAACTACTTTCTCCAAAATGTTCGCCACTCTACTAGCAAGAGTAGGAGGATCCTACATGTGTGGAGATCCATCAGTTTTGGCTGATAGTAAGATCCCATACCAGCTGCTCTAGCATGAAATGGCCAAAGCGCTCCTTTCAGGGGAGCTTATGTTTCTGTCAAGACTTCGGGTGGTCAATTTTGGCTGCCTCGTACGACAAGCTCAACTAGTGAAGCTGAGAAATATCAAAGGCTTTTTGATGCAGGTAGCGGTTTGGTTGTGGTGTGCCGTGGGGGCGATATTGTGGAGTCTGATTTGAGCCGGGCTGTAGTCAACCGTTCTTTCCATATTGTAGAGGGAGGCTTGGGCTATACCGTAGTGGAGGTTTAGGAAAAGATCCTTGCCCAAAATTGGCAAGATCAGTGTAAAACGGTCGTCTTTGCGTGTTATGCGGGAAATGATATTGGCGTGGCTTGTCCGATAATTCATATTTAAGCACAGGGCTTATGGCAATCTGGTTGGTTCTCTAACGCTAAGTAAGCTTGGAAATTGCCCATTTAAACCCATAACAAAGGTGTCTAGTGCTTTTTCTTTATATGTTTTTGTAATAGCAATCATGGCTTTCTCTCCCAATCCCAGACAGGCAATCTTGCCTGGATCAGAGAGAGACACTTTTAGACCTCGTGGTAAAACTTCTCTAAACGTGGTAAAACTTCTCTACTGGCACTTGTTGCTCCTCTTCTACTCCAGGTTGTAGTATGGCGGTAACTGTTTCTGTTATTAAATTTGAAAGCTCTCTTCCCTGGCTACTAGCAAAAACAGAGGGTAAGGAGGTAGTACGGGAAGGGTTAGTATTTGCCTGTTAATTTAGCCTCGAAAGGGTCTCTGCTATCTCCCCTTCCTGCGACATGTTTTTCTATCTTTTTATTATTATTAACAAGGCAAATAAAAATTTAATAAAATATTTAAGTATTGGAAAACTTTTAACTTGCAATTTAGTTTCTTTTTAATAAAAATATCCTGATATTTTACGTATAACATACTTAAATTTTGAATATCCTTATATTTTATTTATAACTTACACTATCGTTGCTAACAGCAACATTTTAAATTTTTTGTTCTGCTGCTGCTATTCCCTTTGATTCTGTTACTAGTGTCGTTTTTGCTTTTACAGTTATTGCTATTGTTCCCGAGGCACAGCCCCACAAGGAGCTCTGTCCCTGCGATAGATCTACTTCCTCTGGAGAGCGATGACTAAGATCTACCCCCTCCCAATTTAGGGTGTTATGCGATGCCGTGTTCATTGTACTTCAGATGAGAATATCAAACCTCTTTCCAAAAAGCACCAAAATCACCCTGGGAGGGGCAACCCTAGTTTTACCGAGGTGGACAAGGAACGGATCCTCATATGTATCCTTGAGGAAAATGACATCGGTGCCATTCCGAAAGATCAGTGGCCGTAGGTCCGGAACGCCATCGGCGACGCCGTACTCGACGTGTTCATGGGAGCTCCGGGCAGTCCGCTGTGGACTGGTAGCAGGGTCAAATCAAGATCCTGCTTGCAAAGACGCAAAGAAGGCAGCAGCTGCTAAGCTAGGCCTTCTCTACTCCGGGGCGAAGATAGCGGTCGTCGACTGGAAAGACATTCCAGCTCAACCCAGGGCTAGGGCATGGGCTCCAGCCATCCCTGCAGAACCAGGGAAAATAACAATTATTTTTAGCAGTTTGCGGATCCAAATGGTCGATGTGGACTGTTGAGAACAGTATCTGCTTGGCGGTGTCGCAATGATACTGACCTTCTCGTCCTCCTCCTGGTGTTTTGTTAGGATCACATCCAAAGCAGGATTTGATCTAGCTTTTTACGTAGTTGCGCATGCGAGGAACCCAAAACAGATTGAGTATGCGCTTCATCGTTTTATCGACCCTCATGTGACCCGCTTTATAATGGCATTCATGTAGTACCACATGTTGTATTCGTTTCGGAACAACCCACAGAAGCTTGTTGCTGCGCTTCCGGTATAGGCGTCCGTTCGAAACCACCATCGGTATGAGCTCTCTTTTTTTCATTGTTGTGCGTAGAGCATTACAGTCTGTGATAACTTTGACCTTTTTACCATATACTTAGTACCTAAATCTTTATAAAGATTCCACGACCGCCAAAGCTTCCAAGTCGTAGCTGTGGAAACGCTTCTCGTAGTCCGCAGTGGAACGGCTATAATAGGCAATTGTTTAGGGCGCAATAACTGACGTACAAATCCTTCTAACCCACTGCAAGACGGTTTCGTAACTCTCCAGAAGACGTTGCATTCTGACTCGTTCAGTTGAACTTTTGAAATTATCCAAAAGTTTGGAAAATTTGTCATCGGATATTAACATATCTGCTGTTGTTGTTGTTGTTGTTGTTAGCAGTGCTTCGCCCTGCCCAAAGGGCCAGTACACTCCTAGTTGTCATCGGGCTCTTCTAACGGAAGTCCAAGGAAACGCGCTGTTTCAACAGGGCTGGACCAAAGTGATAGGGGGGTTAGAAGAGTATGTTCCGAAGAATACGAAAAGAGATGTTGCGTGTCATGGGGGCCATACCGCATGCAGGGCATGTGTTCGGTATGGTGGGATTCAGTCTGGACAAATAGGAGTTCAGCCTATTGCAATATCCAGACCGAAGTTGAGCCAGCATGACTCTAGTCTCCCTCGGAAGGACACGCTCTTCCTCAGCAAGAACGGGTGGTTGGGCACCAATACCGGGGCTCACAGGCCGGGATCTGAGGAATCGATCCACCGACTCAGTGTGGAGGTCCTTTCGGGCCCGCCTATGGTTCCGCAGATCAAACGGCAACGAGATGTGATGCCGGATCTCATCATAATGCTTTCGGAGATGTTTCCTTTTGTCTCTGGGGGGCGGAGTTTCATCCAATAGCTGTCGATTTGGATGACTGGGTCTATGACAGTTCAGGAACTGCCTACTTAAAAGTTCCGCATGCTCGCGAACGTTGAGCATTTTAGCCTCTTGGTGAAGGTGAGACTCAGGAGACATAAGCAAACAGCCCGTCGCGGTTCTGATTGCGGTGTTTTGGCAGACCTGCAATTTCCTCCAGTTGGTGTCATGAAGGTTTGGCGACCATATGGGCGCAGCATAATCAATAACCAGTCGGCCAATAGCCTTATAGGTGACCAGCAACGTGACTTGAGTTATTGCACTTAACCGATGCCGAAGGCGTATATAATCTTTGCCGACAAACAGTGCACGTGGTGAAAGGTACGAGGAGGTTATGTTCCTGACCCACGTGCATGCTGGAAGTAGGGGGGACGAGAGTGGGCACTGAGGTGAGGCGGGGGCAGCAAGGCTGCTGGTCGTGGAGACCGGGCCACCGTTGTGGCCATTTGGTGATGGTAAGTGCGGTGTGTGTACGCCGGAGCGACGAGAACCGCGGGACGCACTTGCACGCGAACAACATGGTGCCTCAAAAGTACGGGTTCTGGGGATGGCAGGGCTAAGCCCTGAGCATCCAGATCTATGCAACCATCTCTTGCATTTGCTGCATAGAACGGAATGTGAACGTTCCAGTCTCTTGGTCCGGGGTTGGATTCGATACCAGCCCGTAACAAGAGACATTGGAGCAACCCTGCTGCATGGGATTGCTCCGAGGATGACAATTTAGGAGTGGGATTGGACAGGGTTACACTGAAATAACAGCCCTTGGCCGGGTAAAACCCGGGTCATTCCGGTACGTAGAACCGGCTGTTGTGGGAATGAACATATCTGCTGTTGCCCGTTTGTTCTCGAAAATCGTTCTACCGTCTATCTTCATCGTAACGTTAGCGTGGCAATGACATCTTTCCCCAACAGTATGTCTTCTTTTAATAGCTCATCAGCGAGGTAAAATCTACTAATTTACTGATGATACTGCACTGACTACCAGTATCGATGAAAGCAGTATACGATAGCTTTTGTACTTGAACAATTTTGTTGAAACATCCATCTAGATTTGTTGCCCCAAGTTGTCTTGTTATTGCGATTGTTTTATCGCAGTTTCCCAAGCTGGGATGCACTTTGTTAGACGTTGTACAGCGTTGGCGTTTTTGCGGTAATGAACATTTGTTTGAGAAATGGCCCGGTTCGTTGCAGTTGTAGCATTTTAGTTTCGATGCGTTTTCCTGCTTCGCCAAATTTTATTTTTAACTCATCCCGTTTGCTCAGTTGATTCGTCTGTGATTCGCTTAATACGCCACGATTAATTAAGAAATCCTCGATTGCATCTCCTATCTGTCATAATGGTTCTTGAGTTCCCGGTGCCTCAAGACTGCAGCTTCGCTAAGCTTGTATCGACTAACCAATACTGATATACGGAAACAGTATTCCTTCACAGTTTCTTTCAGTCGTCTTATCGCATTTACCAAACCAAATTCGCATTGAAAAACGTTGGAAAAACCAACCCAAGTTGTATGCATTGTAGGCGGTGTATCCACCCACATCCGTGCAACACCTGTTATTCGAGTGTACCTAGCTAAAAGTAGAATTTTTTCACCCCATTTATAGGCCTCCACAACTTTATTGACTAAATCAATAAATTGCTCTACCGTAATACTTGAGTTGTTCGTTGGGTCAAATTCAGGCAGGGTATTCAAAATTTCTTTGACCGATGCTTGTCTCATATTCGCATTTGCTGAAAAATGTTCGTTGCTTCGATTGGGTGTAGTTGTACCAATACTAACTGACATTAGTGGTAACCAGAATGAAAACGGCAAACGACAAGCGGCATCTGTCAAATTATTTTTAAACGTGTTCTTATGGGGAGGAAATTTTTGAACACGACGCGACAAAGCGGCAATCAATCACGTTTGCCGCCGTCGCCAGATTAAGGCCCGCTTTCATAAAAGCCGGTTAGTGCTTAATCCGAATTTAATCCTGATTTGTCTAAAATCCGTTTTCACCAATGCCGATTAGCACATATCGGCCGATAAACTTTAGCGGCGAAGGATGGCCGATTAAGCAAAAATTTACATTTATCAGCTGTGGACACAATCAACATTTGCTTATATTCCCACAAAAACAATTTTAATTTGGAAACTTTGTGCTGTTTTGTAAGTGTTTTGAAAATTGGTGCCGTTGTAGAAGACAGTTCAATGCCTAATTTGCATTAAATATTGCTGATAGGGGTGTGTAGCATGACAGGTAAACAAAACAAATTGTAAGTAAAAAGCTCAATATACTTTCGGCAATATCTAGGCCAAAGTATTCAAATCAATTTAGCTTGCGCTGCATTTCTCCAATAACATAAACTCGATTGAACCCATATATATTTATGTATGTATGTACAACAACGTAGAATCATAAGCATGACTAACAACTTAGAAATGTAAGTTTGTAAATTAGATTACTCATAAGGTAGATTGTAAGCATATAAAAGGACCGGCGATGAGCCGAATAAAACATTCCGATTTTAAGACTCAACCAGTATGTTTTTCTATTGGAATCATTGTGGGGCATTTTAATGCTCAATGCAAAGACAAAACCGCCAAAAAACCAACTTACAAGAGTTTAGGCAAAGAATAAGCTGCGAACATAAACCAAAAAAACGTGGAGGTAGAAAGCGAAGGCACCAAAAAGAATGTGCAGAACTCCAACGAATAATCAATATCAGTAAAGGGCAACAAAAGAAGAAGTTGATAGCCAAATTAGAAGAATTGCGCAAAAATTGGTGGAAACCCAGCCACAATAACAACGTAGCAGCACCAAAAGAATCATGTTAGAATAAGAACAAATAAAAATATAAAAATATAAGTTATTAAATAAATAAAAAAAAAAACAAAAAATTAAACTAACAATTACAAGGAAAATCGTTTTCCTCATTCATATTTTATTTTAAATAAATATTTTATTAACAGAAAAATGGCCTCATGGTGGAAAATTGCTCTAAATAGCATTTTAGTAGGATTAGCAGGATTTGAAATAGGTAAGGAAAGTTCGGTAAACAATGCAAATGAAAACAGGGTAGTCAAATACGAACCACACCCCGTTGTAGAAAACAAGGAAGAGCTTCCTGATAAATGGCTGACTATTTTCGCATGCGTAACTGCATTGTTAATAAAAAATTATATAAAGAATAAATTCAGACAATTAAACAATGTGCAACAACGCATATAACTCACCAACGCCCAACAAAAAATGAGGCAATGGAAAGAAATCTTTGAAACACTACAGAAAGAAAAAATAAAAGCTAACAAATCGTACAAATGTATAAAAAAAAATAATCCAATATCAGCAGAAACGGTAGAAAAACACCTGAAAATAATTTTAGAAGCTTTAAATAACATAGGAGAGGTCATCAAGGCGGTAAATGATATACTTACTACAGACCATCAGAGAGAAGCGTACCAATTTTTTTACACCGTACGAGATAAACTCGTATCCTCGTTAGCTAGACACAACGTAGAATTTAATATACCAATCACAGTAGGAGAAACAATACAGGCAGATTTCAATTTACTGTTAGCAGAACGCGCACCAAGCCCAACCCCATCCAACTCTCAAGGTCAAATCCCGGCAGTAGAAGAAGCCAAACCAAATTTACAACAAATAGAAATCCCAACCGTAAACGTCACAATGGTGCAAACAGTAGTAGAATTTATTAAAACTGCTTCGTCAGTACTACCAGAGTTTGAAGGCAAGCCAGAAAATTTACATAGCTTTCTGGACGCCCTGGATATACTTGAACAAATCAAGGACGACCATGAACCTTTAGCCATAACCATGATTAAGACCAAGCTAAAAGGCACGGCAAGGAATTTTGTAAGCAACGAAAACACGATAGAACAAATAAAATTAAAATTAAAAACCGCTATTAAGGGTGAATCAGTAGAAGTTTTAACCACTAAACTCCTGAACATCCAGCAGCGTAGCAAAACTGCAAATCAGTACACAGTGGAAGTAGAGAAAATAACAAGGTCGCTAGAGGGAGCGTATATCTCGGATGGATTAAACCCAGACCTAGCCACGAGATATGCAACACAGGCAGCAGTCAAAGCCATGTGCAAAAACTGCTCCAACACCCAAGTTAAATGATGTAGGCGGGAACGTTCACAACCATGAACGACGCAATCTCTAAATTTACGAATAGCTGTACCGAAATTACAGGCAGCTCTAATACAATTTTAAATGTACGACAACAAGGTCAGTATCGGAGTAATTTCCGTGGAGGTTACCAAAGTAACAACTATAGGAATTACAAAAATAGGAGATTTAGACCGCAACCAAGGTTCAACAACAATTCTAGACCAAGTAGTACCAACAATAATAGTTATAACAATAACCAAAGAGGATCACAATCCCGAAATAGCAACAGACCCTACAACCAGACCCGTAACGTGCGCAGCTGCACGCAGACGGAAAACCAACAAGCTCCACTTCAAGAGTAAAAGAAAGAAAAATATGCGTACTAAACTTACACCTGAACAGCTATATAGCAACAAGGACATCTTTAAATAATTCAATTTCAAATTTCTTAATCGATACAGGAGCAGATATCTCCATTATAAAAAAGAATCAAATTAATCAAAGTCATAAAATAAATACGGAGCAAATAAAAGATTTAAAAGGCATTGGTCAGGGAATAACCAGCACAGTTAAAGCAGACCTAAAAGGCCACGACCTTCTGATTTACCATAAATTTCATGTCGTAGACGACGATTTTCCAATCCCATGCGATGGAATAATAGGCCTAGACTTCATAAAGAAATACAACTGCATCTTAGACTATGGAAAAACAGAGGATAAACTAATCCTAAGACCATAAGATTTTCCCCAAACGGTAACTATGCACCTTACAAATTGTCTGTCTGTCAATACAATTACGATCCCTGCTAGATCTGAAGTTATTAGACAAATTAAAGTAAATACCGATAATAAAAATATTTTCATCCCACACCAAGAATTATCTGAAGGCATTTTCATAGCAAACACAATCACAAACAAGGATCAAACTTTCGTTAGAATCATTAACACTACACATAAAAACACAACTATCCAAAATTACAAAATCAATACAGAAAACTTAAATGATTACACACTAATTAAAACAGAAACACACAGAAAAAATTTCACCGATACAGAAAAATTAAAAAGATTAACAAAAAATTTTCCAAAATTCGTCAACCCTCAATTAACAACACTTTGCACAGAATTTATAGACATATTCGCATTAGAAACCGAACCAATCACCTCTAATAATTTCTACAAACAGAAATTATACATGAAGGATGACAACCCAGTCTACATAAAAAATTACAGATTGCCTCAAACCCAGAAGGGAGAAATCAGCAAACAAGTAAATAAGCTAATAGAAGATGATATAACAGAACCTTCCATATCGGAATATAATAGCCCAATCCTACTAGTCCCTAAAAAATCACTTCCAAGAAAAACAGAAAAAAGATGGAGACTAGTGGTCGATTACAGACAGGTAAATAAAAAGCTAGCAGCGGACAAATTCCCATTTCCAAGAATTGACGACATTTTAGACCAACTTGGAAGAGCAAAATATTTTTCATGCCTAGACCTTATGTCAGGTTTTCATCAAATCGTACTACACCCAGATTCGAGGGATATAACTTCATTTACAGCCGAAAATGGCACATATAGGTTCAAAAGACTACCCTACGGTTTAAAAGTAGCACCAAATTCATTTCAAAGAATGATGACCCTAGCATTCGCAGGTCTCAAACCATCCCAAGCATTTCTCTACATGGATGATTTAGTTGTATTAGGCTGTTCCGAAAATCACATGCTAAAAAACCTAAGAGACTTATTCTTCACTTGCCGAAAATAGAACCTAAAATTACATCCAGATAAATGCCTAGAAGCCAAGAAGTAACTTATTTAGGACATAAATGCACAAACCGTTCAAAACTATCCAATACCGAAAACAGCCGATGAAGTTAAAAGATTCGTAGCTTTCTGCAATTATTACAGAAGATTTGTACCGAATTTTGCAGAACATTCTGGAAAATTAACTAGGCTGTGCAAGAATGTTTCCTTCGAATGGACAGAAGGAAGCATTAATTAGTCCAAAACTTTTGCAATACCCAGATTTCGGAAAAGAATTTTGCCTAACAACATACGCTAGTGGATACGCTTGTGGTGCAGTCCTTAGCCAAGAACACGATGGCAAACAGTTACCAATTGCTTACGCTTCAAGGTCCTTTACAAAATACGAAACCAACAAGGCTGCAATAGAAAAAGAATTAGCCGCAATCCATTGGGCCATAACCTTCTTCAGACCATACGTATATGGCAAAAAAATTCCTGGTTAAAACCGACCATCGCCCACTAACATACCTATTTTCAATGAAAAGTCCTTCCTCAAAGCTGACACGAGTAAGACTAGATTTAGAACAGTACGATTTTGAAGTGGAGTACATAGCTGGTAAAGAAAACCATATAGCGGACGCACTATCCCGCATAACTATAACAAATTTAAAAGACTTGGCAGTGGAAGTAAGCAAAATATTAAAAGTAACTACCAGATCAGCAGCTAAAAAGAACAGCAATAATATTGAGAAAAAAGAAAGTCACACAGAGAACCCCAAAATTTATGAAGCGCTAAGTAAATTTGAAGTAAAAAGACATGTCGAGCTTGTTTTCAATCCTCCGAAATTAAATTTCAAAAAAGGAAAGAAAATTTGTAGCAATTTAGATACAAGCAACCTAATTGTTGAGGATAAGATTGATTTAGATCAATTCTTTACCAGGCTTGAAAGAGAAGCCGGCCATTTAGGACTTGTACAAGTACAGTTGTCCTTAGGGGACAAATTGTTTAAAAAGAATTATACTGCAGTAGGCAAATTTATTGAAAAGGGTAATAAAGTTCTCAAAAAGTTAACAATAGCACTAACCCCTGAGGTTATATATGTGACAAATCTCGGGAAAATTAAAGAAATTCTGCACAAATATCATGACGATCCTATTAGTGGTGGCCACCGAGGAATAAATCGCATGACAGATAAGATCAAGCAGAAGTATAGCTGGCTGAACATGAAAAATGATATAAGAAAATATATAAAAAACTGCATCCACTGCAAGAAAAATAAGACAAACAAACATATAAAAGAGCCAATGACAATAACGGAGACACCTCCGAAGGCATTTGATATTGTACAAATCAACACAATTGGACCCTTACCAAAGTCGATAAATGGCAACGAGTACGCAGTTACCATCATTTGCGACCTAACCAAGTATCTAGTAGCCATCCCGGTCCCAAGCAAAAACGCAATAACAGTAGCTAAAGCCGTGTTCGAGCACTTCATCCTAATTTACGGACAAATGAAGACGATAGTAACAGACATGGGCACAGAATACAAAAATAGCCTGTTCAAAGAACTTTGTAAATTGTTAAAAATCGAACACAGAACTTCAACGCCGTATCAATATCAAACTTTGGGTACTCTAGAACGCAGTCATCGGACATTCAATGAGTATATACGTTCATATATATCCAGTGACAAAAATGATTGGGACGAATATCTTAAATACTTCGCGTATTGTTACAATACGACGCCATCAACCACACACAAATATTGTCCTTTTGAACTAATATTTGCAAAAAACCCACCGAACTACGATTTTTTAAAAGAAAATAAAATCAGCCCATTGTATGACCACGAAGCTTATGACAAAGAAGTAAAATATAGACTTCAAATAGCACAGCAAAGAGCTAGGAGATTATTCCAAGTGCTAAAGAAAAACAAAAAACAAATTATGATAAAAGTGGCTATAGTAAGGAAATAAACACAGGAGACTTAGTATTAGTTAGAGAAGAGGCCTCCCATAAGCTAGAAAATAGATATAACGGATACTACAAAGTTAAAAATATCGATGAGAACAACAATTTCACTTTAATACCGCATAGCATAGGAAATAGTAATAAAAACAATAAAGAAATTATAATTCATAAGAATAGACTTAAAACAATATAACTCCACTAGTAATAAGAAAAAAAAAACCCAAACAATAAACACTCATTACAACAGGAGCACAAACCAAAGAAAACTAGTTACAACATATCATGCCCAAAATACACAAAAAAAAAATATATCAGTACAAAGACACATGTGAAACAACTGTAAACAAAATAAAGTAAGAAAACCTTTTTCCGATGGCATAACAATAAACGATAAGTTAAGTAAGCCAAACATTTTATTACCTAATAATTAATTGTTACTGATTAGGTCATTGAAATAGAATACTCATACATTAACCCAAATGTATGAGCATTCTTTTAAAGAAAGGAGGTGTAGCATGACAGGTAAACAAAACAAATTGTAAGTAAAAAGTTCAATATACTTTCGGCAATAACTAGGCCAAAGTATTCAAATCAATTTAGCTTGCGCTGCATTTCTCCAATAACATAAACTCGATTGAACCCATATATATTTATGTATGTATGTACAACAACGTAGAATCATAAGCATGACTAACAACTTAGAAATGTAAGCTTGTAAATTAGATTACTCATAAGGTAGATTGTAAGCATATAAAAGGAACGGCGATGAGCCGAATAAAACATTCCGATTTTAAGAATCAACCGGTGTGTTTTTCTATTGGAATCATTGTGGGGCATTTTAAGGCTCACTCAAATGCGGCTGTAGAGCTTGGTTAATACTTGTCCACCTACCTAACCACATCAGGTGTTTTTCAAATAAATACTATGGGACAGATCCCCATTTTGGACCAATTTAGGGCAAATTTTCATCGATAACTTTTTACAGAAATACAATTTGTATTTTCCGTATTCGGATTCTTCATGCCGGGGTCTAGACGCGTCTTTTGACAGCAACCTCAGCAAAATCCGATAAATATTAGGCATTGAACTGTTTTCTATAAAATTAATTCAGCCAATTTAGTTTCTGTGAAACGTAAACAAAACGAAAATCAGCTGTTTTGCCTGTTCACAATGCAATTTTTTGCTAATTTATTCACAATGATGGGTCTAATCGGCGATAACTTAACCAGGCTTTGGTGAAAACCAAATTGTCGATTCAGAAAATCAGCGATTAAGGAATCACCGATTAGGAATAATTTAACCGGCTTTTATGAAAGCGGGCCTAAATCTAATTCTATTTTGACAAGCGGCAAGCACGCTAGGCTTCTTCATATTTCGCGCAAATTCAGCTGACAATTTGTTTTTCTTGTTTGGTGTTTTCTTCAAAATTGTTTTCAAACGACAGAGATTTAATACGGAAGTGACGCGGACCATAGGTTTTTTTGGTTCATTTAACTCTCCTACTATTGGACATGAAAGGGTGAAAAAATAATCCCAAAATATGCAGAGCATACTTTTCTGCATGCATTTAAAGTGCAATTTTTTTGTTATTTTTCAGTTAAATGTTATTTTATTATTGTTGTTTCCTTTTTCTTTCTAGTTTCTGCTTATTTCGGGTACACAATCCTGCCTTTGCTTGGTTTATGTATGTAAGGGAATGCAAGCAAAGGGGGTATTGCGGGATAAATTTGCAAGTGAAAACTTGAATAAATGTATTTTTTTTTTGTTAATTTTTGTTTGTGCTTGATGACACGAAAAATAAGCAGAAAGCCGCGATTTGAAATTTAGTTAAGTATATTGTTTCTATACTTTTGTGCGGTACTTAATGTGGAAAAATATTTATGTAAATATGTTTTAATTAATGTACTATGTAAGTGGGGATCGGAACTTTGATAAAATCGGGAAGACCGTATATATAATTTTTTGCGGCTTTTTTACCGACTACAGTTTATTCTAAAATATTCCGTTTTTGGTGGAAAATTTTTGTATTAAAATTGGTCCTTATGTACATGTGTATGTACAATTTAATATCAGCTTGTTGGTTGCTATTGTTTCAGCAACCGGAAATTTCTCAAAGGGTTTTTAAAGAGAATATTGTTTTTCGCATGTTAGGACTATGCTGGCAAATTTTGATTTTAAATAAATTGTCAAGATGCAACTTACTTGGGTACCGCTTCTAAGGGGTTAGGGGTACTTATCCTTTTGTTGTTGTCTTATTTTTGTGCATTTTAAGTTTTTTATTTATTTGTTCGCGCCAGAATTTTGTGGACTGTATAGTTTTGTTGTTATATATTTATATATTTTTTTTTTGATTGTGGTTTGTATTTATTAACCGACGCCGAATGTAAATTTTTGGTTTAATGTATTTTTATGTTCACTGCACTTTAAACATTCTTTTTATTTTTTGTTTGGGTAAGGACCTCTTTTAAAATTTGTGTTTTTTAAGAAATTTTTTAATTTTCTTTTGAACTGTCCATAGGTGCCTGCCTTTGAGGCGATGTAAGCTGTAACCCACTGTGAGATGTAACATACGTAACTCAAACTGGGAGGTACACAACATAATACTACCTAGGGAGCTACCGGAGCTACTCTCGCAAATCCCCTCATCAACTGAGGAACTGGAGGATCTGGTTACGACCCTCAACTCAGCACGCGGTAAGCGTAGACCTCACTGGTGATCCCATGACTTGAACTCGTTTCGCATATCCTCTAGGAAACAATTCAACACAGCCAAGAGCCTCAACAGCGAGCCCCAATGGTGAGAGTACAAAGAAAAATTAAAGACCAATAAAAAGGCTCTAAGACTAGCGAAGAGAACTTCGTGGAAAAACTTCTGCACTGCTGTTGAAAGCGTCGAAGACACTTCGAGACTAAGGTGCATACTCTCTAATACGCAAACCGCTATGCGGTTCTTGGGGAAACCTGCCGGCATCTGGACCAGCTCAGAAGGACACCCCCGGTTTTTGGATGAACCTGGCTGTGAACATACCCATAACGGAGGACAGGGTAAAATGGGCAGTCAAAAGCTTTAAACCTTTCAAAGCTGACGAACCTGAAATGATCATCCCCGCACAACTTATCAATACCTTGGACATATCAGCCAAATGGCTAAGTAATATTTATAAAGTATGTCTGGCTCTCAACCACAGGGCCAAACGGCGCTGTCTGGGAGCCTCCTATCTGACCAACCTTCGCCAAGTAGCGGAGCTGGACGTCAAGGACTTCACGACATTCATCAAGTCAACAAAGTGGTTCGAGGATGAGGAGTAGCGGTGTATTTTGTGGTATCACAACGGGCCTACTATTAATTGCCTCAGTGAGTCTCCACGGCAGCCACTTCAACCTAACCTAACGGTAGCCCATTGAGTCGGTCCTCTCCAGCCTTGTTACGCAAATATGTACGTCTTCAATCTGCGGAAAGTTTAAAATGGCCGTTCACTTGAAGCTACTGTGAAGTAGCTAAAAATGTAGCCCTAAGTTGAAGGAGCCGGTAAATTTTTTTGTAGAACTGCACATCACACACGGTGACAGGTAATAGTGTCACTGGTAATAGTGTCAATTGACACTATTGCGCTTTCGAAATGGAATTAGTGTCAACAAGAAAATGGAAAATAAGTCATTGACACTATTTCCAAACTGAAATGGAAATAGTGTCAAAAGTGCTAAAAACGGGTCTACCACATTATCCCCAAAGGAAAAATCCCTAAAATCAGAATCCCCAACAGGAAATCCCCATTTTATGTGTGAAATAAATTCAAATTATGTATTGGATAGGTAATAATGCTACCTTTCATTTGAGGTAGCACTGTTGTGGGCGCAAAACCGCGTATGTGCAAAATTTTAAATTTAATTTAAAAAACAACCCTGGGCTACATTATTCCAAGTCCTTCTGCGTAGCACACCATTCTGCGTAGGCGGCCTTCGGCCACGCTTATTATAAATAACCCTGGATCACGCCCCGAATTGGGGATCTGACCTAAGTCAAATTTTCGCCTGCAGCGCTACTTTGTCGAATCTCAAACCCAAATGCCTCAATGACATTTTCATCAATTTCATTGTAACTGATTATATTGTAAAAATATACCATTTCAAATTTTGATTTGGGAGTTATTTCATTTTTTTGGGACTTTTTTCGTTTGGGAGTTATTTCATTTTTTTGGGGACTTGTGGTTTCATTTTGAAATAACTGCCAAATATTGGGAGTTATTTCATTTCCTTCTTTGGGAGTTATTTCATTTATTAAAGTTGGGAATTATTTCATTTTTATTGGGACTTATTTCATTGGGAGTTATTTCATGGGAGTTATTTCATTTTGGAGTTATTTCACTGCACCGATTGTTGGTGCGTTAAATCTTCTCGGGTGCTCACCCAAAGGCGTTCTTGCTATTTTGAATACCCTAACTAACTCGTTGTTCGAGTGTAGAAAATTTCGCAATTCTCTAATAATGGTCCGCTTCAGTGCTGGAATATGAGCACAACGACGATCAACTTCGTCATCTGAGTTTGCCCATAAAATAAATTTGTAAAAATTGATGGTTAGTATTTGGAGGAGGTAGCAATGCTCCATGTAGATGGTATATTTGTCCTTGTATCTGAAATAGTGCAGATGTGTAAAAAAAAAAATTTTAAATGATGCAATTGAAAAATATATAAATATTGTGGTTACCTTGAATGTAGGCATAAAGTTATCTTGTACTTCATGAGTGGCACCAAATGACGTCATTTGAAAAGAGCTATTATATTTTTGTACGTTTGCGAAAAAATGGGTGGAATCACTTCCCGCGCCGTTAATATGCTCAATGGTACTGGCGAGGGTAACAACTGTGCCAATTTAACCTTGCTATTTGCGCAAAATAGACCTGGAGATTCAGCACTGCACTTGAACGCTTTACAATACGGACAAACGACTGACATAAGTCGGGTTCAGAGGTGACGTATCGGTATAAAACAGCTGATTCGACCAACCTTATGAGAAACAATGTAATCGATTATTGGTGCTACTATCTGTAACGTAACCTTACCGACCAAATGCATGTTGGTTTTTCCCTTACGTTAAGGATACGACTACAGCGATACGACTACTGCACCAATGAACCGGCCTATATCTCCAATCACTACTGATGTATAGGTACTGTAATCGATTTGTGGATCGTAACGAAATGCTGCTCGCTCCATGTTTACAGAAACAAGGTTTCGACCCAGTCGTCGATGCTGACTCTGTCGAATTCTCTGCGGTTGTGCACGAACTCTACTCATTCTACTCCTGTCAACTTCCCGTTCGTTTTCAGTCAGACGTGCGCGCAACTCGCATATATGAATACTATTATTCAAATTTCTTATAGTTCGCTGCACGTCGTTGTGGTTAGAACGTGCGATAGTTAGCCTTACATTTACCCGACTCCTATAACCTACATCAAGATTTCTTCTTGGCATTGTAGGGATATCTAAGATATAAATATTTGTAAGAACTTAAACAAAATTTGGTATGGTGTGGTATTGATTATAATTATTAATCTAAATAGACAGACTCTACATATTAGACTTTGCAATAAAAACTAAATAAGGGAGTTCATAATAAATAGCATATGGGTTGACAAAATTATGCAATTGCATAAAAATGCACCGAATCGTGAGCGCCCTTTGTTAACTCTAATTGCAAACGTGTGAAAACAATTTGTGAACAGCTGATTCAGCAGACGTTCAATATAAATCGTTATCCGTATTGATGGATCGGCTTGAAGGCTGATTTAAACGTGTCGATTTTACGTTCAACCTTTACACGGTGGAACGACACAAATCGACTAGAAAAATTGACCCGTGTAAATAAGCCTTTTATGCAGAATAGCTGCAACTCCCAAGTATAAACAAAGGATGGGGATCGATAAGATATCATTAAGATGAGAACAAATATGTATATTTTTTTTAGCTAAGAACAACAACTAGAGTTATTAAGGGTCAAAGTTCGTTGAACGCATTTTTTTAAATCAAAATTTCTCATAAACTTACGAACCGATTCCCTATTTTTTTCTGCAAAACTTTGATATAAAAAGTGCTTTAAATTTTGCATATGCGCGGTTTTGCACCCAAGCAAGGCTATATGAAATGAAAGGTAATTCATTTACCTACCTAAATTTTTGAAAACCGTTTCATTAGTTTTTGTAAAATCTTGATTTTAAAAAACGTTTTAAATGAATTTTGACCCTTAATAATTCTTGTTGTTGTTGTTTCCGCCAAAAAAAATATATATTTGTACTTACCTTAATAATATCTATCGATCCCAGTCACTTTTTTTTTAATTTGGGAGATGGAGCTATTCTAAATTCAAGCCGACCCATCAATACGGATCGCGATACATATTGAACGTGTGACAGCTGTCATAATTCAACAGCTGTTTCTAGAAATGCAATGCAACAAAATATGCTATGCAATAGAATTTTGGTGTTGCATTCTGCAAATTGCTTGACATTTGCATCCGCATGTATTTTGTTGTTGGCTTGACATTATTTTGCAATAATAATTTGCTATGCAACGATGCAATGCCCTTGCATCGTGATTCCGAATACCCCTATTGTGTAAATTGCTATTGCAGCTGTCACCGCAAATATTGTACTGTTGTTAGCTTAATGCTTCTGTTGTTGTCAAGCAATCAAGGCACTGCTAGCAATCAAAAGCTACTGAGTGTACTTTCAATATACCAATACAAAATGGAATAAAACAGAAAGTTTTTGTGATATTTGAACAGTTTAGAGAAATATGTTGTTAATTGTCGAAAATGGCAATACGTGAGTCAAAGAGACTAGGGAGCTAGTTAGAAGCTTATTTTTCTGCGGATAGAGCTTCCGCAATATTGCAGGAATAACCGAAAACAAAACCATTGCTCCATTGCTGAAAGCAGCAGCTGAAACGAACTACTTTCTCCAAAATGTTCGCCACTCTACTAGCAAGAGTAGGAGGATCCTACATGTGTGGAGATCCATCAGTTTTGGCTGATAGTAAGATCCCATACCAGCTGCTCTAGCATGAAATGGCCAAAGCGCTCCTTTCAGGGGAGCTTATGTTTCTGTCAAGACTTCGGGTGGTCAATTTTGGCTGCCTCGTACGACAAGCTCAACTAGTGAAGCTGAGAAATATCAAAGGCTTTTTGATGCAGGTAGCGGTTTGGTTGTGGTGTGCCGTGGGGGCGATATTGTGGAGTCTGATTTGAGCCGGGCTGTAGTCAACCGTTCTTTCCATATTGTAGAGGGAGGCTTGGGCTATACCGTAGTGGAGGTTTAGGAAAAGATCCTTGCCCAAAATTGGCAAGATCAGTGTAAAACGGTCGTCTTTGCGTGTTATGCGGGAAATGATATTGGCGTGGCTTGTCCGATAATTCATATTTAAGCACAGGGCTTATGGCAATCTGGTTGGTTCTCTAACGCTAAGTAAGCTTGGAAATTGCCCATTTAAACCCATAACAAAGGTGTCTAGTTCTTTTTCTTTATATGTTTTTGTAATAGCAATCATGGCTTTCTCTCCCAATCCCATACAGGCAATCTTGCCTGGATCAGAGAGAGACACTTTTAGACCTCGTGGTAAAACTTCTCTAAACGTGGTAAAACTTCTCTACTGGCACTTGTTGCTCCTCTTCTACTCCAGGTTGTAGTATGGCGGTAACTGTTTCTGTTATTAAATTTGAAAGCTCTCTTCCCTGGCTACTAGCAAAAACAGAGGGTAAGGAGGTAGTACGGGAAGGGTTAGTATTTGCCTGTTAATTTAGCCTCGAAAGGGTCTCTGCTATCTCCCCTTCCTGCGACATGTTTTTCTATCTTTTTATTATTATTAACAAGGCAAATAAAAATTTAATAAAATATTTAAGTATTGGAAAACTTTTAACTTGCAATTTAGTTTCTTTTTAATAAAAATATCCTGATATTTTACGTATAACATACTTAAATTTTGAATATCCTTATATTTTATTTATAACTTACACTATCGTTGCTAACAGCAACATTTTAAATTTTTTGTTCTGCTGCTGCTATTCCCTTTGATTCTGTTACTAGTGTCGTTTTTGCTTTTACAGTTATTGCTATTGTTCCCGAGGCACAGCCCCACAAGGAGCTCTGTCCCTGCGATAGATCTACTTCCTCTGGAGAGCGATGACTAAGATCTACCCCCTCCCAATTCAGGGTGTTATGCGATGCCGTGTTCATTGTACTTCAGATGAGAATATCAAACCTCTTTCCAAAAAGCACCAAAATCACCCTGGGAGGGGCAACCCTAGTTTTACCGAGGTGGACAAGGAACGGATCCTCATATGTATCCTTGAGGAAAATGACATCGGTGCCATTCCGAAAGATCAGTGGCCGTAGGTCCGGAACGCCATCGGCGACGCCGTACTCGACGTGTTCATGGGAGCTCCGGGCAGTCCGCTGTGGACTGGTAGCAGGGTCAAATCAAGATCCTGCTTGCAAAGACGCAAAGAAGGCAGCAGCTGCTAAGCTAGGCCTTCTCTACTCCGGGGCGAAGATAGCGGTCGTCGACTGGAAAGACATTCCAGCTCAACCCAGGGCTAGGGCATGGGCTCCAGCCATCCCTGCAGAACCAGGGAAAATAACAATTATTTTTAGCAGTTTGCGGATCCAAATGGTCGATGTGGACTGTTGAGAACAGTATCTGCTTGGCGGTGTCGCAATGATACTGACCTTCTCGTCCTCCTCCTGGTGTTTTGTTAGGATCACATCCAAAGCAGGATTTGATCTAGCTTTTTACGTAGTTGCGCATGCGAGGAACCCAAAACAGATTGAGTATGCGCTTCATCGTTTTATCGACCCTCATGTGACCCGCTTTATAATGGCATTCATGTAGTACCACATGTTGTATTCGTTTCGGAACAACCCACAGAAGCTTGTTGCTGCGCTTCCGGTATAGGCGTCCGTTCGAAACCACCATCGGTATGAGCTCTCTTTTTTTCATTGTTGTGCGTAGAGCATTACAGTCTGTGATAACTTTGACCTTTTACCATATACTTAGTACCTAAATCTTTATAAAGATTCCACGACCGCCAAAGCTTCCAAGTCGTAGCTGTGGAAACGCTTCTCGTAGTCCGCAGTGGAACGGCTATAATATGCAATTGTTTAGGGCGCAATAACTGACGTACAAATCCTTCTAACCCACTGCAAGACGGTTTCGTAACTCTCCAGAAGATGTTGCATTCTGACTCGTTCAGTTGAACTTTTGAAATTATCCAAAAGTTTGGAAAATTTGTCATCGGATATTAACATATCTGCTGTTGTTGTTGTTGTTGTTGTTAGCAGTGCTTCGCCCTGCCCAAAGGGCCAGTACACTCCTAGTTGTCATCGGGCTCTTCTAACGGAAGTCCAAGGAAACGCGCTGTTTCAACAGGGCTGGACCAAAGTGATAGGGGGGTTAGAAGAGTATGTTCCGAAGAATACGAAAAGAGATGTTGCGTGTCATGGGGGCCATACCGCATGCAGGGCATGTGTTCGGTATGGTGGGATTCAGTCTGGACAAATAGGAGTTCAGCCTATTGCAATATCCAGACCGAAGTTGAGCCAGCATGACTCTAGTCTCCCTCGGAAGGACACGCTCTTCCTCAGCAAGAACGGGTGGTTGGGCACCAATACCGGGGCTCACAGGCCGGGATCTGAGGAATCGATCCACCGACTAAGTGTGGAGGTCCTTTCGGGCCCGCCTATGGTTCCGCAGATCAAACGGCAACGAGATGTGATGCCGGATCTCATCATAATGCTTTCGGAGAAGGAAACACCTTTTGTCTCTGGGGGGCGGAGTTTCATCCAATAGCTGTCGATTTGGATGACTGGGTCTATGACAGTTCAGGAACTGCCTACTTAAAAGTTCCGCATGCTCGCGAACGTTGAGCATTTTAGCCTCTTGGTGAAGGTGAGACTCAGGAGACATAAGCAAACAGCCCGTCGCGGTTCTGATTGCGGTGTTTTGGCAGACCTGCAATTTCCTCCAGTTGGTGTCATGAAGGTTTGGCGACCATATGGGCGCAGCATAATCAATAACCAGTCGGCCAATAGCCTTATAGGTGACCAGCAACGTGACTTGAGTTATTGCACTTAACCGATGCCGAAGGCGTATATAATCTTTGCCGACAAACAGTGCACGTGGTGAAAGGTACGAGGAGGTTATGTTCCTGACCCACGTGCATGCTGGAAGTAGGGGGGACGAGAGTGGGCACTGAGGTGAGGCGGGGGCAGCAAGGCTGCTGGTCGTGGAGACCGGGCCACCGTTGTGGCCATTTGGTGATGGTAAGTGCGGTGTGTGTACGCCGGAGCGACGAGAACCGCGGGACGCACTTGCACGCGAACAACATGGTGCCTCAAAAGTACGGGTTCTGGGGATGGCAGGGTTAAGCCCTGAGCATCCAGATCTATGCAACCATCTCTTGCATTTGCTGCATAGAACGGAATGTGAACGTTTGACATATATCGATCCAGTCTCTTGGTCCGGGGTTGGATTCGATACCAGCCCGTAACAAGAGACATTGGAGCAACCCTGCTGCATGGGATTGCTCCGAGGATGACAATTTAGGAGTGGGATTGGACAGGGTTACACTGAAATAACAGCCCTTGGCCGGGTAAAACCCGGGTCATTCCGGTACGTAGAACCGGCTGTTGTGGGAATGAACATATCTGCTGTTGCCCGTTTGTTCTCGAAAATCGTTCTACCGTCTATCTTCATCGTAACGTTAGCGTGGCAATGACATCTTGCCCCAACAGTATGTCTTCTTGTAATAGCTCATCAGCGAGGTAAAATCTACTAATTTACTGATGATACTGCACTGACTACCAGTATCGATGAAAGCAGTATACGATAGCTTTTGTACTTGAACAATTTTGTTGAAACATCCATCTAGATTTGTTGCCCCAAGTTGTCTTGTTATTGCGATTGTTTTATCGCAGTTTCCCAAGCTGGGATGCACTTTGTTAGACGTTGTACAGCGTTGGCGTTTTTGCGGTAATGAACATTTGTTTGAGAAATGGCCCGGTTCGTTGCAGTTGTAGCATTTTAGTTTCGATGCGTTTTCCTGCTTCGCCAAATTTTATTTTTAACTCATCCCGTTTGCTCAGTTGATTCGTCTGTGATTCGCTTAATACGCCACGATTAATTAAGAAATCCTCGATTGCATCTCCTATCTGTCATAATGGTTCTTGAGTTCCCGGTGCCTCAAGACTGCAGCTTCGCTAAGCTTGTATCGACTAACCAATACTGATATACGGAAACAGTATTCCTTCACAGTTTCTTTCAGTCGTCTTATCGCATTTACCAAACCAAATTCGCATTGAAAAACGTTGGAAAAACCAACCCAAGTTGTATGCATTGTAGGCGGTGTTTCCACCCACATCCGTGCAACACCTGTTATTCGAGTGTACCTAGCTAAAAGTAGAATTTTTTCACCCCATTGATAGGCCTCCACAACTTTATTGACTAAATCAATAAATTGCTCTACCGTAATACTTGAGTTGTTCGTTGGGTCAAATTCAGGCAGGGTATTCAAAATTTCTTTGACCGATGCTTGTCTCATATTCGCATTTGCTGAAAAATGTTCGTTGCTTCGATTGGGTGTAGTTGTACCAATACTAACTGACATTAGTGGTAACCAGAATGAAAACGGCAAACGACAAGCGGCATCTGTCAAATTATTTTTAAACGTGTTCTTATGGGGAGGAAATTTTTGAACACGACGCGACAAAGCGGCAATCAATCACGTTTGCCGCCGTCGCCAGATTAAGGCCCGCTTTCATAAAAGCCGGTTAGTGCTTAATCCGAATTTAATCCTGATTTGTCTAAAATCCGTTTTCACCAATGCCGATTAGCACATATCGGCCGATAAACTTTAGCGGCGAAGGATGGCCGATTAAGCAAAAATTTACATTTATCAGCTGTGGACACAATCAACATTTGCTTATATTCCCACAAAAACAATTTTAATTTGGAAACTTTGTGCTGTTTTGTAAGTGTTTTGAAAATTGGTGCCGTTGTAGAAGACAGTTCAATGCCTAATTTGCATTAAATATTGCTGATAGGGGTGTGTAGCATGACAGGTAAACAAAACAAATTGTAAGTAAAAAGCTCAATATACTTTCGGCAATATCTAGGCCAAAGTATTCAAATCAATTTAGCTTGCGCTGCATTTCTCCAATAACATAAACTCGATTGAACCCATATATATTTATGTATGTATGTACAACAACGTAGAATCATAAGCATGACTAACAACTTAGAAATGTAAGTTTGTAAATTAGATTACTCATAAGGTAGATTGTAAGCATATAAAAGGACCGGCGATGAGCCGAATAAAACATTCCGATTTTAAGACTCAACCAGTATGTTTTTCTATTGGAATCATTGTGGGGCATTTTAATGCTCAATGCAAAGACAAAACCGCCAAAAAACCAACTTACAAGAGTTTAGGCAAAGAATAAGCTGCGAACATAAACCAAAAAAACGTGGAGGTAGAAAGCGAAGGCACCAAAAAGAATGTGCAGAACTCCAACGAATAATCAATATCAGTAAAGGGCAACAAAAGAAGAAGTTGATAGCCAAATTAGAAGAATTGCGCAAAAATTGGTGGAAACCCAGCAACAATAACAACGTAGCAGCACCAAAAGAATCATGTTAGAATAAGAACAAATAAAAATATAAAAATATAAGTTATTAAATAAATAAAAAAAAAAACAAAAAATTAAACTAACAATTACAAGGAAAATCGTTTTCCTCATTCATATTTTATTTTAAATAAATATTTTATTAACAGAAAAATGGCCTCATGGTGGAAAATTGCTCTAAATAGCATTTTAGTAGGATTAGCAGGATTTGAAATAGGTAAGGAAAGTTCGGTAAACAATGCAAATGAAAACAGGGTAGTCAAATACGAACCACACCCCGTTGTAGAAAACAAGGAAGAGCTTCCTGATAAATGGCTGACTATTTTCGCATGCGTAACTGCATTGTTAATAAAAAATTATATAAAGAATAAATTCAGACAATTAAACAATGTGCAACAACGCATATAACTCACCAACGCCCAACAAAAAATGAGGCAATGGAAAGAAATCTTTGAAACACTACAGAAAGAAAAAATAAAAGCTAACAAATCGTACAAATGTATAAATAAAAATAATCCAATATCAGCAGAAACGGTAGAAAAACACCTGAAAATAATTTTAGAAGCTTTAAATAACATAGGAGAGGTCATCAAGGCGGTAAATGATATACTTACTACAGACCATCAGAGAGAAGCGTACCAATTTTTTTACACCGTACGAGATAAACTCGTATCCTCGTTAGCTAGACACAACGTAGAATTTAATATACCAATCACAGTAGGAGAAACAATACAGGCAGATTTCAATTTACTGTTAGCAGAACGCGCACCAAGCCCAACCCCATCCAACTCTCAAGGTCAAATCCCGGCAGTAGAAGAAGCCAAACCAAATTTACAACAAATAGAAATCCCAACCGTAAACGTCACAATGGTGCAAACAGTAGTAGAGTTTATTAAAACTGCTTCGTCAGTACTACCAGAGTTTGATGGCAAGCCAGAAAATTTACATAGCTTTCTGGACGCCCTGGATATACTTGAACAAATCAAGGACGACCATGAACCTTTAGCCATAACCATGATTAAGACCAAGCTAAAAGGCACGGCAAGGAATTTTATAAGCAACGAAAACACGATAGAACAAATAAAATTAAAATTAAAATCCGCTATTAAGGGTGAATCAGTAGAAGTTTTAACCACTAAACTCCTGAACATCCAGCAGCGTAGCAAAACTGCAAATCAGTACACAGTGGAAGTAGAGAAAATAACAAGGTCGCTAGAGGGAGCGTATATCTCGGATGGATTAAACCCAGACCTAGCCACGAGATATGCAACACAGGCAGCAGTCAAAGCCATGTGCAAAAACTGCTCCAACACCCAAGTTAAATGATGCAGGCGGGAACGTTCACAACCATGAACGACGCAATCTCTAAATTTACGAATAGCTGTACCGAAATTACAGGCAGCTCTAATACAATTTTAAATGTACGACAACAAGGTCAGTATCGGAGTAATTTCCGTGGAGGTTACCAAAGTAACAACTATGGGAATTACAAAAATAGGAGATTTAGACCGCAACCAAGGTTCAACAACAATTCTAGACCAAGTAGTACCAACAATAATAGTTATAACAATAACCAAAGAGGATCACAATCCCGAAATAGCAACAGACCCTACAACCAGACCCGTAACGTGCGCAGCTGCACGCAGACGGAAAACCAACAAGCTCCACTTCAAGAGTAAAAGAAAGAAAAATATGCGTACTAAACTTACACCTGAACAGCTATATAGCAACAAGGACATCTTTAAATAATTCAATTTCAAATTTCTTAATCGATACAGGAGCAGATATCTCCATTATAAAAAAGAATCAAATTAATCAAAGTCATAAAATAAATACGGAGCAAATAAAAGATTTAAAAGGCATTGGTCAGGGAATAACCAGCACAGTTAAAGCAGACCTAAAAGGCCACGACCTTCTGATTTACCATAAATTTCATGTCGTAGACGACGATTTTCCAATCCCATGCGATGGAATAATAGGCCTAGACTTCATAAAGAAATACAACTGCATCTTAGACTATGGAAAAACAGAGGATAAACTAATCCTAAGACCATAAGATTTTCCCCAAACGGTAACTATGCACCTTACAAATTGTCTGTCTGTCAATACAATTACGATCCCTGCTAGATCTGAAGTTATTAGACAAATTAAAGTAAATACCGATAATAAAAATATTTTCATCCCACACCAAGAATTATCTGAAGGCATTTTCATAGCAAACACAATCACAAACAAGGATCAAACTTTCGTTAGAATCATTAACACTACACATAAAAACACAACTATCCAAAATTACAAAATCAATACAGAAAACTTAAATGATTACACACTAATTAAAACAGAAACACACAGAAAAAATTTCACCGATACAGAAAAATTAAAAAGATTAACAAAAAATTTTCCAAAATTCGTCAACCCTCAATTAACAACACTTTGCACAGAATTTATAGACATATTCGCATTAGAAACCGAACCAATCACCTCTAATAATTTCTACAAACAGAAATTATACATGAAGGATGACAACCCAGTCTACATAAAAAATTACAGATTGCCTCAAACCCAGAAGGGAGAAATCAGCAAACAAGTAAATAAGCTAATAGAAGATGATATAACAGAACCTTCCATATCGGAATATAATAGCCCAATCCTACTAGTCCCTAAAAAATCACTTCCAAGAAAAACAGAAAAAAGATGGAGACTAGTGGTCGATTACAGACAGGTAAATAAAAAGCTAGCAGCGGACAAATTCCCATTTCCAAGAATTGACGACATTTTAGACCAACTTGGAAGAGCAAAATATTTTTCATGCCTAGACCTTATGTCAGGTTTTCATCAAATCGTACTACACCCAGATTCGAGGGATATAACTTCATTTACAGCCGAAAATGGCACATATAGGTTCAAAAGACTACCCTACGGTTTAAAAGTAGCACCAAATTCATTTCAAAGAATGATGACCCTAGCATTCGCAGGTCTCAAACCATCCCAAGCATTTCTCTACATGGATGATTTAGTTGTATTAGGCTGTTCCGAAAATCACATGCTAAAAAACCTAAGAGACTTATTCTTCACTTGCCGAAAATACAACCTAAAATTACATCCAGATAAATGCCTATTTTTCAGCCAAGAAGTAACTTATTTAGGACATAAATGCACAAACCGTTCAAAACTATCCAATACCGAAAACAGCCGATGAAGTTAAAAGATTCGTAGCTTTCTGCAATTATTACAGAAGATTTGTACCGAATTTTGCAGAACATTCTGGAAAATTAACTAGGCTGTGCAAGAATGTTTCCTTCGAATGGACAGAAGAATGTCAAAAAGCTTTTGTCTACTTAAAGGAAGCATTAATTAGTCCAAAACTTTTGCAATACCCAGATTTCGGAAAAGAATTTTGCCTAACAACATACGCTAGTGGATACGCTTGTGGTGCAGTCCTTAGCCAAGAACACGATGGCAAACAGTTACCAATTGCTTACGCTTCAAAGTCCTTTACAAAATACGAAACCAACAAGGCTGCAATAGAAAAAGAATTAGCCGCAATCCATTGGGCCATAACCTTCTTCAGACCATACGTATATGGCAAAAAAATTCCTGGTTAAAACCGACCATCGCCCACTAACATACCTATTTTCAATGAAAAGTCCTTCCTCAAAGCTGACACGAGTAAGACTAGATTTAGAACAGTACGATTTTGAAGTGGAGTACATAGCTGGTAAAGAAAACCATATAGCGGACGCACTATCCCGCATAACTATAACAAATTTAAAAGACTTGGCAGTGGAAGCAAGCAAAATATTAAAAGTAACTACCAGATCAGCAGCTAAAAAGAACAGCTATAATATTGAGAAAAAAGAAAGTCACACAGAGAACCCCAAAATTTATGAAGCGCTAAGTAAATTTGAAGTAAAAAGACATGTCGAGCTTGTTTTCAATCCTCCGAAATTAAATTTCAAAAAAGGAAAGAAAATTTGTAGCAATTTAGATACAAGCAACCTAATTGTTGAGGATAAGATTGATTTAGATCAATTCTTTACCAGGCTTGAAAGAGAAGCCGGCCATTTAGGACTTGTACAAGTACAGTTGTCCTTAGGGGACAAATTGTTTAAAAAGAATTATACTGCAGTAGGCAAATTTATTGAAAAGGGTAATAAAGTTCTCAAAAAGTTAACAATAGCACTAACCCCTGAGGTTATATATGTGACAAATCTCGGGAAAATTAAAGAAATTCTGCACAAATATCATGACGATCCTATTAGTGGTGGCCACCGAGGAATAAATCGCATGACAGATAAGATCAAGCAGAAGTATAGCTGGCTGAACATGAAAAATGATATAAGAAAATATATAAAAAACTGCATCCACTGCAAGAAAAATAAGACAAACAAACATATAAAAGAGCCAATGACAATAACGGAGACACCTCCGAAGGCATTTGATATTGTACAAATCAACACAATTGGACCCTTACCAAAGTCGATAAATGGCAACGAGTACGCAGTTACCATCATTTGCGACCTAACCAAGTATCTAGTAGCCATCCCGGTCCCAAGCAAAAACGCAATAACAGTAGCTAAAGCCGTGTTCGAGCACTTCATCCTAATTTACGGACAAATGAAGACGATAGTAACAGACATGGGCACAGAATACAAAAATAGCCTGTTCAAAGAACTTTGTAAATTGTTAAAAATCGAACACAGAACTTCAACGCCGTATCAATATCAAACTTTGGGTACTCTAGAACGCAGTCATCGGACATTCAATGAGTATATACGTTCATATATATCCAGTGACAAAAATGATTGGGATGAATATCTTAAATACTTCGCGTATTGTTACAATACGACGCCATCAACCACACACAAATATTGTCCTTTTGAACTAATATTTGCAAAAAACCCACCGAACTACGATTTTTTAAAAGAAAATAAAATCAGCCCATTGTATGACCACGAAGCTTATGACAAAGAAGTAAAATATAGACTTCAAATAGCACAGCAAAGAGCTAGGAGATTATTCCAAGTGCTAAAGAAAAACAAAAAACAAATTATGATAAAAGTGGCTATAGTAAGGAAATAAACACAGGAGACTTAGTATTAGTTAGAGAAGAGGCCTCCCATAAGCTAGAAAATAGATATAACGGATACTACAAAGTTAAAAATATCGATGAGAACAACAATTTCACTTTAATACCGCATAGCATAGGAAATAGTAATAAAAACAATAAAGAAATTATAATTCATAAGAATAGACTTAAAACAATATAACTCCACTAGTAATAAGAAAAAAAAAACCCAAACAATAAACACTCATTACAACAGGAGCACATACCAAAGAAAACTAGTTACAACATATCATGCCCAAAATACACAAAAAAAAAATATATCAGTACAAAGACACATGTGAAACAACTGTAAACAAAATAAAGTAAGAAAACCTTTTTCCGATGGCATAACAATAAACGATAAGTTAAGTAAGCCAAACATTTTATTACCTAATAATTAATTGTTACTGATTAGGTCATTGAAATAGAATACTCATACATTAACCCAAATGTATGAGCATTCTTTTAAAGAAAGGAGGTGTAGCATGACAGGTAAACAAAACAAATTGTAAGTAAAAAGTTCAATATACTTTCGGCAATAACTAGGCCAAAGTATTCAAATCAATTTAGCTTGCGCTGCATTTCTCCAATAACATAAACTCGATTGAACCCATATATATTTATGTATGTATGTACAACAACGTAGAATCATAAGCATGACTAACAACTTAGAAATGTAAGCTTGTAAATTAGATTACTCATAAGGTAGATTGTAAGCATATAAAAGGAACGGCGATGAGCCGAATAAAACATTCCGATTTTAAGGATCAACCGGTGTGTTTTTCTATTGGAATCATTGTGGGGCATTTTAAGGCTCACTCAAATGCGGCTGTAGAGCTTGGTTAATACTTGTCCACCTACCTAACCACATCAGGTGTTTTTCAAATAAATACTATGGGACAGATCCCCATTTTGGACCAATTTAGGGCAAATTTTCATCGATAACTTTTTACAGAAATACAATTTGTATTTGCCGTATTCGGATTCTTCATGCCGGGGTCTAGACGCGTCTTTTGACAGCAACCTCAGCAAAATCCGATAAATATTAGGCATTGAACTGTTTTCTATAAAGTTAATTCAGCCAATTTAGTTTCTGTGAAACGTAAACAAAACGAAAATCAGCTGTTTTGCCTGTTCACAATGCAATTTTTTGCAAATTTATTCACAATGATGGGTCTAATCGGCGATAACTTAACCAGGCTTTGGTGAAAACCAAATTGTCGATTCAGAAAATCAGCGATTAAGGAATCACCGATTATGAAAGCGGGCCTAAATCTAATTCTATTTTGACAAGCGGCAAGCACGCTAGGCTTCTTCATATTTCGCGCAAATTCAGCTGACAATTTGTTTTTCTTGTTTGGTGTTTTCTTCAAAATTGTTTTCAAACGACAGAGATTTAATACGGAAGTGACGCGGACCATAGGTTTTTTTGGTTCATTTAACTCTCCTACTATTGGACATGAAAGGGTGAAAAAATAATCCCAAAATATGCAGAGCATACTTTTCTGCATGCATTTAAAGTGCAATTTTTTTGTTATTTTTAATTATTTCGGTCATGGAAGAAGACAATTTTTTTACAGATGTTACCATGACCACTTCCATTTCATCGGCATCCTCGTACATATGTCGTTAGCCGTTGTATTAGTTGGTCTCGTGTACCCGTTGTTGCCAAATCTCGTTCGCGTAGTAGTTTCTTCAACTGCTCCACCTTAAGTTCGTTTCGTTTTGCCATTTTCGTTTGCCAAATCGTTTTCGTTGTTCGTATTCGTAGTTTATACGTTGCTTTGCTGCTGCCTCGCCGTTGCTATGCTCAGTCATGGCCGCGCCACAACCAAGTTTCGCATGTACATGCATTTAACGCAAACTTATGCGTCACAGGAACAGCGCACAATCATCACGCAAGGTTTTGCATTTGTAAACAGCTGATTTTTATTTGCGCCAATTTGTTATATTAAGCGCGCACCAAAAGCCAAATGTCAAATGCTTCTTCTTATGCTTTTCATGCATCAAAAGTTGAAAGTTGGCAACTTTTGTATGACAGATGTCGCTAATGATGCGCGATGTGTCGTTCTCCACTAAAATGAACATTTTCAACTCATCTGTCAATGCATGATGCTGCGGACTCCGTTTTCGTTTGTTCGTACATGTAACTCGCCAAAATTCGTGCACGTTAGCACATGACTTGCCACAAACGCATTATTCGTAGCACTCAATTTGCAAGTGGATTCTGATCCCACTCTGAAGGTATAAGGACAGCCGTTTTGATGTTTTAATTATTTAATTAATCCAATGAATTAGAATGTGAAATTGTAGCAACGAATAACTTAAAATACCTTTCAATCACAAAATCTATCTCAGAAGGGCTTCTAGCTCATGGTGTTTATACCCAAGTTTTCGAGACGTGTAAATATAAAAACATCTAAAGTGAAAGGTCCTAGCATGTGGAATTGGTACCAAGTTGAGCTGGTTTCTTTGTAGGCTATAGACTTCAGAAGAAAAACTTTCCAAGTATCCAGATCTGATAAAGAAAATTCCGAAAACTTTAAATAAGTAGAGATGACGGCATGGGAGAATACCTAGTCTACAAAAGAGCGGAAGAGGTTCAGATCTGTGGTTAGCATTATGAGCCTTCTAATAACTCGGTTTTGCATTGCTACAAGGGATGACAACTTATATACAGAGGCCCCGCCACAACATGTAATACCATATTGCAGCTTTGAATGAAATAACCAATAACAGTTTTTAGCGTGGATATACCGCAAAATTTTTGGAGGCAATAAAAGGACGTTTAGTGTAAAGGAAGTATTGTTCTAACTCATGAATGTGCTCTAACCAACTCAGACGAGTGTTGATTATAATTCCTCCACACTCTCAGCCTTGGCTCTCTCAATAAATGAAGAGGGTACTCATTTTGTGGGGTCCAATTTAACAAAATTCTGAAACTTTTTTCTCTCTCCAATCCGGTCACGTTAGTGTCCACAGAAGTACCACTTACTACCGGAATAACCATGTTTCCACAATTCATATTCGCATGTCGCGAAAGCAGCCGAATATCCATCAAAATGAGCAGCAGCGAGTTAGATCCAAGTTTATTCCTAGCTAAAACACTAGCAGAGTCTAGCTTTTTTGAGCGCGTAATAATGTTAATTTTGTTGTTATCAGCATAATAATAGGTATATCCCCTACATTCACCAACAATGTCTTCGGAAAGTCACATAGATTATTTAAGTTTACTAGTGTCTGAACAGTTGATTCTTAAGTAAAAGAAAAATGAAATACTGGACAGCAAAATCATATAAAATGTTCATAACTAGAGGTTTTTAGAGCTGTTACGGCGAGCCCGGGTAATGGCGGGGTTGCTCGCACGTAATAATATGTAACGAAAAAAAGGAAATAAAGGGCAGCGAGTGAATAAATAATAAACACTGTATTTCAAATATAGGCACAATACAATAAGTGAATCTCTTTATTGAGTATAATGTACAACCTTAATTATTGTACAATTAAGGCGTACACGTACTATTTTGTGAAAATGGATAATTAATATTTGATAATAGTGGATGATTAATTTTACGGAAATTCTAATTAGACATTTGGAATGGATCTTACCTGGAGTGGCTGCTGATAATTTGATTCGTGCTCAAAACATAAGTGAAAGCGCCTTCAGATAAAACTTAGCTCTGTACCGGGCGAAAAGATAACAACAAAGTCGCGCGGGCAGATACTAGTATCTGTTACGAGGGGCGACCGATATATTTAGGCCGACGGCCTAAACATGCCGGCCCCCCTTGCGACAAGCAACATTAAAAGAAAGAAAAAATAGGAAAAGGGAATCACCAGCAGCCATGCCAAACTAATTATTAAAATTTAAATTATGACCACGTGTCTGCTTCCTGAGCCCTTGCTCTTCTCGCAGCTTCCGGCGGACACCTGTGGTGGACGAAAAAGAATAATTAGTACATTAACGTGGTTTTGCCTAGTTCATTGCACCTTTATTAGCATAATTGTCGACAAACGTACGTGTCAATTTACTGAGGCCGTATTGTTGGTAGGCCCCAGATATGGTGAGGCCGAATATCGTGGCCTGGGCCAGTAGCCCGTTGATGATCGATGGTGGGGTGCCCGGCAGCATAAGCTAGCGTAGACGTCGGCGCCCAAGGTCAGGCGCACTGGTGACGACCTGAAAAAGTCTGGGTCAGCCAGCTTCATGAATTGAAAGGGCGCGGCAACGGTGGCGTCTATATTCGAGGCTGGGTTCACTCGATGGTAGTTGGCCATGACAGTGGCTTGTGTTGTGACCCTTCTTGCCACCCCATATTCTCCGCGCAAGACGAGTGTGCACCTGATCGGCCGAGTCCCCCCAAACCGTTCTAAGCCGAGCTTGGAAGCGAGCTCGCTGTCAATGACCGATGTGGGTGAACACGAGTCGATCAGGGATTCGATGCAGCCAGAAGCAGTGGGGGAAATGGCGACAAACGACCTCAAAATAATGCTTTCGGTGGGCGTATTGGCTGCTCTTCCCGACCGGAAAGTGGCAGGCAGATTCCTATGGCGGACTACGGTGGTGTCGCTGACAGCTGTGTGGGCCGAGTAAGGTGCCGTCCGACCCGCTGTAAGGCGTGATGAGGGAAAAGGACGTGTTTCCGCGTCACCCCGTCTTACCGCAGTGGAACGGCGAGATGGTCGGAAAGGACGCGTTTCCGACCCACCAGGATTCACCTTACCGGGCCTTTGCTGTGGTCGGAAAGTACGTGTTTCCGAGCCGCGCTCTCCTCTGTTCCCTTCGTGGACTGTATCGCGGCTTCTCCACAGCTCGTGCCGTAGTAGCGGTCGGAAAGAACGTGTTTCCGAGCCCCCGAGCTGTGGAGAGCGTATCGGTGGTGACCTGGCCGCCTCCTCTTCTTCTTCTGCTTCGGCTACCTGTTTTATGAAAGTGGACAATTATGTTCCAGGACCGTGGAATGGCGATAGGCAGTTGGAGCAGTACTTGTGGATAAGTACTACCCTCAACCGCCATCCCACGATATTTTTGGCAAAATCGGATGCCGTGGTTATTCCCGCATAACCGACAGGGGATGGTGAAAGGGCGAGACCTTTGCTCGGTTTTTACGTGTGTTGCGGTGTAGCGAGTCATACTAAAACAATAGAAATACCAGTAATACCTGTGCTTGTATACCCAACCACGAATATTTACTTTTCCGTATAAATTGTGTCTACCCTCAATTGGGTAAGTTTGGCATTTTGTTTGGCAATTTGTTTGGCATTTTGTTTGGCAATTTTTACCTATCTGGCAGCTTTGTTACGAATGACAATTCCCTGCAACCCCAGAACACAGTACATAATGGTGAGTGTAGTAGCTCGTTGGAGCCCGAACTGTAATATTTGTCGGTAACCTTTCGTAAAAAGGGAGAAATGGGCCGAGGTCCTGCAACTTTTGTTGTAGTTTGGTTATCATTAAGCGGTATGTGCATGCATTTGCTCCGAAAAGACTAAGTTTGTGGTCTCATCACGGCTGGTTCTTGAGTTGTGCATAACTAGCTGATCGACACCGTGTTCACTCAGCTCGTAAATTACCCACATTTTCTGTTTTACAGACGAGGTCAGCAACTCTGTGCTGCCACATCCCACCGCTGACGACTGTGTCACTTGTCAATGTAAAGGTGCAGACAGATGTACCGCGACACCCATAAAGGAATTTAACATAACAAAGCTCATTGCGGTGAAAAATCTACCATACTGAGATATTTCCCTGTTTTTTTGCAAATAAAATGGCAATTGTGGACAGTTGTAGTGAAAAAATAATGGTGGAAGAAATTAAATATTCTGTGAAAAAGTGGTTAGTTTCAATATTTTTGACCACGCTATATCTCGTCTTTGCGATTAAATTAATAACGTACGGGCAAAGATATTTATTTCCACCAACATTCTCAGGAGTGAAAAATGCGTATAAGGGTACACATTCATAGTGACCCAGATTTCGCCTAACATCATGCGAAAAGGTTTCACCCGCTCAATATGGTACGCCACAAAAGTGGTGGATTTTTGTAACGATGTGTAGGTACCGATCGTTACGCGAAGTGGCTACGCTAATTCATTCAGCACTGCATACATTCCTGAATGAAATGTCATTGTTGGAAAATACACACTAGGTAAGTAGTAAAATTTGTGTTGTTGATAATTTTTCTGCAATTAATTTGTAATTCTTTTATTTTTCAGGTGGCAGGTGGATCATTGGGGGATCGGAGCAGTGGACACATGGCGGATTTCGAGGTAAGTATAAGTTTACGCTGCCGAAATCCTGTATCGTTTCGGCAGCGTTTAAACCATGTATGTGCGTGTGTGTATCACTCGCTGTGGTGGCCGGCGCCCAGCGATGGATACATACATGAAAATTATTCAGATATTCGATTCTAATTTTTTGTCTTTTAGGGTTTATGGGCAGCTTTCTATATGCCCCATCAATGAGCAGCCAAACATATGCTCCATCAATGGGCAGCATTCTATATGCCCCAACGGTGTATGCCACACAAATGTGTGATGAAAATATTAATGCCCTATTGTGGCATGGCGCATGGGCGGGTGAGAAATTTAATTGATGCGCCGGGGGAATAAAATGTGCAATCCATAGTTTCTACCATTGTTGGTTTTTACCAAATTACCGATTGCCGTGTGCTGCTCACAGAAACCACAGGGCCAAATACGACGGATCTACCGAGTCGCGGATACATTGACAACAAACACAGTAGCTGGTCCAACGGACTGCACATCTTGTAGGAGCGCGTTTTCGTACTCCTATAACGGCTTCTACTGGCAGTGGTGCAGCTAATAGTACCACGAATAGTGGTGGTAATAGCAGTGGCAACAATGAACTAGGTTTAGAGGACAGTATTCAAGCAGTTGTGAGGTGGAAGAAGCTGAAAAATGCAGTCTGCGGTGGAGACAGTGAGAGGCAGTACATAACCAGCGGTAGCTTTGCAACCAGTGAAAATTGATGGTTTAGAAACTCGGACGACCAGCACTAAGCACGGCGGCTTGTTAATTGAGATTTTGCCCCGTGATGGCGGGTGAGTTGTGTGTAGGCTTTTATATATTGTTTATAATATGTTGTCATTGTTGAATTATAATTGTATCATGATATGTTGTGGGATTTTGATATTGTTTGCTGGTTTGAACCCCGACCATTTCCTGAAGTTTTTTTTTTTTTTTTTAAATTAATTATTGAAATATTGCGATTTATAATAAATTCTTACTGCTGCAAGAGGAGATTTTTGGTGTGCTGCTTGCAATTTTTTATACCGTCTGCTTCTGCCAGGCAAATATGTAAATTTCTTCTGAAAAGCCTTTCATGGCACCCGTTTTAGAGAACCTTTTCAAATAATTTCTCATGTTGCCTGTATGGGGAATCTAACCTAGGTCCTTCGGTGTGGCCGTCAGACCACAATGTCCATATAACAAAATACATATAAAATTTAAAAAACAGAAAACTGAGAAACTTTTCACCTCTCTGAGAGTTCATTCAAAAACTTATCTAAACGTTTGTGAAATTTTTTGTTACAAAATCGTTTGAAAACCATTTACTTTTTACGCTTGGAGAATATTGTTTAACAAACTAGCTTACTTCTTTGTTTATTGGGTAATATTCTCTGCAAAGACTTCACGGTATTTGTTTCCGTTGTGTGAGGGTGTGCCATGTAAAACTGACACCCGTGTCCCGAATTTGGCACCATAGATATTTCATAAAAGTAGCCAAATTTTGTTTATTTACAAAATGTGTTACGTCTCAATAGACCCATATACATACATGTATATATGTGTATATATGACAGAAATAAACGCAACTGGTTCCATTATTATTGGGTGTAATATATGTAGTCGTGGGGGTCCATTTCTTTTGATGAAATGGCTAAAACTTACGTATCAGGACATGGTTTTTTCCTCTCCGATTCCTAGATTGTTTTCCAAAGTTTATTTAAAAAACTTCGATTTCGAAGTCGCGAAGGCGTATTTCAGGAGCCAAAATTGTTCATTTTGTAGAATTTTGTAAGACTCTTAAGTTAATAACACGGTTATTTAAGAGCCAATATTCTTCATTTTGTTGAATTTTGTAAGTCTCCAGTACCTCAAACTGTTGATGTAGATGACTCTGGGGGGTACTCTTGTTGTCTTGTGGGTGTGTGCAAATGGGTATGAATGCGAGGCTTGGGTGATATGCGGAGAGTTGTTGCCGCAAAATTCTCACCTTCTGTGGCAGATCGGTTCGTCCGTCTGCGGTAGGGTTTCGGTTGGACCGTTCCATTTGAACGAATGCGTTTACTTGTTATTGTGGTTATGGCTAGGGAATGCGAAGTTCCCTACCGAGTGTTTCCCTAATCCGGAATATAATGCGAAGTGGAATTAGGGATAAGGAGAAGTGGAATATTACTCCCTTCCGCCATCTTGACTGACGGGTGGAAGTAAGACTAATTTTGCGATTGGTCTAGTAGTTCGGCCCCTGGCGGTGTCTAGTTCGACGACTCGAACTCGCTTATCCGGTCCATAATTTAGGTCTGCGATCCGGCCTAACCTCCATTCGTTGGGAGGTAAGTTGTCCTCCTTTAGGACAACTAGGTCCCCTTGTTTCAAATTGGCTTGTGGATGTTTCCATTTGACGCGTTTCTGCAGCTCGGTGAGATATTCGGTTTTCCATCTTTTGCAGAACGTTTGGTGCAAGGCCTTGAGTTTTTCCCATCTGTTGACGAGTGAAGCACGATTCTCGCTGACGTCGATCTCGGGTGGTGCTAAAAGATGCCCTCCAACGAGGAAATGTCCTGGGGTAAGCGGCTCCAAGTTCGACGGTTCGTTGGAAGAGGGCGTCAAGGGTCGCGAGTTGAGGCAAGACTCGATTCGACAGAGGAGGGTGCTGAATTCTTCTAGGGTGAATTTATGATCTGAAGCGATCTTCTTAAAGTGGTTTTTAAAACTTTTGACCCCGGCTTCCCAAAGTCCACCCATATGAGGAGCACCTGCTGGTATGAAATGCCAGGTGAGGGTTTGATGACAATCTTTCGAAAGGGTCTGGTTGCGGGCGTCCGCTAGAAAAGACTTGAACTCTGATCGGAGAGCGCGAGATGCACCGACGAAGTTCGTTCCATTATCGGAGTGGATGTTTGTTGGACATCCTCGTCTGGGAACAAACCTATCGAAAGCTGCCAGGAACGCGGCAGTACTAAGGTCACTAGTGGCCTCCAAATGAATGGCCTTGGTCGTAAAGCATACGAAGAGGCAAATGTAGCCCTTGGACATGCGACATCCTCTGCCGCTGTAGGATTTGATATCAAAGGGTCCGGCGAAATCTACCCCGGTGTTGGTAAAAGCTCAAGAAAAGGTAGTGCGTGCTGAAGGAAGGTCCCCCATTAATTGGGTCTGTACTCGGTGTCGAAAGATGGTACAGACCTTACAGTTCTGGATAATAGATTTAATCATGTTTTTAACCTTTGGAACCCAGTATTGCGTGCGGATAAGCCGCAGCATTACTTGGTTTTCTGCAGGTAGGGAGATCTTGTGGACAAACTGGACCAGAAGACGGGTAAAATGACACGTGTAAGGGAGGATAATTGGGTGACGTTCGTTATAAGGCAGATCAAGGGATGCAGACAGACGGCCGCCCACCCGCAAGATGTTACAGCTATCGATGAAGGGGTTGAGAGGCAGGACTTCGCTTTTGGTCCCAATAGCTTTCCCGGATTTTAAATTCCCTAATTCCTCAGAATAATGTTTCTGTTGGTAGATAGATATAAGACGTTGAGTCGTAGCCTTAATTTCGTCAGGCGAAATGAGGTATGACTCCGCTTTAAAAGTGGATTTCGTTTTGGGACTCGTTCTTTGAGAGAATCTCATAACATATGATATGACCCTCAAAGCTCATGAAAAATCGGAAAATCTATCGAGAATGTCCTCTTCATTGTTTGTTTGCGTAGTTGCGTGAATTTGTAATCACTTTTCCTCGATGTTTGTACCATACTCTTTTTCTTCGGCTGGCCATTTAGTCTTGTCTTCTTGTAGCCAAGAAGGTCCCTACCACCACAAGATGTTGTCGACTAGATCCCTCGCTGATAGTCCTCTGCTGGCCAGGTATGCTGGGTTTGATGCGGAATCCACGTGTCGCCAAGCTTCATTTCCTACCTTTTCTACGATTTTTGTTACTCTGTGCGCCACGAACGTTGACCAAGAGCAAGGTGGTTTTCGGATCCATGCTAGGACGATGGTTGAATCCGTCCAAAGGTACACGTTGCATGTGCCTAAGTTGAGATTGAATTCGTTTATTGAAAATCACTTTCTTTATTACAAAATTCTTACACTAATACTTACAAATTATTTATGAACTAAAATACATATACTTATGTATATATTACTAATACATACAAACTAAAATGCATAATTCTAACATATGCTAAGTCAACATAAGGTTGCAATAAATATATAAATATGTCAGTCGCATTGACAAACTGACGTTGTGTTCAGTTGGTCATTGCGACTGCCTTTGGCGGTGTCTTTGACCGTCCACACAAGTGTAACAAGATCCTCGTTATGAGCGGCATGTGCACTAGTTGTATAAACTCCCGCTGAGTTCAATGTAACTAATTTGGGCAGAATGTTGTTTGTATACATTCATATTTGCTTGTACATTTATGTGCACATGACAATTAAAGTAAAAGGGCGATGTGTTTATGTAATGCTACACTACCCTCGTTTTCGCCATTAGCAGATTAACGTAAACCTGATCTTTCATTTGGCCTCTTTAAAAAACTGTGGCTGGCGTGAAATACACCCATCGTGGAATCCGAATGTTATTAATTTTATTGTAGTCGTGCATAAAGCTTTGCAACCTATCTAAAGTTTGATCAGATACTCTCTCGTCCCAGTCAGTCCCCTCTAGCCAAATGTTTTGCATGATCATTTTGGCTACTATGATGACTGGGCCCACCCATCCCAATGGATCGAAGAGTTTAGCGATGGCTGAGAGTATCGCCGGTTTAGTTATGCTATTATTATTTTCGATGGGATTAGCTGTAAAATAAAACTGGTCAGAGTGCGCGTTCCAACGGATTCCGAGTGTTTTGACCGTACTGGAGGCTTCGAACTACAAAAAGTCCTCGTTTAGTCGATGATGTTTGGGTATTCCCTGTAGTATTTTGTTGCAATTCAAGGTCCATTTTCGAAGGGATAAGCCCGCGGACTGTAATGCACGCGTAATTTCATCGCGAGCCTTGATAGCGTAGTCGACAGTATGCCCTCCTGAGAGAACATCATCGACGTACATGCTTGTTCGCAGGATATTTGCTGCGATGGGTAATGGCGTCTCCACGTCGTCCGCTAGCTGATGCAGCGTTCGGATGGCTAAATATGGAGCACAATTAACTCCAAAGGTTACCGTCTGTAACTCGTAGACGGTGATAGGATTCTCAGGTCTGGTCCGGAAAACTATTCTTTGAAATTTGGTCAGATTGGGTTTGACCCATACCTGACGATACATCTTTTCGCTGTCGCTATTAAACACATATTTATAGAATCTCCATCTGAGGAGCAGTATTGTTAAATCGGCCTGAAGTACTGGACCTGGATGAAGTACGTCGTTAGGACTGATGCTATTAGCGGTCGGACACGATGCGTTGAATACCACCCGGACTTTAGTAGTTGTGCTTTCTTCCTTTATGACAGGCAAGAAGTAGCAAATCGCTCCCAAGACAGTCGGGCAGTACCCCAAGGGAGTACCGGAGCGTACCGGATTCATATCCGGCCAAGGACTGTTATTTCGCCAACACTCCCCAAAACCTTCGGGGAGTGATTTTGTTGTTAAAACAACAACAACAACAAGAAGTAGCAATCCGTATATAGGGGTGGGACGATTGAAGGGACCTTGGACATATGTCCTAATGTTTCGTACTCCGCTAGTACTCTATTATATTCTGTCTGTAGGTCCGGGGTCTTAGAGAGACGGGTCTCATTTCTGTAAAATTGAGAGCAAACACCCTTTAAAGAAGGCCCTAAGCAGACGTTACTAGGGAAATCTTGTTTAAATGGAAGGGCAACTGGATACTTCCCATCAGGGCCCTGTTCTGTTGTAGCCTTGAAAAGTTCCTCGCAATAGGCATTATCCTCGTTCAGTGCCTTTTTCTTAGGCACATCTTCCAACTCCCAGAAAGCGGTTAACTGTTTGGCTAGGCTTATTTCGTTCAAAAATGATACCCTATTATTGGTTGGCTGTGCTGCCTCGGCCCGGCCGGTTAATATCCAACCGAAGACGGTTTCTTGGGCAAGAAGCGTGTTCATAACGTTCTTCCTTATACCGCTTAAGATTATTTTTGCGTAAATGTTGCCTCCTAGGATGAGGTCGACTGGCTCATTAAGGAAGAACCTCTTATCTGCTAAAATCAAGTCCGGGAAAGCTTGCTGGGTCAACGCGCTGACTTGGCAAGTTGGAAGATTCCCGGTGAGTTGTGGTAGGACTAGGACCATTGTATCGACGTTGACTAGAGGATCGATAAGGGAACCTATTGTAATAACGCACGACTCTTAGACCTGCGCTGACGACTTATTGTTTATACCCGATACTTGAATGTTCAGGCGTTTAGATGGCAGGTTTAGTCTTTTCTTCAGCCTTTCGGTTATGAACGAGCATTCAGACCCGGAGTCAATAAGTGCCCTGGCCAAGAAATCCACTCCATTATAGTGGATTTTTACACGTGCAGTTCCTAACAATACCCCCTTAGTTGTATTCGCATGTAATGTAGAAACATTATTAACGTTTTCGTTTCAAGCCTTGCCCTAGCCTGGTGTGAAGTTGTGGGCCTATCGTCAGATGAGTTTTGCCGCCACCTCTGGTTCGTTGCTTTTGGCTGAGCTGTTGCCAGATGGAGTAAGCTGTTGTGGCTTGCGTGACACGAGCTGCAGTTAAAGGAACTCGTGCATCGTGTCATCGTGTGTCCAGCCGACAGGCAGTTCAAGCAACAGTTGTTGCTCTTGATGTAGGCTATTCTATCTGATATGGTTAACCCACGGAATTTTTGGCAATTTCGTAATTTGTGCTCCCTACTGTTGCACATTTTACACGAAGCTGTTGGGGTGCTGGCTTGGTATACTCCAAGTTTCGCAGGCGTTTGCCGTGTATTATATTGACTCTTGGGTTCTGTCAATGATTTGCTACCCCTGAGGTCAGAAACAGTTTCCAACGTTTGGAAGCGGTTGGAGAGGAACTTGTCCATATCTTCCCATTTTGGTATCTCTGTTTTGTTCTCAATGGTCTGTTCCCAGAGAGCCAGAGCACACTCAGGAAGTTTGGTGGAGCATAAATATGTAATTATTGCATCCCAGTTGGATATGTCAATTTCATGACATTGAAGTGCTGAAATGCAATTGTTTATGTCTCTTTGTAATTGTTTTATTTTTGTTCCGCATTCCTTTTCTACCGCGGTCAGGCTGAATAGGGATTTCAGCTGGGTATTGACCAAGATACGTTTGTTTTCGTACCTGTCGCTCAAATTCTTCCAGGCTGTAGTAAAGCCTTCGTTGGTCAATGGACACCTACGTACTATTTCCTTTGCCTCCCCTTGGGTTTTTTGGTTGAGGTGATACAATTTCTCAACCGGGGTAAGGCGTTTGTTTAGGAAGTATATGGCCGTGAACATGTCTCTAAATGTTGGCCATGATAAATAATCACCTTTAAACACATCGGTGTCGCAGGGCGGGAGGCGAATGTTAGACTCACGACTGGATGTTTCAATATCTTTTGAAAGTGGTATTGGCTGCGCTGATAGCTTTTCCACCTGCGCATTCATAGATGCCATGCATTTCATATACCATGCGAAACACGCCTTGTTTTTTTGCTTTATGGACTGCAAATCTTCCTTACTGGTCTTGTCCGAGGCCAGAAGGCTGTCGTAAGATGATTTTGTTTTCTTCCATAATGCCTTCAGCTCCTCTTGCTGTATTGCAATGGTGTATTCGTCCATTTCTTCTATGGTCTGCGAGCTGAATTCTTGCTCGAACTCCACTATGCAGTCGGATTGACGAATATAGGTCTCCATTCTCTTTATATGTTTGAATATTATGTATATTTACAGTGAAACCAAGAGCGGACAGTAATGACTCAGGAAGGTATCTTGCTTTGGGATAAGCGAAATTTTTATAAAACGATGATATGGATTCGAATCTCTGGAGATTTGGTGTATAAATTATGTGATAGACAAAATATGGTTTTTAAAAATGTGTGTGAAACCGATCTAAATCTCTGAAGATTCAAAGTATCAACAACAGTGTATATGAAACAGATAGAAATCTCTGAAGATTAAATGTTTCCAAAGACAAAAATGTGTCTTAAAATTGTTTGTGAAACCGAACAAAATCTCAACAACGGTGTATATGAAACAGATAGAAATCTCTGAAGATTTTATGTTTCAAAAGTGTTTATGGAACGAGTAAACCTCTGAAGATTTAGTGAACTAATAAACGTGTGTATAGCGCTGGTAAAAATCTCTGAAGATTTGATGTGCTTCCAAAGTGTACGGTGATAACAAATAAAAGTCTCTGAAGACTTAATGTATCAACAAAGTGTATGTGGCACAGATAGAAATCTCGGTACAGATTTAATGTGCTTTGGGTATTGTGAACCCTGTTTAGCCAAACCAGGTAAAATAATGTGCAATTTCCAAGAAAAAACTAACGCAGTTGTATTTGTCCAGATAATCGTGGACTAGTGATAATTATTTATTAAAAATTTTTGAACGATACAATTGATGTATTAAATTAAACGACACTTATTGCCTGTGTAAGTATTTATGCCCACAAGCCACCCAACGTTGTGATGAGTATATGGACTGAATGATGTGATGTGAACTTTGTGATGGATCGCTCTTTAAAAAGCATCAACTAAGTGAAAATTTAAAGTTATTTGGAGAAAATTTCCACAGGATGTGGTCGAACAGAGAGATATTCAGTGCAGTGATACGTGTATATATAAAAAAAAAAAACAAAAAAAATTCACTGACTGCTTGCCTTGAGCTGTGTCGGATAAGTCTTACCACTGGAGGGGGACTTAACCGATAGTCAAAAGGCGAAAGTGTGCTATCGAGAACACGGTGTATTCACTTACTTTGTTTTTTAAAAGAAATCACTCGCAAAGTTCACTACGTTTTGTACGTCTACAAAAAAATGGTGCATGAACTAAAACCAACCACGTACCTTGAGTGATGAAAAACTGATGTAATGGACTGTATTGTTGTGATGAGAGCAGATGGACTGTAGTGATTGGTGTTATGTGATGTGTTGATGTGAGCAATGGACTGATGGTATGATGTGATGATGTGATGAAGTGTGAGTACTGGATGTCAATGTGAATGTGTTGGTGTCACTCGCTGTTGTTGATGGCTAGTCGCTCGCTTGTTTCTATGAAGTCGCCTTCGAATTAATTAATTGTATTAAATTTTTATTTTTTTGCGGTGCGCTTTCTTCGGTGCTGGATTTTTATTATTTCCAGGCGTGATGGACCAAATGTTGCGGCGAGCCCTGGTAATGGCGGGGTTGCTCGCACGTAATAATATGTAACGAAAAAAAGGAAATAAAGGGCAGCGAGTGAATAAATAATAAACACTGTATTTCAAATATAGGCACAATACAATAAGTGAATCTCTTTATTGAGTATAATGTACAACCTTAATTATTGTACAATTAAGGCGTACACGTACTATTTTGTGAAAATGGATAATTAATATTTGATAATAGTGGATGATTAATTTTACGGAAATTCTAATTAGACATTTGGAATGGATCTTACCTGGAGTGGCTGCTCAAAACAGAAGTGAAAGCGCCTTCAGATAAAACTTATGTAGCTCTGTACCGCCCCCGAATGCCTACTTTCGTGAGATTCGAAGGGGTAAGAGCTGTTATCGGGCGAAAAGATAAAAACAAAGTCGCGCGGGCAGATACTAGTATCTATTACGAGGGGCGACCGATATATTTAGGCCGATGGCCTAAACAAGAGCTTTGATTGTATTGAAAAACTATTTGTGAAAAGAGCGCAATAAATCTTTTAAGCAAGAAATACACCCAAAATGGACTTATATTTTGAGTAGAGACGATCTTCAACATTTTCCATAGATGCACTATTCGTTTTAATGTTAAACAATTTGGATTTCAAAGCCCTACTTAATGAAATGTAACTTCCGGTAATATTTTTCTTCTGGCAAAAAGTACTGTAGTCATATGTGTGTATGTCGCATTCCACCTTACTAATTCCGTCATGAGTGAAATCAAATCAAAAATCAAGGAGATCATTTCGTAAGCGTCATATTTAAATCATTGAAACCAAAAACAATCCAAGTCAGTTTGGAAAACTTCAAAACGCAGAAGCACGAACAGATTGAATTCAACTTGTATGATATTTTAATATTACTATACATACATATAAATACAAATTTTCCTTTATTACACTGGAATTCTTTTTTAGTGGGAAAGCCTAACTTGGAACGGAGAATACGGTTATGGATATATCTGGTTATCAGTACTTGAATACTCATATCAGCGTACGACGAAAGAGACAAACCCGAAATTTATCTCCCAATGATAAAGTTCGAGCTATTCAACGCATTCGAGAAGGTGAGACCAAAGCATCAGTTTCCCGAGACATTGATGTGCCAGAATCGACTTTGCGTGGGTGGTGTAGAAATGAGAAAAAAATACGCTTCATGTGCAACCAAAAAGATTCTGCAGCTATTAAAAAAATATCAAATTCAACAATGAAGAGCCCTCAATTTGGAAAGCAAACGAATTTGAATCTGCATAACTTTACATTGGGTAGCAAGTTCTTATCCGGAGTAAGTTCTGAAAATTTTACGGAATGTGCTTCACCGTCTTGTAATTATTGTAACAACTACACTGCGTTAAACGATGAAACAGTATTTACTGAATTTCAGAGTAAGGGTCTTAACATAATACCCCACCCAAATGTTAAAAAAACTAACAACGCAGAAAGTGCCTTAACCCAACTATCCCCCAACTCTCTTAAAAAACCAGATTTTTCCATATCTTCATCTTCTAACCACAATCAGTCGGCATTAATGCAGAACTATTTCAATCAGTTATTATCAATCAATCTTGAGCTCATGTCATTACCAAATAAAAATGTATACAGCACAGCAAGTGCTACAGAAAATTTTACAGACAATAGGCAGGAAAGTTTACTTCGTTTGGATAAGTGTTTATGTATGCCTCTAAATGAAGGTATTGGTGACCGCCAAAATAGACCAATTCCCAAGATGGAGGGGTGGAGTAGGACTAACTTAAACTGTGGTAAAGAAGGGCAGCAATACTCGAATATTAATGAAGCCGCTACCAACAATATTAAAAAAACTGGTTATACTTATGGCGATTCTGAAACAACCACCTTTCAGCGCTTTAAAGCTCTGGATGCAACCTTGAATTTGTTTACATTAGCAGCCACAGTAGCGACGATGCAAGCTTCCGCTATATATTTACAGGGAGCCAATGGTAGTTATCCGAAGTTAAATCATATAAAAAGCGACGTTTCTACACCATTCGGATATTTTACTCAAATTTCTTCGAATAAAAACTACACCGAAAGTGAGCCTGAAGACCTTTCCATGCGTTCAACAGCCACTTAAATATTCCCCCACCATTGCTGTAATATACAATCTCACATTACACAAAATGATGCAGTAAGATCTTAACAGCTTATCAATACTTTCGGCACTTTTTATATCATCAATGCTTTAAATAATTACAAAGTACATTGAAGAGAGTTTTTAATATAAACTTGTTTTAATAAAAGTCGTTTGTTTTGAGGGACCTTAAGTAATTGAGGGGGAGAGCGGGTTAAAGGGCCCGGGAATCTTAAAATGTTATCCAAGATTTTTACTTACAGAAAATAAACAAACAAAATTGTTATAAAAAAAATAACTATTTCTCAATGATTGTTTTAATAGATATTGTTACATACTTAATCAAGAATAATTTCCAAAAATAATTACATATAGTGAAGGAAGCACTAAAGAATGAGTTTGGGGTTATTGCATCATCGATTGAAGTGCATCGTGAGCTTAGGAGCCGTAGAAAACGTCTAAACGAGGACTATCGGGAATACCTTTATAGCTTAATGGAGATAGGGAGACCCATCAATTTAGATGAAAAGAGTCTCATTGAGTACTTTATAGAGGGTATTCCCGACTCCAGGGCTGGTAATAATTTAATGATTATTAATTGTATTATGTCATCCCCAGAAAATGGTTTAATGATTAATTGCCAGTACCTGCACCATGTTAATGATTAATATTTCATTAATTAAAAAAAATGTATTAACTAATTGATCAAAAAAATTTAATTACATGATTAATATAAAACTTTTTTATTTATTTTTTATTTATTTATTATAAAAAATTTCATTGTACAACTAAGACTTAAAAATCTTTTATATGTACATCAACTGTGGTATGACAATTATATACTAATTAGTAATACAACATTATTAGTAAATATATTTTTAACGTATCTTAAGACAAGCGGTATATACATTTTGTAATAAATAGAAGAAATAAAGTAGTTATAGGGGACAAGAAAATAGTAAACCAGGTAGAAAAGTACATAGACTTCCAATTTCCTGTATTTCCTGTGTTCAAATGTTAGCAAAATATTGATGTATTTTAGTACTAAAGTTGTTCCTGTTCAGTGCAGCCTTAACGCTTTCTGGAATAGAGTTCCAAAGTCTTGCAGCACTAACGAAAAACATTCGCTCGGATGTAAGAGATCCGTGTATGGGAACAACCAGTTTATTGTGTCTCTGTGACCTGGTTAATTGCAGCTTATTATACAGATACACAGGAGTCTTCCAATTTAATAATTTAAAGACGAACATACAAGTTCTTGCAGCCAAAAAATTAATAATGTTGCAACCCAGAAGTTTTTCTCTCCATGGCGATATATGTTCATATCGGCTTAGGCCGTACACATACCTCGTGACGTTATTGTATGCAACATTTATCTTTTGAGCCGAAATTGAATCCAGCTTGCTATAAACTAATTCTGCATATGTGAAGTGAGGTAAAATTAATTGTATCGCTAGTTTCCGCCGTGTTTCTTGGGGTGTGAAAGAAGCGGAGAGCTGTAGTCTACGCAAAGTCATGTATACCTTGCTTACTACCCCATTCATATGGTCTGTGCAGCTAAGCTTACTATTTAACATAAAGCCTAAGTTCTTTATCTTAAATGTTGTTTTGAGGGAAGTTGTACCGATCCATAACAGTGGAATATCATCTGTGTACACTCCATGTTTGGATATAGGCACAACATAGGACTTCGACGCATTTAATAAAAGGTAATTTTTTTGAGCCCATAACTGTATAGATGACAGATCACTATTAATTTTAAAACACAGATCTTCGACAAGACCAATACGATTAGACAGATACAACTGAATGTCATCAGCATACGCATGGACATTGACATATTTGCACACAGAGAAAACATCATTTACAAACATACTAAACAACAGAGGACCAAGAACTGATCCCTGAGGAACACCTGCAGTTACGGCTTTTGACTGTGATAAATGTTTTTCACCTTTAACTTGCTGAACTCTTCCACCTAAAAAGCTGGCTAAGAGCTTGACAGAGCTTGCAGAAAATCCAAAGAAGTGCTTCAGCTTCCAACATAGCAAGTGATGGTTGACCGTATCAAATGCTTTAGAAAAGTCCAAGAGACAGAGAAGTATCAGGTTTCCATCGTCAAATGGCGTTGTGATGTCATCCATGATTTTGATCATAGCAGTGGCGCAGCTATGCATCGGTTTAAACCCGGACTGCAGCGAAGACAATAGGTTGTTACTTTTAACGTGATTTCTTATTTGATGAGCCATTAATGACTCACAAGCTTTCGAAAATGCTGGCAAAATGCTGATAGGTCTGTAATCACAAGGCTGCCACGCAATAGATTTCTTTGGAACAGGCAAAATAATTGATTTTTTCCAAGCAGCTGGAAAGATACCACTTGAAAAACAATTTTTGATTATATGAGTAAGCGGATGTATAATGAAGGGAAGGATTAGCTTTACAAACTTCAATGATATTCCATCACTTCCCGAAGCGTTGCACTTGATTGACATGACAGCCTTGATGACATCAGACTCATGTACACCTTGAAAACCAAATTGTTCCTGGACCGCCGTGGTAGCTTCTAGAGCTATATCAAGGGTAATGGGGTTGTGGGACTCCGTCACGGCAATAAAAAAATCGTTTAAGATATCGGGATCTATATTGCATTGCTTGTTATCTTTACCATGAACTCGTAACCTATTTAAATTTCTCCAGAGATCTTTTGATGGGAGAGATGGATTCAATTTGCGATGGCAAAACCGTCTCTTCTCTTCTCTTATCATGGTAGTTGCTTTGTTCCGAGCAGCTTTATATAAAGTCCACAAGATCTCTGTACGTGATTTCCTCCATTTAGAGTCCAACATATTTCGCTTTTTTATAGCAAAACATATATTTTTATTGTACCATAGACAAGATTTATTGATAATACGCGCAGTGCGAAAAGGAACATGTCGATTAAATAGGAAAATTACGTTATTATTGAGTAGCTCAAGCTTTTCATCCACTGTCTCGCAATACCAACAATCATTCCAGCGCATATTCGAGCAATCAGTGAGCAAAGCATTGCTATCCAATGAACGAAAATCTCGGTACATAAAAGTTGCATCAGCTGCCGGACGATTGAAAACAATATCAAAAGTGCAAAAAATTAAATCATGATCCGACACAAAACAAAGTTGGTCAAATTTAAGTACATAGGACAAGTCGGAAGTTATAAAATAATCTAAAAGGCTTGGATTCGAGGTATTGTCATATCTAGTGGGCATTGTGCTATTTACTACATGCAGCCCAGCGGCTGATATGTGATCACGAAGTTGAAGGCTACACGAGTCATCATTAAGTAAATTGACATTAAAGTCACCACTAATAACGAAAAATTCATATTCAATAAGAAATACAGATAACTCTGAGAAAAAACAATCTAACGGATAGCTTTTATGAGGATTGTAAACACAAGCAACCAAAATTTTGGCTGACCCATCAGAAACCTCGGAAATTATAAATTCAATATCTGCACCACTAGACTTAGCAAGTATCTTTATATCCAACCCTTTTTTGCAATAAATTAAAAAATGAACAATGTGAAGCCCATTAGATTGTTTACACAGAATGTCTAACAAGAGCTGATGCTTTCCCTCAGCGCCAAAGGTTTGTTTACCATCCATACTAGGTCAAACTTTGCACCGATGTAGGAACAAACTTACGTACATGAAAATACATATTTCAACTAATGGAACTAGTGAATCCACAGATAATCAGGGTACGAGAAGTAAATAAGGAGAAAAGTGAAGGAGTATAGAATAAAAATATAGCAAACCAAAGAAAACTTAAAACTAGCATAATGTTAGAGCGAATTATGTATGTATGTGTGTATGTGTAATATTCACTTAAATTTAAACAGCGCCAACAATTTCGTCAATAGATCTCCTATCAAATACTTTTATCGCCTCATCGCCTTCTCCCTTTCTTACAAGCACCTGCCCACGTATGGAGAACGCTGCTGCTAGCATTTTATTGCGCTTAAGCTGAGCTGCATAGTGCATTAGTTCCCTATTCGCTTTGGAGAGGCTCTCATGCAAGTGAATACTTGCGCTACCTTCCATAGCAATATCACTTAGTTTTAATGCTCTTTTGTTTGTCTTGCAGTGGCTAGCAATCGATTTAAATAGTTTAGTGTGCGCAAAAGAAGAGAAAAGCTTCACCACAATAAAAGGAGACGTTGCGCTTTTGCTATTTCCCTTTGCGACAGGTACACGAAAAATTTCCCTTATTGCAGGCTGCTCGGTACCCACCGCTCTACATATATTAGAGAGAATGTCAGCACAATTCTCATTACCTGACTTGGGTATGCCGATTTCTGATTATTTTTGATTACTTTTAATGCATTTTAATTACATTTTTGATATGATTATTTGATAAATGTCAATTAATTGTGATTATTTTTAATTATGTTATTAATATGATTAACGTAATTAAATAATTATTTTTGATTAATTTTAATTATTTGATTAATTGGATTCATGTAATTAAATGAGTATTTCTGTTTAAAAAAACATTCATTTTAATATGACATTCAATAAAGCAAATAGTACATTGCAACGGTGTTTACTGATCTATGCAGTAACATTAAGGAAGTACATATGTATGTATATGCATTTAATACAAAGATATGTCAAACGTTACGAAAATCAGGAAATTATTTGTTATGTACATATGTACATAGTTATTGAATGGTCATCACGCATATAATACGGGTTGAAATTTCCGAAAATTAAAATATATACGTCTGTACTATAATAATTACTCTATTCATTTTTAAAATTAATTAAAAAATACACGTCTGTACTATAATAATTACTCTATGCATTTTTAAAACCCCTGTTAAGAAATTAGCATTAATAGCAATAATGAAAACACGAAAAAATAAAGTTAAGTAATATTTCACACTGAGAGAAGTTATTGGTAGTTGCTGTTCAATTATCAGAGCAAGTCTGAGAGGTCACAACTAAATTGCTGCAACGGTTCACTCATTTGGAGCTTTAAGAAATTCGCGCAAAACTATCAGACTTGCTCTGCATAAGATCAACTTAGCATCTCAACTACATAGCATGTTAACAATAGCAAGAGTGATTCGAACCAGGGTTGTGATAATTGGACTTTTCCTACCAAAACTGGTAGGAAATTTTCCGTTTGGTAGGTTGGACTCAACATTTCAATTTTGGTAGGTTTTCACCTTCGTTGAAGTAACATCACTGATTTGCTGAATTTTGTCACTTTGAGACAGCACTGTGGGGAAAAACTTTTGACGTTGCATGCATGGAGTTTGTTCTTGTAATTCGTTCTTATACATTCAAACATGTATTGCGCTAAAAGCCGCTTTGTCAAAATTCCTACCACCTGTAACTATTCGCTATGAAAGTTTATTTTTAGCAGAGTTTGGTGTTTTTGCTCAGTCAGTGGAAATATTTTATTAAAACTTGAATAATAACAAAAACGAAAATGGATAGGTAAGTTATTAGCATGCTTCACTAACAGATTTATATTAATATATACATAAATGCGTATGCAATGATTTCATACAACTAGATTTATCATCAAAAGGCATAAGCTTCCAGAACCTGAAATTGCTGAAATCAACAACAACGACGCGGAAACTTCTGGGTGAGTATTGCCAATATATGTATGTATAAACACATAGCTAAGCTGAGTAAACTGCAATATTAATTAATATTTGCATTTTTAGAGAACTCAAAAAGGAAAGTGACAAACGCAAATTTCAAGCCGAATGGCTGCAAACATTTAAATGGTTACGCGAACAAGATGGTTCGGCCTTTTGTATAGCTTGCTCAAAGAAAATATTTAGCCACTGTAGTCACCTGAAGGCGCATGAAAAGACTACATTGCACATACAAAAAACCAATTCAATTGGAAACATTTTTAAATGCCGAATAGCGAAATCAACAGCAGCAAGTAAAATATGCAGAAATGAACATGGTTATGTTTTGCATAACACACAATCTACCCTTTTCATTAATGGACAGCCTTCCTGGACTGTTAGTAGTGTTGCCCGGATTCTGAAATTGCTAAAAGGGTTAAATGTGCTAGAACAAAAGCGGTACAAGTGATGGACTACATTTCCAAGCAGGCAAGTCAGCAAATTTTTTCAGTTTTGAGACAAAAGAAGTTCTCGTTAATAGCTGATGAAACCACACATGTTTCATATACTAAAACCTTAGTATTAGTTGCACGATATGTTGATAGTACTTGCAATGTACTCGATCGTTTTATTGGCTTGTTGGAACTTAAAAAGCAGATGCAGTATCCATATTTAGTACTATTAAGGAGTTTTTTAATATAAATTGTATCCCAATGAAAAACATAATTGGTTTAGCAACCGATGGTGCGAGCGTTATGTCTGGCGAATTTGGTGGCCTTAAAGCATTGTTAAGTGTCGAAGTTGACTTGTTTTATATGAAGTGTACATGCCATTCCCTACATTTATGTTCATCGTATGCTTGTAAACTTTTACCCAAAAATGTAGAGTTGCTAGTTATGTTGAAATATATACAATTTTTTTTCTCACAGCCCAAAACGTATAAACGATTTTAAAAAATTTCAAGAATATTGCTCTGTAAAGCCTCACAAAATTTTAGGAATTTGCCAAACTAGATGGCTTTCATTGGAAGCCGTGATTTTAAGAATATTTGAGCAATGGGACCCTTTGAAATTATATTTCATTTCATGCACTATGGAAATAAATGGCGTAAAACCTGCTGAGTTGGTTGAAGAAATGAGTTTTAAAATGAAAGCGTATTTCCTGTTTTTATCATACATATTGCCTATAGTCAATAAACTTAATAAGGAGTTTCAGTCACAAAGCTCCCGTTTGCCGTATTTGTATTCAAGTATCAGAACAAACTATCTATTGATTTTAAGTAATTTTGTTAAAAAAGAGATTATCCACGATACTATTTATATTAACTATAAAGACACATATTACCACCTTGAAACTCCAACAGTGTTTATTGGAATTAAATCTGAAATGTATATAAAAAATCGTTTAAATGATGATGAAATTTTTGAAGTGAAGAATAAGATACGACAATTTTACATTGAATTTTTGGATCAATTAAATTTGAGATTTGATTTCCATCGAAGTGATCTTAAACTTTTACAAATAATTACGCCAGCTAAAGTACTTAGCAGCGAAGATCTCTCAATCATGCCTTTAATTTTAGAATTTCCCAACCCCGCTGAAGACGATTATGATATTATAGCCACACAGTGGATACTGCTAAGGTTAAGCGAACTTAATTTGTCGGCAGATTTAGATATCGACACTTTTTGGAGAAAAATTAGCATGATGAAAAACGCGCTTAATGAAAATAGCTTTTGTGAACTTACAAAATTTATTTTCAATTTGCTTACGCTTCCACATAGCTCTGCTGCAGCGGAGCGCAAATTTTCATCACTTTCCTTAATTAAAGCCAAACTAAGAATCAGGTTGGAAATATATACCATAAACGACATAATGCTGTGCAAAGAATTAATAAATAAAAACAATGACCCGCACTATGTATGGTCAAGTAAAAAAGATCTAAAAGTCAATTGAAATATTTAATTTACCTACTTTGTTATAAAATTAATATTTTGATCTCTTTTAGCTACATGAGTACCTTTAACTTTGTGCAACCTTTGAAAGGATTGTTATTTAATTTCACTTAAAAATGAAACAATATGTAAAAATACTAATATAAATAAGTACACAATTTGTATGTTCAACAATAAATAAATAAAAAATACATGAATTTGTTAAAAATAAGCTAAATATGACACTTTGTAAAAAAAAAATGTTTGGTAGGCTGAAGGCCATTTTGGTAGGTTTTGGAGCAGTACACAACGCAGTCGTATAGAATTATCAGAGAAAGTAACAATTAGATTGTACTTATACTTGGCAGGTGATAATAAAAATTGGCTAAAAATTATTGAAAAAGTTTTAAAGTAAAAGCCCGGTATGCTGTTGAAAAGAAAATGCTCAAGAAATATTTTCATTTATTTCTTGAAATTTTGACGTTCCGTTCTGCATGTTGAATAATTGCAGTTTGCCGCTTTTTATATGAATTCAGACATGCATAATAACGTTATTTTTAACAATAAACAAAAAAATTTTTTGCTTTCGTTGAAATAATTGTTGTAAAAAATGCTTATCAAAAAACGAAAAATAAAAAGTTTCAATAATTATCAAAAAAAATTATTTAAAAATATATCGTTTTGTTAATAATCAAAAATTTTTTGATTTGCTTCACAAAAATAAAATCTCAACGAAAAAGTTACAATACAAAATAATATGGGCAGGAAAAGGGAGGACAAATTATTAGAACTTGCTTCCAGCCAGTGGACGGGTCACTGGTATGCAAGTATTGCAACATGCGAATGGTCAGAGACCATTTAGGAAACTTTAAAAGCCATTTAAATAGTAAGCACAAGAATACTCTACAGCTGATCCTGCAGCAAGAAGAGCAGCAGTGTATTTTAGAGAAGGACGCCGAAAGCCCTTCAAATAAAAAAATTAAAATTTACCTAGAGTTGAGTGAAAATGATGTTCGCGATACGTGCGCGGGTTTCGTAACTGAATGTGGTGTACCATTAACTTTTTTTAATACAAATAGTTTCGAAAGACTATTTGATCCTATATTCAAACAATTAAACTTTACAAAAATTAGCAGAAATAACATTGGAGAAATAGTATTGCAAAAATTTTTCAGTGAAATAAACTTTTTAAAAAATGAATTAAATAATCAAGTGATATCGCTTAAAATTGACAGTGCCCAGCGACTTAACCGTAATATTGTATGCTTAAACGCACAATATTTATTGAATGGTGAAATACAAATAAAAACACTAGCCATGCAAAATTTAAAAGAAAAGCATACGGCCTGTAATTTAAAAACATTTATATTGGAAAGTCTGCAAAGGTATGTATGTGCAAAAACGGTGATTTTTTGAAATTTTTCATGGGGACCACTGACATGGGTGGGTCGGCCCTTCAAAGACAGTCGGGGTCGCTCATACATTTGGACATGATTGGGGCACTCTAAATGGGTCAACTTAAGATTTTCCAGGCTTTGGAGATCAAAGTCAAAAGTACAAAGTCGGGACATCAGAATTGGTTCTAGAGGTATGCTTCCTTAGGCAAAGTTTCTTATTTTGATCAATAAAATACGATTTCCATGTCACATGGGTGATTTTCAAACCGAACCGCCTTCTTACACATAGTACCCCTGTAGGGCGCTTTAGAACAAAAAATTTGATTTTGGAATATGCTGCATATCTTGAAAACTTTAAGTCCTTTCCAAAAATAAAAAAACTGGTATAATTATGTAGTGAATGCCTCTCGATGACACATGCCCAAAGAGGTTCATTCATTGTCAATTAGTGGCAAAAAATTACGTCAAAACCGTCTGTCCAAAACTGTTGTAAATTAAAAAATCGGTTGAAACTTAGATTTTAAATCATTTTTTTTTTCAAGGAAAACTCTGAATAAACGGTTTTTTGGCCATAAATCCAGATTTTGGGGGTGTTACAAATCCTTTGAAGGGTGTTTCGTGGATAACTCGATCAGATGAACAGTCTCTACTAGGTCGCTTCAAAAGTGTATTCAATTTTGTTTTTTTTTGTAGCACTGTGTTATTTAATTAACCTTTGTATTAACTAATTAACTCTGAAAACTATTTTAATAAACATTCACAGATATAATATAGACATAAATCAAGTATACAGTATCACAAGTGATAACGGAAGCAATATGATAGCTTGTGGTTCCCTTCTGCAGCACGAAACCATGGAGGAAGTAGACGTTCGTCCGCCGGAAGCAAGTGAAATCAGTGGAGATGAAGTATTTGAACACATTGATTCAATATTTGAAGATGACTCTTTCGACTCTTTCATTTCCCAAAACTTTGGTAAATATTTTCTTAATATTACGCAAATATTCAAGAATCTTCATCAGGCACGTAGCCAGAAAAAAGTTTCGGGGGGGGGTTTTGGCCAAGTCTCAGTAAATAATAATTACCTGTAAATACATACATATTTATATTTTTACATATTACATATTTATACTTTTATTTATTTGAAATTTTTCTCTTTCTACACGGCTAAAAATTTGAGCCTAACTTTTAAACCATTCATTGGTTTACACAATTTTTAACCTTTTTGGTAATAATTTCCAATTCTTTCAATTTCCTACAAAAATTCTCAATTTTTTAAAACTTTACTAGGATAAACAGCGAATATGTGTACTTTTCGCACAAAATTCATGGGTGCGCGGTATCTCACTAGGTAGAGCATTGCGCACTGATTTGGGGCACGTCGGTTCGAGTCCTAACATTTAAAAAAAATAAAAAATTGTTATATTTTCGGTTTAAAATTAAAATAATTTTATTTACGCGCATTTCTATGACAAACGGCGTCAATTTAATTCTAAACCAAATTTGGTTTGGTCATACACCTTGTCTGCGTTCAAAAGGTTTTTGGAATTTCCAGTAAAATTAACTTTAACTAATTTCATTATTTTTATATGAAAGTATGTGTAAAAACACAATAAAAATACTGCAACTCAAAGTTAAGAACTTTGTGGAGAATTCATGAAAATTCAAATTTTCGCGTATGCAGTTTTGTAGTTCCTTCAATTGTAGTGAACAAAGATACCAATCTTAAGCTGCTAGAAGATTTACTCGATTTTAGCAATTTTAAAAACTTTTACTAAAAAGTAAGAAATATTGATGAGAATTTTGCGAGGTTTCTTGAATTTTCATGAATTTTCCACAAAGTTCTTAACAAACCACACTTTGAACGCAGACATACTGGTCTAGGTGTATATGCAGCCCCAAAAAGTTTTAAATGTAGGCTAAAACTTTTAGCCGTGTACAGGCGCGTAGCCAGAAAAATATTTCGGGGGGGTTTTGGCCAAAGTTACAGTGAATAAGAATTACCTGTAAATACACACATATTTATATTTTTACATATTACATATTTATACTTTTATTTATTTGAAATGTTTCTCTTTCTACGCGGCTAAAAATTTGAGCCTAAATTTTAAAGCATTCATTGGTTTACACAATTTTTAAAACTTTTTGGTAATAAATTCCAAACCTTTCAATTATCCACAAAAATTCTAAATTTTTTGCGGTTTAGATTTAAAACTTAACTGGGAGAAACAAAAATACAACAAAACTCGTATACACAACGAATATGTGTACTTTTCGCACAAAATTCATGAGTGCGCCGTAGCTCGATAGGTAGAGCATTGCGCACTGATTTGGGGCACATCGGTTCGAGTCCAAACATTAAAAAAAATAATAAAAAATTGTTAACAACTTTTTCGGTTTAAAATTTAAATAATTTTGATTAGGCGCATTTCTATGACAACCGGCGTAAATTTAATTCTAAACCAACTTTGGTTTGGTCATACACCTAGACCAGTATAGTATATCTGCGTTCAAAGGGTGTTTTTGGAATTTCCAGTAAAATTAACTTCTTTAGACTAATTTCATTATTTTTGAATGAAAGTATGTGTAAATCTTATAAATAAAAATGAATGTGTGTCTGTGTGTCCTTTATGGGCGTCCAAAGTACTCAACCGATTTTTATGAAATTTTCACAGTATATTCTTGAGATCATGGGTTAAAGCATAGGCTATATTATTAAATTAAATTTGAGATTTGATTTCCATCGAAGTGATCTTAAACTTTTACAAATAATTACGCCAGCTAAAGTACTTAGCAGCGAAGATCTCTCAATCATGCCTTTAATTTTAGAATTTCCCAACCTCGCTGAAGACGATTATGATATTATAGCCACACAGTGGATACTGCTAAGGTTAAGCGAACTTAATTTGTCGGCAGATTTAGATATCGACACTTTTTGGAGAAAAATTAGCATGATGAAAAACGCGCTTAATGAAAATAGCTTTTGTGAACTTACAAAATTTATTTTCAATTTGCTTACGCTTCCACATACATAGCTCTGCTGCAGCGGAGCGCAAATTTTCATCACTTTCCTTAATTAAAACCAAACTAAGAATCAGGTTGGAAATATATACCATAAACGACATAATGCTGTGCAAAGAATTAATAAATAAAAACAATGACCCGCACTATGTATGGTCAAGTAAAAAAGATCTAAAAGTCAATTGAAATATTTAATTTACCTACTTTGTTATAAAATTAATATTTTGATCTCTTTTAGCTACATGAGTACCTTTAACTTTGTGCAACCTTTGAAAGGATTGTTATTTAATTTCACTTAAAAATTAAACAATATGTAAAAATACTAATATAAATAAGTACACAATTTGTATGTTCAACAATAAATAAATAAAAAATACATGAATTTGTTAAAAATAAGCTAAATATGACACTTTGTAAAAAAAAAAATTTTGGTAGGCTGAAGGCCATTTTGGTAGGTTTTGGAGCAGTACACAACGCAGTCGTATTGAATTATCAGAGAAAGTAACAATTAGATTGTACTTATACTTGGCAGGTGATAATAAAAATTGGCTAAAAATTATTGAAAAAGTTTTAAAGTAAAAGCCCGGTATGCTGTTGAAAAGAAAATGCTCAAGAAATATTTTCATTTATTTCTTGAACATGAAATTGTCATCAATAGCCAAGAAATTTTGACGTTCCGTTCTGCATGTTGAATAATTGCAGTTTGCCGCTTTTTATATGAATTCAGACATGCATAATAACGTTATTTTTAACAATAAACAAAAAAATTTTTTGCTTTCGTTGAAATAATTGTTGTAAAAAATGCTTATCAAAAAACGAAAAATAAAAAGTTTCAATAATTATCAAAAAAAATTATTTAAAAATATATCGTTTTGTTAATAATCAAAAATTATTATCAAAAAATTTTTTGATTTGCTTCACAAAAATAAAATCTCAACGAAAAAGTTACAATACAAAATAATATGGGCAGGAAAAGGGAGGACAAATTATTAGAACTTGCTTCCAGCCAGTGGACGGGTCACTAGTATGCAAGTATTGCAACATGCGAATGGTCAGAGACCATTTAGGAAACTTTAAAAGCCATTTAAATAGTAAGCACAAGAATACTCTACAGCTGATCCTGCAGCAAGAAGAGCAGCAGTGTATTTTAGAGAAGGACGCCGAAAGCCCTTCAAATAAAAAAATTAAAATTTACCTAGAGTTGAGTGAAAATGATGTTCGCGATACGTGCGCGGGTTTCGTAACTGAATGTGGTGTACCATTAACTTTTTTTAATACAAATAGTTTCGAAAGACTATTTGATCCTATATTCAAACAATTAAACTTTACAAAAATTAGCAGAAATAACATTGGAGAAATAGTATTGCAAAAATTTTTCAGTGAAATAAACTTTTTAAAAAATGAATTAAATAATCAAGTGATATCGCTTAAAATTGACAGTGCCCAGCGACTTAACCGTAATATTGTATGCTTAAACGCACAATACTTATTTATTGAATGGTGAAATACAAATAAAAACACTAGCCATGCAAAATTTAAAAGAAAAGCATACGGCCTGTAATTTAAAAACATTTATATTGGAAAGTCTGCAAAGGTATGTATGTGCAAAAACGGTGATTTTTTGAAATTTTTCATGGGGACCACTGACATGGGTGGGTCAGCCCTTCAAAGACAGTCGGGGTCGCTCATACATTTGGACATGATTGGGGCACTCTAAATGGGTCAACTTAAGATTTTTCAGGCTTTGGAGATCAAAGTCAAAAGTACAAAGTCGGGACATCAGAATTGGTTCTAGAGGTATGCTTCCTTAGGCAAAGTTTCTTATTTTGATCAATAAAATACGATTTCCATGTCACATGGGTGATTTTCAAACCGAACCGCCTTCTTACACATAGTACCCCTGTAGGGCGCTTTAGAACAAAAAATTTGATTTTGGAATATGCTGCATATCTTGAAAACTTTAAGTCCTTTCCAAAAATAAAAAAACTGGTATAATTATGTAGTGAATGCCTCTCGATGACACATGCCCAAAGAGGTTCATTCATTGTCAATTAGTGGCAAAAAATTACGTCAAAACCGTCTGTCCAAAACTGTTGTAAATTAAAAAATCGGTTGAAACTTAGATTTTAAATCATTTTTTTTTTTCAAGGAAAACTCTGAATAAACGGTTTTTTGGCCATAAATCCAGATTTTGGGGGTGTTACAAATCCTTTGAAGGGTGTTTCGTGGATAACTCGATCAGATGAACAGTCTCTACTAGGTCGCTTCAAAAGTGTATTCAATTTTGTTTTTTTTTTGTAGCACTGTGTTATTTAATTAACCTTTGTATTAACTAATTAACTCTGAAAACTATTTTAATAAACATTCACAGATATAATATAGACATAAATCAAGTATACAGTATCACAAGTGATAACGGAAGCAATATGATAGCTTGTGGTTCCCTTCTGCAGCACGAAACCATGGAGGAAGTAGACGTTCGTCCGCCGGAAGCAAGTGAAATCAGTGGAGATGAAGTATTTGAACACATTGATTCAATATTTGAAGATGACTCTTTCGACTCTTTCATTTCCCAAAACTTTGGTAAATATTTTCTTAATATTACGCAAATATTCAAGAATCTTCATCAGGCGCGTAGCCAGAAAAAAATTTCGGGGGGGGTTTTGGCCAAAGTCTCAGTAAATAATAATTACCTGTAAATACATACATATTTATATTTTTACATATTACATATTTATACTTTTATTTATTTGAAATTTTTCTCTTTCTACACGGCTAAAAATTTGAGCCTAACTTTTAAACCATTCATTGGTTTACACAATTTTTAACCTTTTTGGTAATAATTTCCAATTCTTTCAATTTCCTACAAAAATTCTCAATTTTTTAAAACTTTACTAGGATAAACAGCGAATATGTGTACTTTTCGCACAAAATTCATGGGTGCGCGGTATCTCACTAGGTAGAGCATTGCGCACTGATTTGGGGCACGTCGGTTCGAGTCCTAACATTTAAAAAAAATAAAAAATTGTTATATTTTCGGTTTAAAATTAAAATAATTTTATTTACGCGCATTTCTATGACAAACGGCGTCAATTTAATTCTAAACCAAATTTGGTTTGGTCTGCGTTCAAAAGGTTTTTGGAATTTCCAGTAAAATTAACTTTAACTAATTTCATTATTTTTATATGAAAGTATGTGTAAAAACACAATAAAAATACTGCAACTCAAAGTTAAGAACTTTGTGGAGAATTCATGAAAATTCAAATTTTCGCGTATGCAGTTTTGTAGTTCCTTCAATTGTAGTGAACAAAGATACCAATCTTAAGCTGCTAGAAGATTTACTCGATTTTAGCAATTTTAAAAACTTTTACTAAAAAGTAAGAAATATTGATGAGAATTTTGCGAGGTTTCTTGAATTTTCATGAATTTTCCACAAAGTTCTTAACAAACCACACTTTGAACGCAGACATACTGGTCTAGGTGTATATGCAGCCCCAAAAAGTTTTAAATGTAGGCTAAAACTTTTAGCCGTGTACAGGCGCGTAGCCAGAAAAATATTTCGGGGGGGTTTTGGCCAAAGTGTCAGTGAATAAGAATTACCTGTAAATACACACATATTTATATTTTTACATATTACATATTTATACTTTTATTTATTTGAAATGTTTCTCTTTCTACGCGGCTAAAAATTTGAGCCTAAATTTTAAAGCATTCATTGGTTTACACAATTTTTAAAACTTTTTGGTAATAAATTCCAAACCTTTCAATTATCCACAAAAATTCTCAATTTTTTGCGGTTTAGATTTAAAACTTAACTGGGAGAAACAAAAATACAACAAAACTCGTATACACAGCGAATATGTGTACTTTTCGCACAAAATTCATGAGTGCGCCGTAGCTCGATAGGTAGAGCATTGCGCACCGATTTGGGGCACATCGGTTCGAGTCCAAACATTAAAAAAAAGAATAAAAAATTGTTAACAACTTTTTCGGTTTAAAATTTAAATAATTTTGATTAGGCGCATTTCTATGACAACCGGCGTAAATTTAATTCTAAACCAACTTTGGTTTGGTCATACACCTAGACCAGTATAGTATATCTGCGTTCAAAGGGTGTTTTTGGAATTTCCAGTAAAATTAACTTCTTTAGACTAATTTCATTATTTTTGAATGAAAGTATGTGTAAATCTTATAAATAAAAATGAATGTGTGTCTGTGTGTCTGTGTGTCCTTTATGGGCGTCCAAAGTACTCAACCGATTTTTATGAAATTTTCACAGTATATTCTTGAGATCATGGGTTAAAGCATAGGCTATATTATTAAATTAAATTTGAGATTTGATTTCCATCGAAGTGATCTTAAACTTTTACAAATAATTACGCCAGCTAAAGTACTTAGCAGCGAAGATCTCTCAATCATGCCTTTAATTTTAGAATTTCCCAACCTCGCTGAAGACGATTATGATATTATAGCCACACAGTGGATACTGCTAAGGTTAAGCGAACTTAATTTGTCGGCAGATTTAGATATCGACACTTTTTGGAGAAAAATTAGCATGATGAAAAACGCGCTTAATGAAAATAGCTTTTGTGAACTTACAAAATTTATTTTCAATTTGCTTACGCTTCCACATACATAGCTCTGCTGCAGCGGAGCGCAAATTTTCATCACTTTCCTTAATTAAAACCAAACTAAGAATCAGGTTGGAAATATATACCATAAACGACATAATGCTGTGCAAAGAATTAATAAATAAAAACAATGACCCGCACTATGTATGGTCAAGTAAAAAAGATCTAAAAGTCAATTGAAATATTTAATTTACCTACTTTGTTATAAAATTAATATTTTGATCTCTTTTAGCTACATGAGTACCTTTAACTTTGTGCAACCTTTGAAAGGATTGTTATTTAATTTCACTTAAAAATTAAACAATATGTAAAAATACTAATATAAATAAGTACACAATTTGTATGTTCAACAATAAATAAATAAAAAATACATGAATTTGTTAAAAATAAGCTAAATATGACACTTTGTAAAAAAAAAAATTTTGGTAGGCTGAAGGCCATTTTGGTAGGTTTTGGAGCAGTACACAACGCAGTCGTATTGAATTATCAGAGAAAGTAACAATTAGATTGTACTTATACTTGGCAGGTGATAATAAAAATTGGCTAAAAATTATTGAAAAAGTTTTAAAGTAAAAGCCCGGTATGCTGTTGAAAAGAAAATGCTCAAGAAATATTTTCATTTATTTCTTGAACATGAAATTGTCATCAATAGCCAAGAAATTTTGACGTTCCGTTCTGCATGTTGAATAATTGCAGTTTGCCGCTTTTTATATGAATTCAGACATGCATAATAACGTTATTTTTAACAATAAACAAAAAAATTTTTTGCTTTCGTTGAAATAATTGTTGTAAAAAATGCTTATCAAAAAACGAAAAATAAAAAGTTTCAATAATTATCAAAAAAAATTATTTAAAAATATATCGTTTTGTTAATAATCAAAAATTATTATCAAAAAATTTTTTGATTTGCTTCACAAAAATAAAATCTCAACGAAAAAGTTACAATACAAAATAATATGGGCAGGAAAAGGGAGGACAAATTATTAGAACTTGCTTCCAGCCAGTGGACGGGTCACTAGTATGCAAGTATTGCAACATGCGAATGGTCAGAGACCATTTAGGAAACTTTAAAAGCCATTTAAATAGTAAGCACAAGAATACTCTACAGCTGATCCTGCAGCAAGAAGAGCAGCAGTGTATTTTAGAGAAGGACGCCGAAAGCCCTTCAAATAAAAAAATTAAAATTTACCTAGAGTTGAGTGAAAATGATGTTCGCGATACGTGCGCGGGTTTCGTAACTGAATGTGGTGTACCATTAACTTTTTTTAATACAAATAGTTTCGAAAGACTATTTGATCCTATATTCAAACAATTAAACTTTACAAAAATTAGCAGAAATAACATTGGAGAAATAGTATTGCAAAAATTTTTCAGTGAAATAAACTTTTTAAAAAATGAATTAAATAATCAAGTGATATCGCTTAAAATTGACAGTGCCCAGCGACTTAACCGTAATATTGTATGCTTAAACGCACAATACTTATTTATTGAATGGTGAAATACAAATAAAAACACTAGCCATGCAAAATTTAAAAGAAAAGCATACGGCCTGTAATTAAAAAACATTTATATTGGAAAGTCTGCAAAGGTATGTATGTGCAAAAACGGTGATTTTTTGAAATTTTTCATGGGGACCACTGACATGGGTGGGTCAGCCCTTCAAAGACAGTCGGGGTCGCTCATACATTTGGACATGATTGGGGCACTCTAAATGGGTCAACTTAAGATTTTTCAGGCTTTGGAGATCAAAGTCAAAAGTACAAAGTCGGGACATCAGAATTGGTTCTAGAGGTATGCTTCCTTAGGCAAAGTTTCTTATTTTGATCAATAAAATACGATTTCCATGTCACATGGGTGATTTTCAAACCGAACCGCCTTCTTACACATAGTACCCCTGTAGGGCGCTTTAGAACAAAAAATTTGATTTTGGAATATGCTGCATATCTTGAAAACTTTAAGTCCTTTCCAAAAATAAAAAAACTGGTATAATTATGTAGTGAATGCCTCTCGATGACACATGCCCAAAGAGGTTCATTCATTGTCAATTAGTGGCAAAAAATTACGTCAAAACCGTCTGTCCAAAACTGTTGTAAATTAAAAAATCGGTTGAAACTTAGATTTTAAATCATTTTTTTTTTTCAAGGAAAACTCTGAATAAACGGTTTTTTGGCCATAAATCCAGATTTTGGGGGTGTTACAAATCCTTTGAAGGGTGTTTCGTGGATAACTCGATCAGATGAACAGTCTCTACTAGGTCGCTTCAAAAGTGTATTCAATTTTGTTTTTTTTTTGTAGCACTGTGTTATTTAATTAACCTTTGTATTAACTAATTAACTCTGAAAACTATTTTAATAAACATTCACAGATATAATATAGACATAAATCAAGTATACAGTATCACAAGTGATAACGGAAGCAATATGATAGCTTGTGGTTCCCTTCTGCAGCACGAAACCATGGAGGAAGTAGACGTTCGTCCGCCGGAAGCAAGTGAAATCAGTGGAGATGAAGTATTTGAACACATTGATTCAATATTTGAAGATGACTCTTTCGACTCTTTCATTTCCCAAAACTTTGGTAAATATTTTCTTAATATTACGCAAATATTCAAGAATCTTCATCAGGCGCGTAGCCAGAAAAAAATTTCGGGGGGGGTTTTGGCCAAAGTCTCAGTAAATAATAATTACCTGTAAATACATACATATTTATATTTTTACATATTACATATTTATACTTTTATTTATTTGAAATTTTTCTCTTTCTACACGGCTAAAAATTTGAGCCTAACTTTTAAACCATTCATTGGTTTACACAATTTTTAACCTTTTTGGTAATAATTTCCAATTCTTTCAATTTCCTACAAAAATTCTCAATTTTTTAAAACTTTACTAGGATAAACAGCGAATATGTGTACTTTTCGCACAAAATTCATGGGTGCGCGGTATCTCACTAGGTAGAGCATTGCGCACTGATTTGGGGCACGTCGGTTCGAGTCCTAACATTTAAAAAAAATAAAAAATTGTTATATTTTCGGTTTAAAATTAAAATAATTTTATTTACGCGCATTTCTATGACAAACGGCGTCAATTTAATTCTAAACCAAATTTGGTTTGGTCTGCGTTCAAAAGGTTTTTGGAATTTCCAGTAAAATTAACTTTAACTAATTTCATTATTTTTATATGAAAGTATGTGTAAAAACACAATAAAAATACTGCAACTCAAAGTTAAGAACTTTGTGGAGAATTCATGAAAATTCAAATTTTCGCGTATGCAGTTTTGTAGTTCCTTCAATTGTAGTGAACAAAGATACCAATCTTAAGCTGCTAGAAGATTTACTCGATTTTAGCAATTTTAAAAACTTTTACTAAAAAGTAAGAAATATTGATGAGAATTTTGCAAGGTTTCTTGAATTTTCATGAATTTTCCACAAAGTTCTTAACAAACCACACTTTGAACGCAGACATACTGGTCTAGGTGTATATGCAGCCCCAAAAAGTTTTAAATGTAGGCTAAAACTTTTAGCCGTGTACAGGCGCGTAGCCAGAAAAATATTTCGGGGGGGTTTTGGCCAAAGTGTCAGTGAATAAGAATTACCTGTAAATACACACATATTTATATTTTTACATATTACATATTTATACTTTTATTTATTTGAAATGTTTCTCTTTCTACGCGGCTAAAAATTTGAGCCTAAATTTTAAAGCATTCATTGGTTTACACAATTTTTAAAACTTTTTGGTAATAAATTCCAAACCTTTCAATTATCCACAAAAATTCTCAATTTTTTGCGGTTTAGATTTAAAACTTAACTGGGAGAAACAAAAATACAACAAAACTCGTATACACAGCGAATATGTGTACTTTTCGCACAAAATTCATGAGTGCGCCGTAGCTCGATAGGTAGAGCATTGCGCACCGATTTGGGGCACATCGGTTCGAGTCCAAACATTAAAAAAAAGAATAAAAAATTGTTAACAACTTTTTCGGTTTAAAATTTAAATAATTTTGATTAGGCGCATTTCTATGACAACCGGCGTAAATTTAATTCTAAACCAACTTTGGTTTGGTCATACACCTAGACCAGTATAGTATATCTGCGTTCAAAGGGTGTTTTTGGAATTTCCAGTAAAATTAACTTCTTTAGACTAATTTCATTATTTTTGAATGAAAGTATGTGTAAATCTTATAAATAAAAATGAATGTGTGTCTGTGTGTCCTTTATGGGCGTCCAAAGTACTCAACCGATTTTTATGAAATTTTCACAGTATATTCTTGAGATCATGGGTTAAAGCATAGGCTATATTAATTTTTGGAAAAGTGGGCGGTTTCACGCCCCCAGGCTATATAAAACTACAATTCTTCATAACTCTGAATGATTTTTGGATATGTGTGTCCTTTGGTCAAGATTTATGTAATTTTGGAAAAGTGGGCGGTGCCACGCCCACATTTTTTGTGTTTTGTTTGTACTTCAATAATGTCCAAAGGTTATGGTCGATCTCTTTTAAACTTTCAAGATTGGTTCAGAAGATTGTTGTGTACGATTAAGGCTATATCAATTTTTGGAAAAGTAGGCGGTGCCACGCCCCCAGGCTATATAAAATTTAAATTCTTCATAGCTCTGAACATGTTTGGTCTAAATTAATGATTTCTGGATATGTGTGTCCTTTAGTCAAGATTTATGTAATGTTGGAAAAGTGGGCGGTGCCACGACCACATGTTTTGTGTTTTGTTTGTACTTCAATAATGTCCAAAGTTTATGGTCGATCTCTTTTAAACTTTCAAGATTGGTTAAGAAAATTGTTGTGTACGATTCAGGCTATATCAATTATTGGAAAAGTAGGCGGTGCCACGCCCCCAGGCTATATAAAATTTAAATTCTTCATAGCTCTGAACATATTTGGTCTAAATTATAAATTTTTGGATATGTGTGTCCTTTGGTCAAGATTTATGTAATTTTGGAAAAGTGGTCTAAATTAATGATTTCTGGATATGTGTGTCCTTTAGTCAAGATTTATGTAATGTTGGAAAAGTGGGCGGTGCCACGACCACATGTTTTGTGTTTTGTTTGTACTTCAATAATGTCCAAAGTTTATGGTCGATCTCTTTTAAACTTTCAAGATTGGTTAAGAAAATTGTTGTGTACGATTCAGGCTATATCAATTATTGGAAAAGTAGGCGGTGCCACGCCCCCAGGCTATATAAAATTTAAATTCTTCATAGCTCTGAACATATTTGGTCTAAATTATAAATTTTTGGATATGTGTGTCCTTTGGTCAAGATTTATGTAATTTTGGAAAAGTGGGCGGTGCCACGCCCACATCTTTTGTGTTTTGTTTGTACTTCAATAATGTCCAAAGTTTATGGTCGATCTCTTTTAAACTTTCAAGATTGGTTCAGAAGATTGTTGTGTACGATTTAGGCTATATCAATTTTTGGAAAAGTAGGCGGTGCCACGCCCCCAGGCTATATAAAATTTAAATTCTTCATAGCTCTGAACATATTTGGTCTAAATTAATGATTTCTGGATATGTGTGTCCTTTGGTCAAGATTAATGTAATTTTGGAAAAGTGGGCGGTGCCACGCCCCTTTTTGTGTGTTTTGTTTGTACTTCAATAATGTCCAAAGTTTATGGTCGATCTCTTTTAAACTTTCAAGATTGGTTAAGAAAATTGTTGTGTACGATTGAGGCTATATGAATTTTTGGAAAAGTAGCCAGTGCCACGCCCCCAGGCTGTATAAAATTTAAATTCTTCATAACTCTGAACATATTAGGTCTAAATTAAAGATTTTTGGATATGTGTGTCCTTTAGTCAAGGTGGATATAATTTGGGAAAAGTGGGCGGTCCCACGCCCACATTTTTTGTGTTTTGTTTGTACTTCAATAAGTTCAAAGTTTATGGTCGATCTTCTCTAAATTTCAAAATTGGTTCAGAAGATTGTTGTGCCACGCCCCCAGGCTATATAAAATTTAAATCATCATAACTTTGAATATTTTTGGTCTAAGCTAATGATTTTTGGATATGTGTGTCCCTTGGTCAAGAATTATATAATTTGGGAAATGTGGGCCGTGCCACGCCCACATTTTTTGTATTCAGTGCTTTGTTTGTACTTCAATAATGCCCAAAGTTTATGGTTGATCTGTTTTAAACTTTTCCAATACGTTAAAATCTTCGTTGGGTACGACATACATAGGCTACATTTGTAAATTCTTTGGAGAAGTGGGCAGTTCCAGGACCACAAGCTAAGTAATATTTCAATTCGTTATATCCCTGAATGTATTTGCTTTAGTGACTTTTAACGTTCTTAAATCTTAATCAAAGCACTTAATTTTTTTTGTTTGTTATTGCCGTTCATACATATCCAGAGTATTATAGGTAGATATAGGATATAATTAAATAAGTACTAACTATACATCTGCTCAGCAGCGCATAATGGTTTTTGTCATACCCATTGAGTTCAAAAGATCCGTTTTTTGAGTTGGACATCCAAAAAATTTATTTGTTTATACCAAAAACTTTAAAGCCAGAAACATTGTATATCCTAAAGCACTGCAATAAATGGAATGTTAAAAGTTAAAGAAAAATATTTGAAAATGTATTTCTAGGGAAGTCACTGGTCAGGCAGAACAACGTCTGCCGGGTCTGCTAGTACACAATAAAAATACTGCAACGCAAAGTTAAGAACTTTGTTGAAAATTCAAGAAATGTATATGTAGCCCCAAAAACTTTTAAATCTAGGCTAAAACTTTTAGCCGTGCACAAAACAATATTTATTTTTCTTGTTTGTTTTGAAATTTTGTTCAGAAGTTACTTCAAAAGTATAGTGGATGTTGAGTAGAGCCAGCCTCTCCTGCCCCATTGTACTTCTTAGATAAGTTTTTAACCTTCGAAGGGAAGAGAAAAACTATACGGAAGGAGGAACGGAAACTGGAAGATTTGCAGCATTTTTTATATATCGATGTACCATAGGGAAAAAAGACACGGAACAATTATTTAATGCATCAATGAAAGTGCTTGGTCGTTCCTCCTTTGGGATTGGAAAATATTTTTCTTTTTTAGGGCTTTACGCTGTTCAAAGAAATCCAAAAACTCTATATAAAATGACACATGAAAAGCTTAAGAAAAATTTCTTGTGTCAGAATCTCTTCTACTTTCCTACTGCTAATTTCTGGAACATTTTTACAAAAAAGCGACCTGCGCAAATCTGGCTTTGGCAAGAAATAAATAGTTGTCGCTTTATTTCATGGAGAAAAATTGAAGTTTCGGAAAAAAAGACAAAGAATATAATAAAATAACATTGAAATACATATAATGTTGCAATTATTCAACATGGAGAACGGTACGTCAAAATTTCTTGGCTATTCAGGACAATTTCATGATCAAGAAATAATTGACAATATTTCTTCAGCATTTTCTTTTTAACAGCATACCAGACTTTCACTTTTAAACTTTTATCTCCGGCAAGTATAAGTACAATCTAATTGCTACTTTCTTTGATATTTCAATACGACTGCGTTGTGTACTGCTTGGTAATTTTTGGTATTTTTGTTTTAACTTCGTGGTGATTTTTTTGATTAAACTTATGGCAACCGTGACTACAATAACGAGAGACACTCATTTTTACGATTTTTGCCCGCTGTATTCATAACTCGAAAAGCAGTTAGTTTGAATTTCAACAGACTTGAGTTCGAATCAATCTTGCTATTGTTAACATGCTATGTAGTTGAGGTGCTAAGTTGATCTTATGCAGAGCAAGTCAGATAGTTTTGCGCGAATTTCTTAAAGCGCCAAATGAGTGAACCGTTGCAGGAGTTTAGTTGTGACCTCTCAGATTTGCTCTGATAGTTAATTATAATTGATTAGGAACTACCAATAACTTCTCTCAGTGTGAAATATTATTTATGTAATTTTATTCTTTCGTATTTTCATTATTTCTATTAATACTATTTTCTTAACAGAAGTTTTAAAAGTGAATAGAGTAATTATTCTAGTACAGATATTAAATTTTCGGAAATACTGATTTCATTATAGGCTCAATTGTAGTATTAAGGTGTGCTGCTCATACTATACAATTAAGCGTTAGTGATGTTTTTAAAAATGAAAGGATTAAAAGCTGTTTCGCAGACTGCAGAAATATAGTCAAAAAACTTCGCACACCAGCAATTAATAGAATGTTGACTTCACTAAATTTACTACCTCCTTTGGCTGATTGTCCAACACTGTGGTCATACTCGTATGATTTATTGAAAAGGTTGAAGAACTTAAGGGCATTTGTTGAGGAGCATATGGAAGGTACCACTATTGATTGGAATTTCATAGACGAGTTCCTAAAAAGCTTTGAGATAGTTCGAAAAACTACGGAGAAATTGTAGGAAAAAAACCTATTGTTTGGAGATTTTATTAAAATGTATTTGGAAATGATCCTGGTTGTGAAAAAAGAATCATGTGAATCAGACATGTCAAAACTTTTGCTCAGATCTTTAAATAACAGGAAGGATAAACTTCTGCGAAATCCAACAGTAGCTGCAGCTATATACCTTGATCCACGACTAAGACGACTGCTGCAGACTTCGGAATTCGTACCATTAAGATCAATTGCAGTTTGTCACTTGAAAGCACTTTATTCAAAAATAAACAATCATAATGTATGAACTTCCCTTTTCTACATATAATATCGAAATTAATATTACTTTTTTTCAGGAAAATGAAATAGCATCTTTAAATACTAACACAAATAATCAGTTATCTGAAGATGAGGACGATTTACTTGGTACACTTTTAAATCAGATATGCCAATCTGAACCAAACCCAGTATACACAGCCAAAGCATATTCATTGATAGAAAGCTATAGGTAGCGAAAATTGTGACCTAAAAACGATTCTGGCGGATTATTGGGAAGCGAGAAAATATACACAAACGACTTTATACAATTTATACAAAATAGTTCACGCAGCTCCAGCTACGCAAGTTAGCGTAGAACGGGCATTTTCAACTTTAAAATATGTACGTGTTAAATTACTATAGGTCAAATTTAAACGACGACCTCACTGGGGCAATTTTAATATTACGCCTTAATTCATTATAATATTTTTTAGTGATGCAATATATTGTATAATTGTTGAATAACATCTTTGAATATCTATATGTACTTACATATATTAAAATGTTCCTTTATCTTTTCTTGCTACATTTATCAATATATGCTTTATACATACATACTACATATGTGCATTACTACATACATACATATTTGTATGTATACAAATATACTTGGAAATATTACAAAACTTATCAATATTTCTTTTGATTTTGTATTTTGTTGTAAATGAAACAAAATTCGAAAAGTAAATTTTTTTTGATAATTATTGAATCAGAATTCCTTTTGCTTTTGATATTTGGCAAAACAAAAAACTTTTAAATAACTTTTTTGTAAAATTATTGAAACAATTTCTTTTTTGTTTATTTCGTTGTGCATGTCTGTATGAATTTCAATATTAATTTGAAAAGTAGAAGGGATTCTGACGCAACATATTTTTCTTAAGCGTTTCATAAGTGTAAAATATTTTCCAATCCCAAAGGAGGAGCGACCAAGCACGTTCGTTGATGCATTAAATAATTGTTCCGTGTCGTTTTTCCCTATGGTACATCGATATATAAAAATTGCTGCAACGCTTCCAGTTTCCATTGCTCCTAGCGAACGGTCTTTCTCTTCCCTTCGAAGGTTAAAAACTTATCTAAGAAGTACAATATGGCAGGAGAGGCTGGCTCTACTTAACATCCACTCTACTTTTAAATTAACTCCTGAAGAAATCCTAAACAAAATTTCAAAACAAACAAGAAAAATAAATATTGTTTTGTACACGGCTAAAAGTTTTAGCCTAGATTTAAAACCTTTTGGGGCTACATATGTACATATACACCTAGACCAGTATTGTATAGATAAGTGTTGTTTGGAATTTCCACTAATATTAACTTCCTTTGACTAATGCCAATATTTTTGTATGAAAGTATGAGTAAAAACACAATAAAAATACTGCAACTCAAAGTTACGAACTTTGTGGAAAATTCAAGAAAACTCGAAAAACTTTCATCGAAATTTTTAAGTTTTTAGTACAAATTTTTAGATTTTTTTCGAGCATGCAGTTTTGTGGCCCGTTCAATTGAAGTGAACAATGATACCAATCTTAAGCCGCTTTAAGAGTTACTCGATTTTTGGCATTTTTTTTTCTACCCGACCAAGTGCATTATCTTCCATACAAAGTTATAAGCGTCATATTTTTATATTGAACAAAATTCTCTACCTACTGAGCTACGGCGCACTCAATTTTGTGCCAAAACTACACATATTCGCTGCGTATACGACTTTTGTAGTATTTTTGTTTATCCCAGTTAAGTTTTAAATCTGAACGGCAAAAAATTTAGAATTTGTGAAGGTGATTGAAAGGTTTGGAATTTATTTACAAAAAGTTTTAAAAATTGTGTAAACCAATGAATGGTTTAAAATTTAGGCTAAAATTTTTAGCCGTGTAGAAAGAGAAAAATTTCAAATAAATAAAAGTATAAATATGTAATATGAAAAAATATAAGTATGTGTGTATTTACAGGTAATTCTTATTTACTGACACTTTGGCCAAAACCCCCCCACCCCGAAATTTTTTTCTGGTAGATGGCATACTATTGTTGTGTTAAATTCAGATATAGAAAATAAGCGAAATCGCTTGGCGACCACGCCTACTTTTTTATAAAAGTTATATTGAAAGGAGGTGGAAATACTGAAAAGTCCATATCTAATTAACTGATACCGCTATAATAATATAATTTGATACATACATCAATTTTCATAGTCTTAACATTATTTTTGCAAAATTTTGGAAAGTGGGCGTGGCACCGCCCACTTATGAGTCAAGCAATTTTAAAATTCGACTGCTAATAACTTCAGAACGGTGTGAGATAGGTTTACGAAACTAGGTACCAGGCATGTTATGTTTATGTAGAGTACTACCACAGAAAATAAGAAAAATTGGTGAACGACCACGCCCCTTTTTGGACTAAAGTTCTCTAAACGAGAGTTAGGAAACCATAATAGGGAATATCTGTTTAACTGATAAAGATATAATGCTAAAATTTAGTACACTCATTCACCTGATGATGTTATTAGTGATGTTTAAGTGAATAAACAAAATATCAACATTTCACTATTAATAAGCCACTGTGAAAGTATCATAAAGATCTGCAATGAAAACTGAACTTCAAATAGGGACAAACAACATAATAAAATCCGTGGGCGTGCCACCACCCACTTTTTTAAAATTATGTAAATATTGATTAATGGACACATATATCCGAATATCAAAAAATTTTACAAAATACGTTAAAAGTTATGGGCATGGCACGCCTTCTTTTCCAAAGTTATATATAGGACATGGTATAACCCTTGTAAAGATCGATTCAGTACTTTGGGCTCATCTAAGCGGTTAAAGCTTTATAAGCAAGGAGCGTGGCCGCGCCCACCAAATTCGCTATTGTTTAGGCTCGGAATAGATTGGTTTTTAAAATGGGCGAAATCGGATGAAAACTACGCCCCCTTTTTCTGAAAACTAACGCTGGGTATTTAATATTCGGTTCACCCGAACTTAGACTTCCTTGCTTGTTTCAATTATTTTTGATTATTTTATTAATTACTTAATTAATACTTTCTAATTAATAATCACAAATAAATTAAAATTAAAAGAGCCAATGAAATTAATTATTATTATGTTAAAATTAATAATTATTAATGTTAATGGAAACTAAACAGGTCTGTAATAAACTTAAACTCTTTGAAAAAATAGCGGAATCTTGATATCAATTTTGGATTATCGGTAAGCTAGAGAATTGAAACTGAACACATGCTTCAGAACCCTGTGGCAGTTTAAGATTCCTTTACAAAAAAATTCGCTAGGTGGCGCACAGACATACCAATTCGGAAAATATATTATATTATTCGGCTTTTAAAAAGTTGTTAAACGAATTTTTGAGCTCTATGCCTCTCAAATATATGTATGATAAAAAATTCAAGTGTTTAGATTTTATTATAGCAAGACTCGCTACAACAACAAGAACTCATGAAGTTCTCTATTGTGCTGGTTTATGAAAATATATGTAGGACTGTTAAATCGAAATTTATAAAAAAAAAGCAACGAAGCATTACCCATCCGCATGTATTTGGGTTGATCTTTTCTTTCAGTATTTACGCGTTTGTTTTCTTTGAAGTTCAATATAATTCACGGGTTATACTAATATCGTTAGCTTAATTCACAAAGGCTCTAACTAACAGTTTTTTCGAAACTGCGTTTTTCTCAGATTATAGTAAGCTAAATATATTAAAATACACCTTCTCTCAAAATTTCAAAGCGGTAGTAGCAAAAGTAACGGTGTTATTTCACTTTTTAAAAAGCCCTATCTGTATGTGCATGAATTCTATAAAGCAAAAGGCCCTAACTACACGTTTGATTTATGTATGCTTCAATATGTAGGAGTATGAAGTGAACGTGTTTCTAAAACTTTGAGTTTCAAATCTTAGACACGGTGCAGTGAAATAACGCCCAAGGAAATAACGCCCATGGGCGTTATTTCCCACTCAAAAAGGAAATTACGCCCATGGGCCTTATTTCCTTTTTAAAAAGGAAATAAAGCCCATGGGTGTTATCACCTTTTGCTGATGGGTGTTATTTCCTTTTTCGAAGAGAAATAAAGCCCACGGACGTTAAAAACGAATTAAAACAAGCTGATTCAAGAATTAAGTATATGGTTTTTTTTATTTCAATAAATTTTAACATATTTGTTATGTTTTTATAAGGCGGGTGCAATAGCGCCTTGTGAAAAAAGCCCTTTAAGGCCTTATTACACTATTGAAAGTGAAATAAGGCCTTTATTTCAAAAAAGGCTTTATTACACTTCGAAAGAGATATAAATTCTAAAAGGCCTTATTGCTCTTTCATTTTTTTTAATGAAACAATAATATTCTAATTCTTTTTGTATTTTATTGAATAGTTACACACAAATTTCACGTTAACCAAAGTGGGAAACGTGGCACGCGGAAGGACATCACCGTGGCGGTAGCCACGGCTATGGCACACACCCGGAGTTGGAATGGCGTAGCCCAGGGTTATTTCCTTGGGCGTTATTTCACTGCACCGCGAAGAGTCATGGACATGAATAAACGTATGCACGGGGAGTAATATAATGGGAAACTAAAATCATCAAGCGGAGCACTTTTTTGCCAAAGACCGGCAAGAAAATTGGGGCAGCCTTGTGTGTCGAAAGTCTGCAAAAAAGTAGGAAGTTGCTGTAAGTTTGATGAAAATACAAGAAACGAAATTTTTAGTTTGTTTTGGCAAATGACATGGGAACAGAAAAGGTTATATGTTATAGGCCTCGTGAGTTTTGTTGAAAAGAAAAGGGTTCTCTCTGAAAACTCCAGGCGAACTCTAACTATGAAGTATGTTTTGAAACGCAATTTGGACTCCTTGAAAGTCTGTCGTAAAATGTTTCTTTCAACTTTGGGCATGAATTAAAGAATGTTAGGAAAGTGGATCAAAACTAGCGGCAATCATGGCACTAACCTTAGTCCAGATGTACTTAAAGAATTGCGTGTGCAGTCGAAGCTATCATCTACAACTGGTCGACGTAATCAAGCGAAGCGAGTATATTTAGACAATTGGTTGCAGAGACTTCCGAAAATGGATTCGCATTATTGCAGAAAAGATACGAAAAAATTTTACTTTGAAGCTAATTTTGCATCATAACCTGAAGTATATAAATTATATGTTGAGGAGTGCAAATCAGACAAAGAAAATTTTAATATGATGTTGTCTTATCCAATTTTTTCCAAACGTGTTAAGGAGTTAAATTACTAAATTTTTCGCCCAAAAAAGGACGAATGTGACTTTTCTATATCTTATAAAGCAACAAATATAACCGAAGAGTCTTATCAAAAACACCGCCAAGAAATTGAGAATACGCGTGAAGAAAAAAGGAAAAAGGAAGCGGTGATTTTCAAAATTATAAGACACAGAAAATTTTTAAAGCCTATATCTAAAGCAAGTAGTATTTTCTTTTCCCGGCTTCGTATAAAAAGGAACCTTTCTGTCTAGATAAGATTTGATTTTTTCCGTTTTATTCTTGTTCCGAATATAAATATGAGTCAATGCGCCTTAACACTTCATAAGATCTGCAAGGCTCGCCGGAGATAGTTCAGTTCATAAGTAAAATTTCAAAACCGTGAATTGTAAAAAAAATAAAATGAATAAAAGGACGCTAGAATTTGAGTGTAATTACGATCCAGATATGTTCTGTTTCATGTGTGGCCAATATATTTACTATCATAAGACGGCTACGAGTGTTCTCGTCGACTCTTGTATATATCTTTCGCTTATACAGTCCATTTTATTTGAATGTACATATATATATACATTAACCACTTGTGTTTGAGTGCGTATTGGTGTTGGATAAAGTCGGTAAGCAATAATATAAGTCGATTGTTTTAAGGACCGGCTCACCGTAGTTTCCCCGTTTCCGGAATTCATGAGGATTTCCGGCCCCTATTTTCTTCCCCGCTCGAACATGATCCTTCGAGCCGGATCGTTAAAACAATCAAGATTTTATTTCATCGATTTAATTGTCAATAGTCTCCGTATTATAACTTATTTAACAACAATCCTGCAAAGTCACCCTCGAAATATACTCATTTATCAACAATTGCCAAGTCCCATTGGAAATAAATCCATTTCACCACACTCTATTCTGAATGAGTCGTTTTGACAGCAACAATTGGCAAAGGTAAACAAGGAAACTAGCAGCAGGAATAACAAGATCGGTAAGTTTTTTCATTAATTTGTTCACATAAGCTGATTTTTTAGCATAAAGGACGCCCACTACACGATACCAAGCTCAGCATTTTGGCGATTAGCAGGATGAATACATGGGAGCGAAACAGCGGCAGTCCTAAGCATCAAAAAGTGATTCGCAATTGCAAGGTAAGCTCTAAACAAGTGATTGTAAGCGGTTTCGTTTGAGTTTTCGCAGCATCCTTGCCGTAAAGGGTGAAGCAAACACCCACAAAGGGAAGCGGTGACAGCTCCGGCCATCAAACCCCAGGAACCAACGGAAGAAAAGGTCGAAAAAACATCGCTAAGTAGTGTGCGCAAACCACAAGTGACTACCGACGACGAAAGCCTGTTACGCAAACAGGTTTTCCCGGGTGAAAGGGTTAAACTAATCCCGAAAAGCGGAGTTGTATAAACTAAGTGAAAGTCCCTGAAAAGTAGGGCAGTGCAATTCAAGTGAAAAGTCTCTGAAAAGTAGGGCAATGCAACGAAATAAGTGCGTGTGAATAGGCAACCCCCAACAATAAGCCAAAAAACAAACTGCTAGTAACAGTCTTAGAAAGACAAGATAGCAAAGGGTCATATAAGGCCATTGAAAGAGGGAAATATTTGAAAAAAAGAGGTAAAGGCCGTTGAGAAAAAGGTCCGGGAAAAGTGAAAAAGTGAATGTGCGCTGGAGAAGCGCTCCAAAAAAGGCCAAAGTAAGTTAAAGCCCCTGAAACGCAGGGCGGTGAGAGTGAAAGGGCCTGTGACAAGTGCTTATTGCGAGAAAAATAAGTGGTAAGGACTGAATATCCCTTCTAAAGCACCTCGATAGCCAGGTCAGTGCAGTGGTACGAGAGTCACTTAATTGGCTAGTGAAAAGTTCCCCAAGTGAAGTGAAGTGTGGGGGACCAGTGCAAATCGTGTCAAGGCTTTTCTAACAATTTTTTCGTTGTGTCATCAACAGATTGGCCCACGCAAGCGACCCACCAATTACCACAACTACAGCAGTTGAAAAGCCCCCTATCAAGGGCCCAACAATCACGGCAACACCCAAAGGCCTCCTATCTAGCGGCCCAACAAATTCAACAAATGCAGAAGCATAACGACCCCTTATCAAGTGGCCCAACGACTGCAGCAACACACAAAGGCCCCCTATCAAGCGGCCCAACGCAGCAATAACAAATTCAACAACAGCATACTTTACGTGCGCTGCACTGATGGGTGAAACCATCCATAATCTTACGTTTATTCGTCAGACCTCCTCAACCGTCAACCCCATCCCCCGCGAAAATGCTCTTTTTACGCTCAGGCGTCAAGCTTCCACCATGCGACACTGAAATTTTCTATGGTGACTATACAGCATGGCCATCATTTCGGGATCTCTATCTATATATATGTGGTGCTTCCAGCATCACAACACAACATTTATTTTTTAGTTATAATTCATCTTCTTTGGCCACTGTAAGAACTAGTTTTACTTTTCATTTAATATTTACTCCGTTATAATTTAATAAACGTCCCTATTCGCTGAAAACCATGACGTGACTTAATGAAAAGCAAAGGCAAAACGGTAACTTCAGTTCTCATCGGACCAGCATTAAAACACATTCTTTTTTTGCGACACAAGATCGCTATAGTGGTGACCCCGACGTGATCCGTTATACCGACAGTCAGCGCACAACTGTAAGAAGAAATTTTTTTAGCAACTATAAAATCTTGACCATCAAATATGGAGCGTGGTGATTCCGCGGAGAAAACGGACCAAACCCAAGCCAAGAATGAAGCCACAGGCTCAACTCAACAAACCGGCATGTCGGCAGGCCAAATTTCCGCACCATCACCTACAGATCTCAACGCCGTATCAATAAAAATCGACATGCCTGCTTTGGATCGCAGGAACATCGAGGGCTGGTTCCTAAGCCTCGACTATTGGTTTGCCGCTATGAGGATAAAAAGCGACGGCCAGAAATTCAACACGGTCATGGCGGCACTAGGGCCACGCATGCTACAGGATTTTTCAGCTACGTTAGGCGAAGTCCCCGACCAGAGTAAGTACGACTACGTGAAAAAGCGACTAATAACTTTCTGCACCGACAGTCAACAACGACGCTTAAATCAAGCGCTCAACGAAACTCAGCTGGGCGATCAAAGGCCAAGCCAATTGTTTGCTGAAATGATGCGGCTGTCAAAAACCTGTGGGCAAAACGTTTGCCCGTTTACGCTCAAGCTGCGGTAGCCGCATGTTCAGGCCCACCTAAAGAATACCTAAAAATTGCAGATGCTATCAACGACACTATTACCGTTCAGATAAACAGCAGCTCAGCCGAGAAAGATCGACACGCGCCCGTATCCCCTACGTTCTCAGAAAAATCGAGTACAAGTACCGAGTACAATGAATTACAACGTGCTATTAACGAACTAGGGCAACGCTTTGACCGCATGAATTCTGGGCGTAGAACTGTAAGGCCAAGATCTCGTCAGCAATCGCGCGACCGGCGTAGAAACAGCCCAGCCAGTAACTCAGACGAGTGTTGGTACCACCAAAAATTTGGAACCAGCAGTAAGAATTGCAGACCACCGTGCAGGCACTACAAGTCGGGTAGAGGGGACCGCAGCCCGAAATGAACCGAAGCGGTCGCTGGAGCAACGTTGCCGGTGGATGCCAGCGTTAACCGCCTCACAATCAACGACCGAAAATCCACTATTTCCTTTTTAATTGACTCAGGCGCCGACATATCCGTTCTGCCACGACAGTACGCACATACATCGACACCATCCGCCGTGAAGCTCTATGCAGCTAATGGCACAACAATCGACACATTCGGCCAACGACGTCTCTGTCTCGATCTCGGTCTTCGGAGATGCTTCGAGTGGATATTCACAGTTGCAAATGTAAGAACGCCAATCATAGGAGCTGACCTTATAAGACATTATGGTTTACTCATAGACCTCAAAAATAATAAACTGATCGACAGTCTGACAAAGATATATGCACTGTGCACCGTACAAAAAGTTAGAGAAATCGTGATCAGAACTTACGACAAAGCTTCAAAATGTGCTGACCTGTTAGCAGAATTTCAAGATATTACGCGCCTATCGTCCGACCGGAAAAACACCTTTGCAACGCAACACAAAATCGAAACATTCGGACAACCTGTTTTTGCACGACCACGACGCCTCGATCCAGCGAAACTACGCATAGCGAAGGAAGAATTTGAGTTCTTACTACGACAAGGTATTATTCGCCCGTCAAATAGTAATTATTCCAGCCCACTGCACATGGTACGGAAGGCTGATGGTGGATGGCGCCCATGCGGAGATTACCGTAAGTTAAACTCCCAAACTACGCCAGACAGGTACCCCATACCATATTTGCAAGACTGCACTACCATACTAGAGGGAAAACAAATTTTTAGTAAAGTAGACCTACAGAAGGCGTACCATCAACTGCCAATACACCCAGACGACATTCATAAGACGGCCATAACGACCCCGTTCGGCCTTTACGAATATCTTTACATGCCTTTTGGGTTACGTAATGCCGCCCAGTCATTTCAAAGATTAATTCACGAAGCTCTACGTGGCCTGCATTTCACTTTCGCCTATATCGACGATATCCTCATCGCTTCAGCTGACCACGAAGAGCACAAATGCCATCTACGATTGGTTTTCGAGCGCCTAAGAAAGTACGGCTTAGCGATAAATGCTTCAAAATGCGAGTTTTTTGTAGACGAGATTAAGTTCCTGGGCCACTTAATAACAAGAAATGGTTTTAGACCCCTGCCGGAGCGAGCCGAAGCAATTTCAAAATTCGAAAAACCTATACTCGCTCATCAGCTAAAAAAGTTTTTGGCAACTGTGAATTTCTACCGCAAGTTTTTGCCGCGTGCAACCACTTACCAGTCGATACTTACAGCAATGATTCCAGGTAATAAGCGCAACGATCGTACGATACTAACCTGGAGCGACGAACAATCGGCAGCGTTCGAGAAGTGTAAACAGGAGCTGGCAAATGCCGCCATACTTGCGCACTCCCTCCAAAACGCCGTGTTATCTCTCGCCACCGATGCCTCCGACGGCGCAGTAGGTGCTGTATTGAACCAGATCACAGAAAAAGGTCCACAACCTCTCGGTTATTATTCTAAAAAACTGACAACAACGGAACAAAAGTACAGCACGTACGACAGGGAGCTGCTCGCCATATATAAAGCCGTTAAGCATTTTAAGTGTATGCTAGAGGGTCGTTCGTTTCATATTCTGACTGACCACAAGCCACTTACGTATGCGTACCAACAAAGCAGTGATAAAGCTTCTCCACGACAACGACGACAACTTGACTATATCAGCCAATATACAACAGATTTTCGGCACATCAGCGGTTCGAGCAATCACTTGCCTGACCTTCTATCTAGAATCTTCGAAGTTAATTCCGCAATCGATTACAACGAAATAGCGAAAAACGGACTCTGAACTTCAAGAGCTACGTAAAGGTAACAAAACTTCGCTAATATTTAAACTATTTAAAATTCCAGGTAATGCCAACGAATTATGGTGCGATGTATCATCTCAAACAGTACGGCCTTACATACCCAAGCAATTTCGACCATTAATTTTGAAGAAGGTTCATGACAGCGCACACGTAGGGGTTAAATCCACCGTAAAAATGGTAACTGATCGTTTCGTTTGGTTAAATGTACGTAAAGACGCTGCAAACTTCGCCCGCTGTTGCATTCCATGCCAAAAGTCAAAACTGAGTCGGCATACAAAATCGAAGTTGCAACAATACACACCGCCTACACGACGACTGGACCATGTCAACATTGACATTATAGGGCCGCTGCCAATCCACAACGGGCAGCGCTATTGTCTAACCTTAATTGATCGATTCACCCGCTGGCCCGAGGCAGTTCCTATTCCTGACATGACAGCGGATACCGTCGCACGAGCTTTGGTCAGTACGTGGATAGCCCGCTTTGGTTGCCCGCAGTTCATTACCACCGACCAAGGGCGTCAATTTGAGTCTCACCTATTGAAAGAGCTATTCAAAATTCTGGGAACGAAACACATCAGAACGACGCCTTACCACCCCCAGTCGAATGGAATAATAGAAAGGTGGCACAGAGTACTTAAAGCTTCTATATTGGCAGCCGGAAAAGAGGTTTGGACAGATAATTTACCATTGATCATGCTTTCTCTACGAACAGCGTACAAGCCTGATTTGCAAGCATCTTCAGCCGAATTGTTGTTCGGTACGACTTTGAAGATACCGGTAGAATTTGTTGAGGAAGCTCGCTCTGAGCAAACTCCCTACGAATTTCTACAAAATCTGAGAAATTTAATGACACAACTTCGTCCTACGCAAACAAAATTTCACTCAACTCAGATAAGCTACGTTCATCCCGATATGATGAAATGCTCACATGTCTTAGTTCGAAACGATTCCATTCGTCCTTCGCTAACGACGCCTTACGAAGGGCCACACGAAGTAATCCAGCGAAATACAAAGTTTTTTACTATTTTGATCAACCAACGAAAAGTCAACATTAGCATCGACCGGTTAAAACCTGCCTATATTTGGGAAAACGACGAGCCAGCACAGTTGACGCCGACATCTACAAAGGGAGATAAACAGCCGACAGCAAAATAAGCAGTTCAACCCCAAATAGTGGAATCCCAGCCTCAGGAAAGGTTAAGACCAAGACGCCTCATAAGGAAACCCGTACGTTTTCATTAAACGGGGAGTACTGTGGTGCTTCCAGCATCACAACACAACATTTATTTTTTAGTTATAATTCATCTTCTTTGGCCACTGTAAGAACTAGTTTTACTTTTCATTTAATATTTACTCCGTTATAATTTAATAAACGATGGGGAGAGCGCTTTGTTTTTACTTATTGCTTTTGCTTTTCATCGTCCCTATTCGCTGAAAACCATGACGTGACTTAATGAAAAGCAAAGGCAAAACGGTAACTTCAGTTCTCATCGGACCAGCATTAAAACACATTCTTTTTTTGCGACACAAGATCGCTATATATATAAACAACTAACGCTTAAGTGCAGTAGAGAAACTCTCCTTTTAAATCAAAAAACTCGTGGTGAGGCCAGAGGTATCGTGAAGAAATCCACACTCACAAATGATGGATTTGCCATTGCATGGCAAAATCTCTCTGACAGTTTCGAGAATAAACGAATCATGGTAAACTCACAGTTGAAGATTCTTTTTAGTCTGCCTTCGGTGACTGGCAAAAAATGCACGGAAATTAAAAACTTGCAGAGGTCGGTAAATAATTACATTTCAGTCTTGCAACTGCATGCTATAGAAACTGATAATTGGGATGTTATTTTCGTGTTTCTGGGAAATCACAAACAAGAGTGAAACCCTGAGGTGGGAGGATCTGGACAACTATTTGTCCAGCAGATTCCAAACACTGGAAACGGTGTCGGACATTCAGGGCACCCGGTCGACACGAGGTGCAATCAGTCGAATCATGTAGCTTGTGCCCGAACGTCTCCCATACGTTAAAGTCATGCCCAATTGCATCAGTTGTCACCAACGGCATCATACACTCCTCCATCGCACCTCAACTGGAAACAGGCAGACGACACCAAATAGACCCCCGAACGCTACAGAAGAGCTTCAACAGTCTCTCTTTTCGCACACAACTCGAAAAACATTATTTTAGGCACCGCCATGGTTTATGTTTGCCACAGAGGAGTACAATACGACTCCGGATCAGAAGAGACCTCTGGAAAGAGCGTGGATACGTTCACAGCCGTATTCTGTTAAATATAACCGACCCCTATATTAAAACCAAAACGGACTACATTTGTACCAGGACAGTTTTCGACACAAACTTTGAGGTGATTTTCCCATCCAGACAGGACTGGAGAAAAGGGGAACTACCACAGAAGTTCGACATCCCAATTTTCACGGATGGATCTAAAATGGAGTGTGGAGTGGGAGCGGGGGTTTTCGCGGGGGTGTCCTTGTCAATGCGTCTTCCACACTCTGCGAGTGTATTTCAGTCAGAAATTTACGCTATCCAGGATGCATGCAGGGCATTACTGGATACAAACATCACAGGTAATCGAATAGCAATCTTCTCGGACAGCCAGGCGGCTCTTCGGGCTCTCGGATCAGCGACGATCACTTCGAGCCTTGTGGGTCAGTGCAGGGAGTGAACCATGAACCTGGCAAGTCGACATGCCGTTTCTTTAATATGGGTGCCGGGGCATCGCAACATACAGGGAAACGAGACTGCCGATGATTTGGCACGGCGTGGGTCGGCCCTTGACGTCTCAGAAACAAAGGAGGTCCTTGCACCGCTGGGACTGCTCAAGGGTCGGGTCTCTCAGCACTGGCTTGGGGAGGCTACGGATAGATGGAAGCGTCTGCAGTCCTGCAGAGTGTCAAAGAGTTTATGGCTTTGTACAATGAAGCACGATCTTCGACCCTTCTCAGGAATAACAGAAGGGACCTTTTCAGATTAGTTTCGGCCCTCACTGGGCATTGGACTATCGGGGCGCACGCCGCACGGATGGGCATGGAGCACAATACCACGTGCCGCAGTTGCAACCTTCCGGGAACGGAAGAGACTGTGGAGCACCTGCTGAAAACCCTTGTTTGGGAGTCTCTCCGAGCTAAGCGAGATGAAGATTGGGGAACTTCTAAAATTCTTGGACTCAACGGCATGGATATAGATAGGATCTATAGGGGTGTAAGAGTCCCACCACGCTAACTTTCTGTAATAATCTTCATTGGTTAGTACACGAGCTGTGGTATCAAAACGGCGCGCTAGCACTAATTGGAGTCACTGGGACTCGCCACTCCAACCAACCAACCAGAAGAGACCTTCATCACTGAGCGCCTGAAGAAAGGGATCAATCTACCAACCCACGCGGCAAATACCAAGGTAAGTGGTATTAATGCAACGTCAGCGGCACATGTCCGAAAAAAGCACTACTTACCATAGGCTCCCCGGTCGATCCCCAGATTAGGATTGAAGCAAGAGCCTCGTTCTTCCCCAATTGACCGGGAGCCTTCCTCAATTCTCAAGATATTCTTGGTCAACTCCCCTATATGCAGTTGGCTGACGTCAACTTTTACAAAAGTCCGCAGGTCGACCTAATCATTGGAGCCGACCTGTACCCAGCGGTCATCAAAGGGCCTTTCAAAGGTAATGTCCTGCGTACTCTTTGGGCTCAGATAACCTTGTTTGGATGGATCCTGACTGGACCAGCCCCTTGCCCCCTCAGAGCGGTTCCAGAGAACTGCGTCTTCCTATTTGCTGGGATATCCAGCGCTCAGCTCACCCGTTTTTGGGAATTGGAGCAAGTTCCCACCAAAAAGCAAAGCACACCAGAGGAAACATATTGTGAAGAGCAATATGCCAGCACGGCAGTGAGGAACGATAAAGGACTTTACGCTGTGGCACTCCCATTTCGACGGGAGTTTCCCGAAGACATCACGATGGGATACTAACGAAGCAGCGCAGAGAACCAGTTTGTGCGAAACGAGGCAACGATGCACCGGAGGCCGGAACTAAAGGACGAATACCATCGGGTCTTGCGAGAATAAATTTCTCTAGGTCATATGAAACCCGTGAGCCCAGCGGGTCGCAGGTTATCAGCGACTACCTACCCCATCATGCCGTCCACTAACCAGACAGCACCATAACCAGGGTTCGTGTGGTCTTCAACGCCTCGAGCCCCTCATCAAATGACCTCATTTTAGTTTAAGAAAAATTTTAATGAATTGGTATGAATTTTTGAAGTGTTAAAGTTATTACCAGTGATGCTGCAAGGCGGGCGTCATGGTAAAGCCTGTATTACCGTCTCGACCTCACCTGGAGATTTCACTGGTTCCTACTAGGAGTGGGATTTTTTTCGAATAATATTCGAATAAACACTATTCGAATAAACGAATAAAAATATTCGTTGCAAAAAATTCGAATAGTATTTATTCGAATTTTTTATTCGTTTATTCGAATATTATCATTCGTTTATTCGAATATTATTATTCGTTATAGTACTATTCGAATATTTTTGTTAATAGATTTTTAAAACGATATTCGTTGTTTTCTTTGCTTGTACCTATGAGCGCGCATTTATGTTTTGTATGTTTTGCATGTATATGTGTATGTTTGCGTGTACAAATGTGTGCCCAAGCGGTTACAATTTTTCTTGCATTATTCGAATAGTGGTAACGAATAGTTGTATTTATTCGGTTAATGGTGGTTGAATAGTTTTTGGCTTATTATCTTAATAATTAAATAGCTATTTGTACAGTGTTGTGGGAATAATAAAATACAATTATTGGTAATAATTGAAGCTGTAAATAGGCATTTACTATAAAGTTACTATACATAAATATGTATTTGTACATTTATATGTTTATTGCAGTTACATTTGCTTGGTAAGTTTTGTGCTAGGGCTTCAAGCAAGAGATGCCAGGGCCGAAATTCATTATGTATACTGTTTATTATGATAACAAAAGGACGGGTTTGTGATGATTTTTCATGTTCACATGTGTAAATAGTTTAATTTGCGTAAAGTAACATACACAAAATAATACTACCTGCTTCCTAATTTTTGTTAAATACTCATATAAATGTACTTACATACATATGTATGTAAGTATGTAGGTATGGTCATGGAAATTTGCGAACTCTTTGTATTGAATGGGCTGGTTAAGGATGATCATTATTAGGTAGATTTTTTATTGTGTTTCATCAACTGAAGAATTGCATAAAGCGTGACTATTTGTTTTAAATTTGGGTGTCTAAACTCGTTAACTAAATGAACACAAAGGACCTAGGAATAGTACGAATATTTTTGTTAATAGATTTTTAAAACGATATTCGCTGTTTTCTTTGCTTGTACCTATGAGCATGCATTTATGTTTTGCATATATGTACATATGTATGTTTGCGTGTACAAATGTGTGCCCAAGCGGTTACAATTTTCTTGCATTATTCGAATAGTGGTAACGAATAGTTGTATTTATTCGGTTAATGGTGGTTGAATAGTTCTTGGCTTATTATCTCAATAATTAAATAGCTATTTGTGCAGCGGAAAACAATGCGGAAACGAATTGAAGCTTTATATTCGGATGAGTTGGCTAAAGCTCAAAATATTATAGGCAAAGTGGATACAGACATCGCTTTGACCACCGATGGTTGGACGTCAAGGGCACTCGATTCATATATTACCATAACAGGCCACTATTTCGATTCCGATTGGACCCTTAAGAATTTGAATTTAAAGACGGAAGAACTGAGCGCTAGTCACACTGCTGAAAATTTGAAAACATTGAAAGCAAATTAAAACCCTATCTTGTGTCAGCTTTAGTGTTCTTGCACCAAAATAGACGAAATATTTAAAAAAAAAAACATATTGATTTAAGTTAACTTCATTATCCTAGAATAAGAGTAATAAATATCCTAAATTTAATTAGCAAAAAAAAACAGTCCTTGTTCTTATTTAAGGTACTTCCATTGAACACTTTTTGTATATGCACATAAATTTTGCATCTTAGCACATATTATGCGAAAACTTAAATTTTTTCAAACGTATTTAGTGTACCTAATCATTGTTTAAAATATATGAAAGGCTTTCAAGGGAAAACAACAGAATGCAAGAAAATTGTAACCGCTTGGGCACACATTTGTACACGCAAACATACATATGTACATATATGCAAAACATACAAAACATAAATGCATGCTCATAGGTACAAGCAAAGAAAACAGCGAATATCGTTTTAAAAATCTATTAACAAAAATATTCGAATATGTAGTACTATTCCTAGGTCCTTTGTGTTCATTTAGTTAACGAGTTTAGACACCCAAATTTAAAACAAATAGTCGCGCTTTATGCAATTCTGCAGTTGATGAAACACAATAAAAAATCTACCTAATAATGACCATCCTTAACCAGCCCATTCAATACAAAGAGTTCGCAAATTTCCATTACCATACCTACATACTTACATACATATGTATGTAAGTACATTTATATGAGTATTTAACAAAAATTATGAAGCAGGTAGTATTATTTTGTGTACTTACACATGTGAACATGAAAAATCAGCACAAACCCATCCTTTTGTTACCATAACCAACAGTATACATAATGAATTTCGGCCCTGGCATCTCTTGCTTGAAGCCCTAGCACAAAACTTACCAAGCAAATGTAACTGCAATAAACATATAAATGTACAAATACATATTTATGTATAGTTACTTTATAGTAAATGCCTCTTTACAGCTTCAATTATTACCAATAATTGTATTTTATTATTCCCACAACACTGTACAAATAGCTATTTAATTATTAAGATAATAAGCCAAAAACTATTCAACCACCATTAACCGAATAAATACAACTATTCGTTACCACTATTCGAATAATGCAAGAAAAATTGTAACCGCTTGGGCACACATTTGTACACGCAAACATACACATATACATGCAAAACATATAAAACATAAATGCGCGCTCATAGGTACAAGCAAAGAAAACAACGAATATCGTTTTAAAAATCTATTAACAAAAATATTCGAATAGTACTATAACGAATAATAATATTCGAATAAACGAATAATAATATTCGAATAAACGAATAAAAAAATTCGAATAAATACTATTCGAATTTTTTGTACCCGCCGAATAAAAGTTTTGTTTATTCGAATAATTTTTATTCGAATAGTCCCATGCCTAGTTCCTACTCGTTACCTCCGTTCCCTTTTCATTGCATCCTCTCCTTTTCTAGCTTTTTCCCACTTTTTTTTGCATATTTCCTACCCGAATAGTCCCGTAATGTGGCGCCACCTACCGCCGGGCCTATATCGTTCGTTTATACAGTCCATTTTATTTGAATATACATATATACATTAACCACTTGTGTTTGAGTGCGTATTGCTGTTGGATAAAGTCGGTAAGCGATAATATAAGTTTTAAGGAACGGCTCACCGTAGTTTCCTCGTTTCTGCAATTCATGAGGATTTCCGGCCCCTATTTTCTTCGCTGCTCGAATTACATATGGTACAAAACTTTGAAATATAAATTTAAGTTCACGGCGCGAGTTCACTTTTAAGTTTTTAATTGCAGACATTGCTAAACCAATCATAGGTGCGGATTTTTATATGTAAATATGGCTTACTTGTTGGTATTAAAAACAAACATTTAGTTGATCGGTTGATACTATATCACGTTTATGCAATATCCCTCTTACCAAAATGTTCTCTGTTGATAACACTGGTCGACGGCCAAAATTTATCAGAGACGCGGTTATGAAATTCGTATGTAAAACCACCCCTTCATTTTTGATTCTATGGTACCGTTTTTGAGATATTTGCAATTTAACGTTATTCGAAAAACCCAAATACAAAACCGCGATTTATTAAAAAAAAATTTGTAAAATTATCCAGATATATTGTTGGTTTTGCGGTCTATTTTGTTTACAAATTTATAAGTTTTTTGCAAGCTCGAGACCAGTAAGCAATAATTCATAGTTGAATTTTTATTGTCAGTTTTTTGGGAAAATTGATAATTGGAGAAAAATTACAAAGTTAAATCAACAGCGATGGATAGGATTACATGTTTCAGAGTTTCCAGGCTCATCATCAGATACCTTTTCGGACACTGGGATATGAACCAGTGTCTGCACCAAAGCCGCTGTTAGAAAATTCTAACACTAAGCTCTGATGCCCCGTGACGTCACAATGCACTTATCTCCACTTCAATTAATTCCCTTAACCGTAGCTCGCCTAGTTTTTTATATAGACTTTGCGCGTTTATATGGATTACGTTCAGCCTTTTAGCTGGTTTGCTGACTATCCGCAACAATGTACATACGTAGGCAATCACTGGAACTTACTGTTTATCTTCACTACTGCGCTGCACACGTGTGTGTGTTGGTGTGCACCATCTAGCGTGCAGGTCATCTGGCGTTTCCAGTGTCATCTACAGCGCAGTAGTGAAGATAAACAAAGACAACAACCAATATTCGCATAACATCTTTTCGAGCCTTTTCGAACCTTTTATCCGCGTCGGTTTTTTTTTATTGAGGTGCCAAGCCCGCGATAAAATCTATGCAATAGCTTAAAAAAATAATAATAAATAACTGAAAAAACTACTAGCCCCCTCTAAAGCTTAGATTATACACGAAACACCCTTCCAAAAATTTCTAACACACATCTTATTTTTCGGCTTAAAAAATTCATTAAAACAAGTAAGGAAAGGGCTGTCTTCGGCTGTGCCGAGGGCTTTATACCTTTCATGAATACGCATATCTCTTTTAAGGGTCCGATTCTTAGTTACAATTGGTCTAAACTCTTCAGAACAGTTAATTTAAATATACATAGGCCAAAACACATTTATCGGAGCAATCGATCATATGGAAGCTATATGTCATGTTACTCCGATCTGTATGATTTTCATTACACACATCACATTTATAATAAGTACCAACCTTGCAAAATTTTAAGTTCCTATCTTCTAAACTGCAAAATTTATAGCCCAAAAATCATCGAAACTATCGATTATATGGGAGCTTTATGTTTTGTTAGTCCGATCTGGGTGATTTTCATTACACACGTTACAAATATGATACGTACTAAACCTACAAAATTTCGCTCTCATAGCTTTTTAATTGCAAGAGTTATGGGCCAAAACCCGTTTATCGGAACAATCCATTGTATGGGAGCTATGCGTTGTATTGGTCCGATCTTCTGGTTCCAACAAATGATTAATCCTATGCAAAATGGCGGCTGCTTGCAAAATTTCATCGAGATATCTCTAAAATTGAGGTACTAGTTTGCGTTCAAACGGACGGACGGACAGACGGACATGGCTAAATCAACTCAGCTCGTCGCCCTGATCATTTCGGTATACTTAATGGTGGGTCTATCTCTTCTTCTTCTCATACTTACAAACATCGCACCAAAGTTATAATATTATTTCATGTGGTCAGTTGTATATCTTCGCCCACTTTTCTTCCCCCATCAAAAACTTTTATTTGCTACCCATATCGAATAAACAGCTCACGGTCCACATTTCGATCCATATCTCAAACACAGCTTAACATAAGAGCCTGAAAATTACTGCCTGTATGAAGATATTCTGGGTAGCCCCTGCCCACGATTTAACCCAGATATGCCCAATGTCCTATATATAGTCCACCTACTCAGTTGTTTACATAAAGAGTAACGGACTGTCGAGAACTGCTAATTTGACTCATTTGGTTAGTTTTTGTTTCTACCTTAGTGATGACAGTTCGTTTTGGTAAGTTTTCTCTACAATTTCTGCGAAATTAATTTACAAATTTATGCTTTTTTCAAAATGTCGTAATTTCTCGTAAAAATCAATGTTTTTTGTCGAAACCCGTATATTTGAAATATTCGTCCACTGTTATATACATAGAAAAGTTTTGTTGGTGTTATACATAGTAAAGTTGTTGTATTAGCGTAAAATGTGGTGTCCTACATGTAGGACATTGGGCACATATTATACTACATAAACATTTTTTAGGGAGTTTTCTCTATATGAAGCTTTGGCCATTTTCGAGGATGATAGTACCGATTTTGATACTATAGCACTATTCTCACCAACAAATGCAAATGCAGACGTGATCAACGAGGATTCCGGCTAGGAAGATAATGTTAATATAAATAATTTACCAGCTTCGCAAATGAACAGCGGCGTTGAAGTATTTTCTAAATACAATGTGCAGTATGAGTGGGACCAGTCTCTCCCGACGAAAAAGAATCTTATAAAAAGAAAACAATATCACTTCGTGAAGGAGCATGGTAGGGTTTGACCGTTCAGACCATAATACTAGTCTTTACCGCACTGCCATAAGATATAAGAAATGGTATTTTTTCCCTCATAACTCATTCTGTGGATATGGCTGTTGAAAATGCCTGGCAGGTACATAAACATAATGGTGGAACAATTGATAAATTATCTTTCAGAGGAAGCATTGCGACAACTTTGCCACCCAAAATAAAAGGGGTAATGTCTATCAAAAAGGAAGTCCTTCACAACGTTCCATCGACGATTTATCGATGATCGAATGGATCATTTGGAAATTCCACAAGGTAAAGAAACCAGGTGTGGCGCTTGCCATCAAAAGGTAATTACACGATAAATGTAATATAGGATTACATTTAAAATGTTTTGTTACATATCACAGAAAATAATTTTCATAATGTCATAGTATACCATGTGCCCAATGTCCTATATATAGGACGGCTCTAAAATCCAACTTTCAAAATACATTTTTTTAAAATCATTACCAATTCGTCTTTTTATTGTCATTTCAATGGGGAATGGGCATATCTGGATTAATCGATGGTCAAAACCCAGTTTTTCACAATTTTTCAAACCATAACTATCTCACGCACATTGTGAGTTTATGTTCCAGATTTAATTAAAACCGGATGGATTGTTTTCAAGAGAAGAAAAAAACGTCATTCAAAAAATATAATATTATGTATGGGTAACGCATACTGGGATCGATGTTAACGTAACGTTTACGGGGAACAGTTTTTCCCGAATGAAGTTAGGAAAAAGATGAAAAAGCCATAACTTCCGCGATGAAAGTGAACTCCTTGAAGTTATTTTATCGGCACATCCACGATAGTACATGTTTGCTGGGTAGTAACACGAAAAGCAAAATAGAAAAATTAGAAAAATCGGACGTTACTGATCAAATCAAATGCAATGGTGACGGGGCCCACGTATGCAATAAAGGATATGTGGGAACAACAGAATCGAAACGAAAGACAATGATTTCCGTTCATAAATCTAACATCAAAAATTGTGAATGTCAACAAAACGGCTTTATCACAGCATTGTATGACCATTGGGCACTCTCCCAATTTATATAACTTAGCTACATATCGTTACCCTAATAGACAAAAGGCCCTAACTCATATTTTTTCCGATCCGGGGTTTTGAAGGATTTTGATGCATAACAGCCAGATACACTTTCCCTAAACAAATTACTGCCCTAACTCATTACTAATTTTTTTTTTATTAAAAAAAGGTCCTAACTCATACTTTACATATTATGTACTTAGAAAAATAATAATTTTCAAACAAGGTAGTCTTTGATTTTTCGCGATAAACCAATCAAAATGTGCAGGTTTTTATTTTAGTCACCCCTGCCATGGACAGAAAAATTGCTTTGGTGTCATGAAATCCAATGTTATCGGTGTCATGTTCGAATCGGAATTATGTCGGATTTAGGTGTCACAGAAACCGATAATATCGGTTTTGGTATCAGAAACAAACCAAGCAGCTGGCAGCTATTGGATTTGCTTTTTTTTCAATTGCAGATAGAAAATTTAATAAAAATGTGAGTAAATGATGGTTTCAAATAAAAATAAATATTAATGAGGCTCATATTTTTATTCCTACTAGGAGAAAATATAGAAATCGCAACGTAGCTGCTAGCTGCAGTACTCGTGGAACTTGAGATCGTGCCAAGTGTCCGCCAATAGTGTCAAGTATCATTTGGAAAGCCTCTTTATGTAGCCTATAACACGCTATGAACCTGAAAATATCATATAAGTATTTACAAGCGCACCTTGCAATAAATCTACTTACGCTGTCTCTGGCAGCTGAAGCGGGTTGCTGCAATCCCTCAAAATTTTCATTTTGACCTTCCCGCAACTTCCTTCTTGCATCAACATGAACCGTACAACAGCAGATGCCATTTTTTACTCATATACTTTTATTTCTATTCAATTTTTATGATTTATTGAAGAAAACAATGGAATTTCACAAAGTCTTGCAAAGCTTGGTGAACCTTGTGTATCAAATTTTTGTGGCAAAAATGCATTAGGAAATTGTTCTGCCTTTACGGAGATTGTACGTAGGGAAATATTTAATTCATTTTGGGCCATGACGTGGGACCAAAAAGAAACAGATTTCTTCCGAAGATTCTAAACGTACACAATCCTTTGTGTTCTTTCTGAGACTGAATTCTAACAGATTGCAAGTATGTCGCCAAATGTTTCTATCGACTTTAGAGCTTACTGAGAAAATGGTTCGAATGTGGATTAAAAAACCAGAAAATATGGCGTGCAACTTAGACCCGAAGCATCCTTTGATTTGCGAATAAAAGCCAAACGAGCTTCTGCAACAGGTCAGCGCACCCAAAAAAAACGGGCTTTTCTACAAAAGCGGTTTGCTGAGTTACCTAAGATAGAGTCCCAGTACTGCAGAAAACGAACCAAAAGATTATATTTAGAATATAGTATTTCTTCGTATCAAACCCTTTTTAGACTGTATGAAGATTATTGCAATTTGAACGAGGAGGATGCAATTCTTAAACTTTCATACCCGATCTTTATGGAATCTTTAAAAGACCAAAATTTATCAATTTTCAAACCGAAAAATTGAAAATCCGACGAGGAGTACGAAAATCATAGGTACAAGTTAAAACAATGTGGGAGGAAAAAGAAAATGGTATTACTAATGCCAAGTCCGGACTTTTGAAGTGTTTTGTATTTATATGCAAGCATTAAAGTTAGTGCCACAATTGAAAGCAAGCCCCGCTTATTACAAGATGAAGCTGCATGTTCATAATTTTACAACTTACAATACCGTCTGCCATGAATCCCACAATTATGTGTGGGATGAAACTGATGGAAATCTCGTGGCTCCAGTTTTTGCAACATGTATAATTAAACATTTAGAAAGTCACATTTTACAATAGCACGGGGTTCAACACATTATCCTCTACTCTGACGGATGCTTTTACCAAAATCGCAACGTTACATTATCAAATGCTTTGCTAGCATTTTGTCAGAAAACTAACATTACAAAAGTATTTAATAAGTGGACATATACAAATGGAGTATGATTCAACCCATTCCCTAATTGAAAGAAAATCAATTTGCCCTTACAATTTGTGCAAGTAATTCACGAAGCACGAAGAGACCCATCACCCTTATAGGCACAGCAATCGCATTACGACGATTTTTTGGATTTCGGAAATATTCCAAAGCGATATTTATCTATACGACCAATAGCGCGATTCTGTAACTTTTTTAACGCCAAGTGTTAGCGTTAACTTTGCCTAGCACTATTTTTAACACTTTTTGCGATTCTGTAACTTTTAACCACACGAAAAGTGTTAGCTAACACCTTTTACTGTGGTTTGTTAACGCGAATTAATTTCGTGGTGTTAAAAATTATAGAAAATAAGTTCTCCGAAAACCTGAAACCGAACTCGCGACGCACACATTGTAGTCCGAAGGCTTATCATCTGCGCTACTGCGACATGAACGTCGGCGCTGTCAAATGCTGTACTTAAGATGAGTGCAGTTTTCCCCTCAATTTGAACTAAAATATAAACAGAACATAAAACAGTTGACACCAAAAAGTGTTAAGGAAAGTTACAGAATCGCACTTTCGTTAAGAGCAAACATCAAAACTCGGCGACAAGCGAGGTGTTAAAAGTTACAGAATCGCGCTACAGAGGTTTTTAATAAAACTTGCATTTAAAAAACAACTGTGCACATTCTGGGTAAGTTTATAGAGTGTTTTTTCCTCCTACTGTAAAGTAACACAAACATGAGTTAGGTTCTTTTCATATTAGTGTAACGCAGGCGCGTAGCCAGAAAAAAATTTCGGGGGGGATTTTAGCCAAAGTGTCAGTAAATAAGGATTACCTGTAAATGCACACATATTTATATTTTTACATATTACATATTTATACTTTTATTTATTTAAAATTTTTCTCTTTCTACACGGCTAAAAATGTAAACTTAACTTTTAAACCATTCATTGGTTTACACAATTTTTAAAAAGTTTTGGTAATAAATTCCAAACCTTTCAATTACCAACAAAAATTCTCAATTTTTTGTGGTTTAGATTTAAAACTTTACTAGGATAAACAAAAATACAACAAAAGTCGTATACATAGCGAATATGTGTACTTTTCTGATAAAATTCATGAGGGCGCGGTAGCTCAGTAGGTAGAGCATTGCGCACTGATTTGGGGCACGTCATTAATTGATAATAATATTTTGTCAATATAACCATCAACAACGGAAAAAGAAGCATTTTACAAAATGTCGCGGCGTTCCGACATATCTGCAAAACAACTTTATTCGGTGGTACCATCGGAAAGCGATTCTGAAGACTTCACCGACGAAGTTTCCAACTGGGTAGTATCACCCAATACGGAGGAGTTTATGGGTTTCGGTAACACCACCGCTGAAACTAGCACCAATGACGCTCCCAACGTGACGGCCGGTACAAACACAACCGGCGTTACCATCGCTGACGACAATGAAATCAACGAAGTTAATCCCACTGCCGCTGCCGACACTGACATCACTGCCGCCACAATTGTAGACGAGACTGCCGCCACCGACGCAGGTGCCATTGCCGCTGCCGCTACTGGCACAACTGCCGCCGCCGCTCCGCTACTGGTACAACTGCCGCTGCCGCTACTGGCACAACTGCCGCCGCCGCTGCCGCTGCTGGTACAACTGCCGCTGCCGCTACTGGCACAACTGCCGCCGCCGCTGCCGCTGCTGGCACAACTGCCGCCACCACTGCCGTCTATAATGCAGCCACTACGGCCAATGCCGCTCCCGTAGATCAGACAGTCGCTGTTCCTACCGCCCGGGCACTTGCCTTAACCACAACCATCCGAAATGCCGCCATGATTGCCAATCACTATGCCGCCGCCGTCAACACCAATACCGCCGCTAATACTAACAGTAGCAATGGTGGTACTACAAGCCGTCCCATTCCAACAACCGCTCACGTCGATACGGAGCTAGAACACTGGCGGCGTAAGAAGGAGCTACTTGAGCTCAAGCGGCAGGTAAGAGAGTTGGAGAATGCCGATCTGCCCCTCAGGAGCGGTGTGCGCAAAGTCGACTTTTGCGACGTAGAACACGCTCTACCAAAGTATAAAGGAGAGGGGGGCACACTTACTGTTCGAAATTTCCTCACCGATTTCGAGGAAATCATGAAGTCGGTTGAGGCTGACGCCAGCTTCAAATTAATATGCCTACGCCGCTGCCTCGAGGGCACAGCTAAACTCTTTTTGCAAACAACAACAGCGCTAAGCTACGAGGAATTGAAATCATCCCTGCTTGAAGAATTTACCTGTGTGACGAGCAGGCATGATATATATAAAAGGTTGGCCGAACGGCGGTGGGACCGACGCAACGAGACTCTACATTATTACATTTTGACAATGCCAGCCTTGGCAAAGAGGGGCCAGGTTGAAGAGAAGGAGCTAATAGATTTCATCCTGGAAGGTATTGATAACCAGCTAACCAATCTGCACATCTTAATGGGTGCACGAACTGTTGCCGAATTAAAAAGTTTGGTGAATAGGTACCAAGAAAGGTACTTACTACCTGCTCCAAACGCAAAGCGCCCTACTACCACCACCACTACCGCAGCAAGACTGGCAACCAACATCAAGCGCGAAGCAGCAGTACGAGAACTGCCTCTATGCTACAATTGTTCGCAGAGGGGGCACATAAAGCCAAATTGCCCATATCCTCTGCGCCCAAACGCATCATGTTTCCGCTGCTGGAAGACAGGACACGACCACCGGTCATGCCCCAACCCGAAAAAAATTATGAAGCCGCTGCCGACCACTACCGTGAATGCTGTAGATGCCGAAGAAGTCATAGGATTCGACAACCTAGATATAGTAAGTATTGCTTTCGATAGTAGCCCGGGAGGAAGTGCAGTTGCTAATGTTCTCTCTCTATTTGACACCGGTAGTCCGGCTAGCTTTGTGAGGAGGTCGTGCATCCCCCGTAAAATAATGAAATTCGAAAAACCAGCTCAGGGCTACATCGGTATCGGAGGAAAGAACATAAATATCCTTGGAACAATAAATTGTTTTGTGAATTTCAAAAATAAAATTAATAAAATAAAACTTAACATTCTAAACGATATGGATATGTCTACCCCGTTACTGTTAGGACGAGATTTTTTAAGGCAAAATGGCCGAGCTGTCCTTTCTTTTCTTCTATCTCTCCTTTCTACCCTTCTACACAGCTACCAACGGCTGGGCCGTGTTCACTGCATATGCTGGGTTGCCAGATAGATATCTTACAACTCAAAAGAAAATAAAAAATTGTTAACATTTTCGGTTTAAAATTTAAATATTTTTTATTGCGCACATTTCTATGACAAACGATGTAAATTTAATTCTAAACCAAATTTGGTTTGGTCATTCACCTAGTCTGTGTTCAAAAGGTTTTTTTTTATTATTTTTGAATGAAAGCATGTGTAAATATACAATAAAAATACTGCAACTCAAAGTTAAGAACTTTGTGGAAAATTCATGAAAATTCAAGAAAACTAGAAAAATTTTCATATACATTGTAACGTGCTGTCCCGCGATTACCACCCTGATATTAGTGCGTTGCTAAGGGGTTCCTCAAGGGTCCGTGCTCGGCCCATTAATATGGAAAATTATGTACGACGGAGTGCTCCGACTTAAAGTACCTAACGGAGTTAAGATTATCGGATTCGCGGATGATACAGCATTGATTGTTACTGCCAAACACTTAAGTGATATATGTGACAAAACTAATGTAAGCATAGTCAAAGTTCAATCATGGCTCATGCGACATGGGCTACAGCTTGCGGATCACAAAACAGAGGCAGTACTAGTATCCAGCAGGAAGTAGGTAGAGCAGGTCACGGTACGAATCGGAGACCGCAACATCGAAACAATGCCTGCAGTTAAGTATCTGGGAATCATGTCTTTCAAAACCTAGAATACGCTAACAAGAAGGCGGCGAAAACTGTATCATCGTTATCGAGGATAATGCTAAACGAACAAGGTCCAAAGCAAGGGCGGCGTCTGCTACTGGCAGGGATCGTAAAGAGCCAACTACACTACGGGACTCCGGTATGGCAGCACGCCATGGACTATCAGTTGTACTTACGCGGGGTAAAGTCGACCTATCGCTTGTGTGCTCTCTGAGTTTGTTCCGCCTTTAGAACGGTATCGGACGATGCCGCACTGGTAATCTGAGGATTGTGCCCAATCGACATATTGGCGAAGGAAGCAGCCACAATTTTAGTATTCAAAATTGGCAAAACAGGAGGAACATATCCAATAAGGGGCGCTGGACATACCGCTGTATACCAGATATTAAAACATGGGTAACGAGAACACACGGGGAGGTAGATTTCTACCTGACTCAATTCTTAAGCGGCCACGTGCGGTGTAAGCACGAACGCAACAACGTATGCGATCACTGTGAAGGCGAAACAGTGTAAGATGTCTTCCACGTGTTCTTCGAATGCCCCCTATCGTACAGCTTTGGTCGCATGTTACGAAGTAAACAAAAATGGACGGCAGCGTGCGAGGTAATCGCAGAAGCCCTGAAGTGGCTTAGAAGTCTGGAGCGGCTGCGCTGCAGCAGCAAAGACTGAAGAAAATAGCAAAGAAACACGGAAAACAAGAGGCGTTTGGAAAACGGCCTTCCAAACCGCCTAGTTTAACAAACCTATACCAGAGGCGCAGGTTGCAGATTGGAGATGCAGCCTCTCCACTGTATTGACCTGCAAACAAAAATTTTTAAGCGTAAGTAAGTATCTCAGACGCGATTGGGAACATGACCTTCCAACCGCCAGGTCCACTTGACACCAACCAGTGGGTGCAGTTTGGGTACGCGGCCTCCCCACTGCCTTGCCTCGTAGCTGAATATGTTGTGAGTATAATTGATTATTTATAAACATACTGAAATATTATAGATGCGGGCTGAAAACACGGCCATTCCAACCGGCTAGATGCAAAAGAGCTAGTGAGACAAAATAAGCGAGTAGAGTAATTACATGCCTATACATATAGTTACATCTAGATATTATTGGAAGTTGGACAAGAACGACTTTCTTTGATAAATACTCCAGACTAGATATACGAAAAATCTGTAAATGAAATAGTACAGTAACGCTGACCAACTGACATTGAGACTTGTGTTCAAACCACCTCCCGACGGAATACGTAACGGTAGTACCGGCGGTACATGACGGTAGAAGGTTTAGTGTGTTAACATTTTTCCCAAGAATAAATTGGTAGATTTCGGTACAGTATTTTATCGCAACTCTTCTTTTGTAAATGAGCATCAATAAAGAACGGGTATTCTCCGCTAATGTTTTAAGCGCGCTGTCATCACTACGATGTTGGCCAGTCAAAAACGTAAATAAAGTCAACAAATTTTCGAAGACATAAGACATTTTTTATTATTTTTCATTGAAAAATAGTATTTTAATAGTTTTTAAGTAGAAATAGTAGCAATTGGTTACGAAATGTGTATTAAAGTAATATTTTTAGGGTCGAGCAACTCATTTTTGATATTAATCTTTTAATAAATTTTACGATAGGTGGTGCTGCGGTACAATTTTGTTTAACAACTTTTATGAAAAAATAGTATGTACTTTAGCAGTTTCTAAGTAGAAATAGTAATGTTTTATATTAGAAGTGACCGTTGATGACACTAAAACAAAACAAAAAAAAAAAAATTATTTGAAAATGGAACCACAGCGACATCTATCGTAAGTTTTATGTAAAATGAATTCCTTGCCCCAAAAAACATTAATTTAGCCACTATTTTGTATCCAACTGATTCAGAAACCAGACCTATAGACCGAAATCCTGGTATGAGGTTTTGATACGAGAGGATAGAGCTTCAGATTTTGTGGGTTTTTGGCCCTCTGCTTTTCATTTTCAACAAATCTCTTGAGAGTGGAGTGTTTATTGATGAATGGAAGTTTACTGCAACTTCCCTGATTCACAAAAGTGGAAACAAGGAAAATGTAGCTAACTATCGACCAATTGAGAAATTATCCATAACCTCGAAATTATTTGAATACATTTTTAAAGTTAACATTTAACATTTTAAAGATAAGAACCTTATCTCTTCCAACCAACATGGCTTCATGGCTGGCATATCCACTGTTTCTAACTTGGCGGTCTTTTCTGAGTATTGCATGTCTGCATTCAATGATCGACTTCAGGTTCATACAGTATACATATACAGACTTCTCTAAGGCTTTTGATAAAGTAAGCCATTTGATTTTATTGAATAAACTGTCCAGCATAGGGTTTCATTCAACATTTTTGGCTTGGATCAAGTCATATCTATCTTCTCGTAAGTGTGCAGTCGTGGGTGATGATTGTATGTCCACTCCTTTTATTGCTTCTTCAGGACTGCCGCAGGGCAGCATTTTAGGTCCCCTTCTATTTGTAATTTTTATAAATGACTAGCAGGGAACCCGGCGTTGCTCGGGATGTAAGTAGTTCATAATATTCTTATACCCTCACTTGAGAAGACAATTTACAGGCAGAGAAGGTTCAGAGCAATATTTTTTTCCCCACATTCTATCCCGTTTATGTCTACGGCAACCAACTAAAGTAAAGGCGTTTTTTAATAGTCTAACTTAGACATATTGTCATCTCCTTTCCATTTGACTTTTTAGTTGAGCCTAAACATTTCCCAAGTCATCCCCAGTCATTTTTTCAAAGAAATTCGAAATATACAGACACAACTTTTCTAGAGTTTTAATAGCAAATAGATATAACGAATTGAAATATTACTTAGCTTGTGGTCTTGGAACTGCCCACATTTCCAAAAAGTTTACAAATGTAGACTATGTACATATGTCGTACCCAACGAAGATTTTAACGTATTGGAAAAGTTTAAAACAGATCAACCATAAACTTTGGATATTATTGAAGTAAAAACAAAGTACTGAATACAAAAAATGTGGGCGTCGCACCGCCCACTTTTCCAAATTATATAATTCTTGACCAAGGGACACACATATCCAAAAATCATTAGTTTAGACCAAACATATTCAAAGTTATGATGATTTAAATTTTATAAAGCCTGTGGGCGTGGCACCGCCCACTTTTCCAAAAATTAATACAGCCTAAATCGTACACAACAATCTTCTGAACCAATCTGGAAAGTTTAGAAAAGATCGACCATAAACTTTGGATATTATTGAAGTAAAAACAAAGTACTGAATACAAAAAATGTGGGCGTCGCACCGCCCACTTTTCCAAAATTACATAAATCTTGACCAAAGGACACACATATCCAGAAATCATTAATTTAGACCAAATATGTTCAGAGCTATGAAGAATTTAAATTTTATATAGCCAGGGGGCGTGGCACCGCCTACTTTTCCAAAAATTTATATAGCCTAAATCGTACACAACAATCTTCTGAACCAATCTGGAAAGTTTAAAAGAGATCGACCATAAACTTTGGACATTATTGAAGTACAAACAAAACACACAAAAAGGGGCGTGGCACCGCCCACTTTTCCAAAATTACATAAACCTTGACCAATCTACACACATATCCAAAAATCATTAATTTACACCAAATATGTTCAGAGTTATGAAGAATTGTAATTTAATATAGCCTGGGGGCGTGGCACCGCCCACTTTTCCAAAAATTAATATAGCCTATGCTTTAACCCATGATCCCAAGAATATACTGTGAAAATTTCATAAAAATCGGTTGAGTACTTTGGACGCCTATAAAGGACACACAGACACACATTCATTTTTATTTATAAGACTAGCAGGGAACCCGGCGTTGCTCGGGATGTAAGTAGTTCATAATATTCTTATACCCTCACTTGAGAAGACAATTTACAGGCAGAGAAGGTTCAGGGCAATATTTGTTTCCCCACATTCTATCCCGTTTATGTCAACGGCAACCAACTAAAGTAAAGGCGTTTTTTAATAGTCTAACTTAGACATATTGTCATCTCCTTTCCATTTGACTTTTTAGTTCAGCCTAAACATTTCCCAAGTCATCCCCAGTCATTTTTTCAAAGAAATTCGAAATATACAGACACAACTTTTCTAGAGTTTTATTATAGTACTAGCAGACCCGGCAGACGTTGTTCTGCCTGACCAGTGACTTCCCTAGAAATACATTTTCAAATATTTTTCTATTAATTTTTAACATTTCATTTATTGCAGTGCTTTAGGGTATACAATATTTCTGGATTTAACTTCTTTGGTATAAACAAATAAATTTTTTGGATGTCCAACTCAAAAAACGGATCTTTTGAACTCAATGAGTATGACAAAAACCATTATGCGCTGCTGAGCAGATGTGTAGTTAGTATTTATTTAATTATATCCTATATCTCCACTTAACGCCACTATTATGATTTTATGAAAATCCTATAATACTCTGGATATGTATAAACGGCAATAACAAAAAAGAAAAATTATATGCTTTGATTAAGATTTAAGAACGTTAAAATCTCACTAAAGCAAATACATTCAGGGATAGATATAACGAATTGAAATATTACTTAGCTTGTGGTCTTGGAACTGCCCACATTTCCAAAAAGTTTACAAATGTAGCCTATGTACATATGTCGTACCCATCGAAGATTTTAACGTATTGGAAAAGTTTAAAACAGATCAACCATAAACTTTGGACATTATTGAAGTACAAACAAAGCACTGAATACAAAAAATGTGGGCGTGGCACGGCCCACATTTCCAAATTATATAATTCTTGACCAAGGGACACACATATCCAAAAATCATTAGTTTAGACCAAACATATTCAAAGTTATGATGATTTAAATTTTATAAACCCTGGGGGCGTGGCACCGCCCACTTTTCCAAAAATTTATATAGCCTAAATCGTACACAACAATCTTCTGGACCAATCTGGAAAGTTTAGATAAGATCGACCATAAACTTTGGACATTATTGAAGTACAAACAAAACACAAAAAATGTGGGAGTGACACCGCCCACTTTTCCAAAAACTAATATAGCCTAAATCGTACACAACAATCTTCTGAGCCAATCTGGAAAGTTTAGATGACTTTGGACATTATTGAAGTACAAACAAAACACAAAAAATGTGGGCGTGGCACCGCCCACTTTTCCCAAATTATATAAATCTTGACTAAAGGACACACATGTCCAAAAATCTTTAATTTAGACCCAATATGTTCAGAGTTATGAAGAACTTAAATTTTATATAGCCTGGGGGCGGGGCACTGCCTACTTTTCCAAAAATTGATATAGCCTGAATCGTACACAACAATTTTCTTAACGAATCTGGAATGTTTAAAAGAGATCGACCATAAACTTTGGACATTATTGAAGTACAAACAAAACACAAAAAACGTGGGCGTGGCACCGCCCACTTTTCCAAAATTACATAAATCTTGACCAAAGGACACACATATCCAGAAATCATTAATTTAGACCAAATATGTTCAGAGCTATGAAGAATTTAAATTTTATATAGCCTAGGGGCGTGGCACCGCCTACTTTTCCAAAAATTGATATAGCCTAAATCGTACACAACAATCTTCTGAACCAATCTGGAAAGTTTAAAAGAGATTGACCATAAACTTTGGAAATTATTGAAGTACAAGCAAACCACAAAAAATGTGGGCGTGGCACCGCCCACTTTTCCAAAATTACATAAATCTTGACCAATCGACACACATATCCGAAAATCATTAATTTACACCAAATATGTTCAGAGTTATGAAGAATTGTAGTTTTATATAGCCTGGGGGCTATAACCCATGATCCCAAGAATATACTGTGAAAATTTCATAAAAATCGGTTGAGTACTTTGGACGCCTATAAAGGACACACAGACACACATTCATTTTTATTTATAAGATATGTATATCAGCCCGCTTTTTGTCTTCTAATTTCCTTCTATATGCTGATGATTTAAAAATCTTTTCTAAAATCTCGTGTCTTTCTGATGCAATTGGTCTTCAGCAAGATGTGAGAAATGTTGCTGAGTGGTGCCGACTAAATCACTGCTGTCCGCTATATCAGAAATATGTGATTTAGGTGTAATTTTCGACTCAAAGTGCCTATTTCATGATCATTTAAACCATGTTATTGCTTAATCATGTTCAATGCTTTTATACGTCGTTGTAGCACAGATTTTTCGGATCCATACACTTTGAATCTTCTTTACACTTCGCTAGTTCGTTCCAAACTAGAATATGCAGTGTTTATATGGAGACCATATTACGATTGTCATATAAAGAGGTTGGAAAGGGTACAAAAGTCTTTCGTATTTTTTGCTCTGCGTAGTTCAAGGTTTGAGGATCCTATTCCTTCATATAATGCTAGATGTACGCTCATTAGCTTGAAACCTCTAGATACGAGAAGAACTATCCTATAATTTACACGCCGATTCTTTTAGAACGTACTAATTTCCTGGTTCCTCGCAGAAACCTCAGAAGTAATGATGTCTTTTTCCAAGAATTTGTGAGGACTAATTACGCACGGCATGCTCCAGTTATTAGAACTTTGCGGGAGTACAATTTGTTCTCAAATTCTTTGAATATAGATTTTTCAATTAATAAGGCTCAGTTTAAGATCCTACTAAATAGAGTTTTAAGCTAAATTACATTTGTTTAATATTTAAGTCTCTACGTAGTCTGTAAGAAACTTTGTATTTCATTTGATTACTAATTTGAAATAAATTACTAAAAATCTTGTTGTTGTTCTAAATGCTAACGAAGAGCAGCAGGGAGGTAGCTCAGAAGAAACTACAATAACGACTTCTGAATACCACGTTCCCATGTTCCGATGGAGAAAGAACTTATATGTTGATTTGATGAACCAGAGGAAGGTCTGTGATGAGATTGACCGCAAAGCAAAAATAAAATATTATTTGCGTTTATTTTTCGATATAATGGACATATGTAGCTCTGAACAACTCATATACAATTTACACAAACCCTCATTCAGGAAACCGCTGTGAAGGGCCACTCTTGACCACCTTAGAATTTCTGCAAAACATTGCTTGGAACCTTATAAATCTATTTACTTGTAGACAGCGCTCAAGACCAACGACAGTAACCAAAGAAAAAAACAGGGTGGGTGTAAAACGGAATTTACCGTAACACAATATGCAAAAAGCAGAAAAAATGAAGAGATGTGCAAATTGCGCTACGAAGAATTGAAACCCGAACACATAATCGACCCTATTACACTAGTTTACAGCCAAAAAATACCAACCAATTCATGCATATGGGTGTATTGGCACTGACATCCCGAGTTGTGAACATATTTTTAAAAATTTTTGTATGGTTAGGTTTTCGAGATATCGGCAATTTTGTGTTTTTTCAGTTATCACTTCATTCAAAAACTTTTTTCGCCGATGTTAGAAAAGCGATAGATGCAAGCAGTACCTCGTTTTACGCTTCCAACGACGTATAAAATGTAGGGGTTGACCAAACCATTGCTGAGCAATAGCTGGTCAAAGTCAAAATTTTGTCCAATTTTTACGATTTTTGATTTTGAAAATATTTTTTTTTTTGCGAAGTTGTAAAAATCAGGAACTTTTTATTTTTTCTAAAATTAGTGTGTATAATTACAAACACTTTAAGCATAATATTACCTAGTTCTAGGAAAAACTGTATTTTTGGCGATTTTTTTTGTAAAATTTCAATATTTTCAAAATTACTGTGCGATGCATTGCACTTCTATATCGCAGTACTTTTTGTTTTCAATCAAGTATGTTGCGAAAATTTGACAATTAATTATAAATGATATTTCTTAAATGTGCTTTATCCACTATTCTAAAAACATATGTAAATCGGTTGAAATTATATTTAACTTTATTAAAATGTGTTCGAATGATCCTAATAGTTTTTGCTACGTTTGTGGTGTTCTTGTGAAAGCGATATCTCGTCATTTAATGAGAAGAATTAGTGCTAACAATTTATTAGAACCTTATAAAAAATACTTTGGATTTGCTCCTAAGAATATCGGTAAACCGTGGGCGCCGAATTGTGTATGTAATGCTTGCCGAGGAATTTTGAACCGAATCGGTAAGGGTAAAGACAGTTTTTTTACTTTTGGAAGTCCGATGTTATGGAGGGAACCGAAAAACCATATTTCCGACTGTTATTTCTGTTTAACAGAAAAACCTGGCGGACGCGGAAAAGAAGCAATTTATCCAGTTGTTGAATCAGTTACGTATACAGTGCCACATTCAGCCTTACTTCCAAAACCGGTATTAAGTAAAGCAAACTCTTCTGAAAAGCAACAACCAGAATATAAAAGAAAACCGTCTATTGATTGGAGTGACCCAGAAATGGAGTCAAGTGCTACAAAGTTGCTTAATCAGGCTGAACTAAATGATTTGTGCAGAGATCTGTATTTAACGAAATCTGACTCGGAATTACTTGCATCGCGTATGCAACAATGGGAATATTTAAAACCCGATACTCGTGTGTCCTATTATCGTCAACGAAGTAACGATTTCGCGAAGTTTTTTTCTAAAGTGGAAGATATTTACTTTTGTAACGATGTCACTGGTCTATTTTCTGCGCTACAACAGGATTATAATGCTTGTGATTGGCGACTTTTTATTGATGGAGGCAATGACAGTTTGAAAGCTGTTTTGCTTTTTAAGGGAAATTCAAAACCACCAATTCCTATTGCATATGGAAAATACGTCAAAGAAAACTATGAATCCATGAAACAAATGTTGAGCTACATTCAGTATGATCAACACAGGTGGAAAGTTTGTGCAGACTTAAAGGTCGTTGCCATATTATCAGGACTTCAAGGAGGGAATACAAAATTTCCCTGCTTTCTTTGTTTGTGGGACAGCCGTGACCGTGCCAATCACTTTACCAGAAGAGTTTGGCCAAGTCGACAACAACATACAACTGGAGACTACAACATGAAAAACGATCCCCTAATCCCTGGTGAAAAAATAATACTTCCTCCCCTACATATTAAGCTTGGATTATTTTCAATATTCGTGAAAAAACTGCCGAAAGATGGCCCCGAAATAAAGTATTTAAAAGATAAATATCCAAGGTTGTCAGCGAGTAAAATTGAAGCAGGGGTGTTTGATGGACCCCAAATAAGAGCGCTGTATGGCGATAGTTCATTTAAGAAATGCTTGAGCAAAAACTTCTTAGAAGCATGGAAGGCATTTGAAGACGTCGTGCACAACTTCCTAGGAAACCACAAAAGTTCGGATTTCGATAGAAAGATAAGCAATTTACTAGAAAAATATAACCGAATTGGTAAGAATTATATTAACTATTTAATTCAACCAATTTTTATTCGAATTTATTTATTCTCAGGCTGCAATATGACAATTAAGTTGCATTTTTTATTCAGTCATTTGGAATTTTTCCCGGAAAACCTTGGCGCAGAAAGTGACGAGCAGGGAGAAAGGTTCCATCAAGAAATGGAAAAAATAGAAATACGCTACCAAGGTTACTGGGATGAAAACATGCTAGGAGATTATTGCTGGTTCCTTGTGAGGGAAGACTTGTCAGAAAAAAAACGCCAGAGTAAAAAGTCGATGTCATTTTAAATCTATAGTTACATAAATGTATCCATACCTTTAACCCTACAATTATAAATTTATAATATTAATACATTATTTGGTAACAATCAAAAACTTAAACGTTAAAAATGTATGTTAAAACATTAAAAAATGAATTTAAACAAACAAGGAATATATAACAGAAACAAAACATTTATGTAGCATTTAATTCATTGATGAAATATGTGTGCAAAAATCGCACACTAACATGACGTCCCACATTTCCGTTTTCCCGTCTTACACTTAAAGAGATATATAAATTTAGCACATGGTAGCACTCGTTGGCATCTTTCGTTTGTTACCTATATTGTATGAATACTTTTTTGGTTACCCATGGTCAACATATTGGTCGATAACTCTTTAACCGGTCGAGTTTTCGAAATAAGACGTGTCTTGAATTTCAAGTTTAACGTGTAATAATACCATGGTGAAAGCCTCATTTCATTCTATTTAGAAGTTTTCGAGTGATGCGACCACAAACATACAGACAGAAAGACTAACAGAAAGACAGACAGACAAAAGTTTAAAAAAAAGTTTGAATTGCACGCTATTAGCTTAATACGGATTGACACTATGAATTTTTTTTAATATCTGCAATATTCAGACCTCGCTGCTAAAATTTTAATAAATGTTGAAATTTACAAAAAAAATCGCCAAAAATACAGTTTTTCCTAGAACTTGGTAATATTATGCTTAAAATGTTTGTAATTATACACACTAACTTTAGAAAAAATAAAAAGTTCCTGATTTTTACAACTCCGCATAAAAAAACATTTTCAAAATCAAAATTTTTTCAAAAGTCGTAAAAATTCGACAAAACGTTGACTTTGACCACCTATTGCTCAGCAATGGTTTGGTCCACCCCTACATATTATACATCGTTGGAAGCGTATTTCAATTTCCTTTCAAACGAGGTACTGCTTGTGTCCATCGCTTTTCTAACATCGATGAAAAGAATTTTTGAAAGAAGTGATACCTGAAAAAACACAATATTGCCGATATCTCGAAAACCTAACCATACAAAAATTTTTCAAAATATGTTTTGTTTTCGGCATACCAATGCCAATGCAGCCATATACATGAATATCTTGGTATTTTTTCAAATTAATTATTTGTAAACTAGTGTTATGGTTGTCAACATTAATTGTCACTTCGTATCAATATCAACATCACGTCGCACAGTGCCGCGAAGGTGGACAAAAATACAAAAATCTACTGTCTTGAAACTTAGATGTTTTGATGTCAAGTTACAGCTAAAACTCCAACTAAGAGAAGTTCATAAGTTATTTTGTGATAAAAACAACTTTCAGCCTCACACACCCTCTCAAAGTAAACAAAAATGGATGGCAGAAAAAGATCCCCAGCTAAGAACTGAATTAGTACAGTAACGCTGACCAACTGACGTTGAGACTTGTGTTCAAACCACCTCCCGACGGAATACTTAACGGTACTACCGGGATCGGTACATGACGGTAGGTTTAGTGTGTTAAAGTCATACCCTGACTGTAAGCCTTTCGATGCTTCCTCCTCTGAAAAAAAAAACCCTCTCAAAGTACACCTATTTTCTACATACCATTTAATTTCGGCTCTTCGCACATAAAAGTGGTCGCAGTTAAAAATTTGTAAACAATACATTTTTGTTGATAGCAAGATCAGCTTTTGTACTTTAATAAAGATATATGCGAGAAACCAAAAAATGTACGGTTCATGAAAAAAAAGTTCATACAAATATTTTTTTTTATTAATAAATAAATATATGATTGAACATACCGAAAATTAGTAAACTTTGGAGATAAAAAAACAAAACATCATGAAATACCGTGAAATTTTTTTTTTGTTTATGATAGTTTGGACCTTCTACTAACAGAAATGAATGAAATCTTTTCCAAGAGTTCCAATATTTGAAAATTTTCAACTCTGAAAAAGTGACTAAATGCCCTTTTTTTGGTATAATTTTAGCTGACCAATATTTATAATACTTTTTTGAATGCCCTAAGGTCTAAATTTTTGGTTCGATTTTTAAAAATAAGAATTGGAATTATAGCTAATAATGCCAAAAAAATAGGAGGTACAGGGTGCTTTAAAACGAACAAGCTATAAGCTAATTAAAATCTAAAATATGCATCACGGTATGGGAGTCAAAGACAAAGGTATACGAAGATTTACTTATATATATATTTATATGGAGAGAAATAACACCAGTTACCATTAATATGCTAACTAATGCAGGTAAGCAAATAAATGAAATCGAGCAATCTTTAAGCACCCACTGATTAGACGAAAGGCGAACAAAAAGAAAATAAAAATAAACAGCATACCTATTACTCTTCATCTGCATAAAGAATAATATTTTGCTTAACGACTAAACAACAACAGCTTGCGAAAATGATAGTACAAATTTATGCATATGATTTTTTTGATTAAGTCTTTTTATAATTTTGTTCAACTAACTAATCACATTACCAGTGCACTTTTCAACTTTCAATGTATAATTTGTATTTCACATATTTTTTCTACCCATTTACACGAACAAAATTTTTAAATATCAAACATCGATTAGCGCCCTTTATATCTTAACTGATTTTTCTTAAATTTTAAATTTAAAGTATATTAAGTATGCAAGCATACTGAAAAAGCCAAAAAGGTTCTAAGAACATAAGAATTTTTAATATAATATAAGTTTAGTATTAATGTAATATAACCATCCTAATGCACATAAGTATATACATACGTGTGAAAGCAAGTGAGCGCAACAGGAAAATCATCGCTTGTTTATTTCACTTCAAAATAAAGTGTCGAAGGCAAAACCGTAAACCTTAGAAATTATGGTTGGTATAACATGCCAATTTCTGTGCATAAAGTTTTAGTACATGGATGTGATGTAATTAAATACTTCGAATTACTATTAAACTATGTTTTAATTTTTTGTCTTAATCTATATTTGCACTTACTTTATCAGGTTCATTATCAAAAGAAGCCTTAGAATGTTCACACAAAAATATTAGAAAATATCGGCTTAATCATACTCGAAAAACTGGAAGAGTACAAAGCAATACGGATTTAATGTTTTGTTTGTTATTATCGTCAGATCCGTTAATTGCGTTTGAAAGAAATATAAAATAGAGAAACAAATATTTAAAAGGTTCTGATCTCAGCTTTAATAAATACATTGTTGAAAGTGACGAATTAGACAAATACATGGAACCATTTGCATCAGTGATAACTTGCTCCTCTTCAGAGGACTCTGAAACTGATTCGTTATAAAGTTTTGCTTTATTTGTCGTTCATACAATAACGTGAAAATTTTTTTTTTCTAATTTGTACCTGATTTAATTTTTGGAAAGAGCATGGCTTAGTACTTTAAGGTGTATACGATGATTGTGAGTTATTGTACCTTTTTATAAAATTGTAAAATTAAATTTTTTAAATTATTTTGAAACAGATGCTAAAAAACGGATTTTTTTCTTGAAATCGTAGTGAGATAGTCCTTTGAGGTGTAAAATTTCAGCCCATTCTGATGACTCCTTCCACTTATATCAACACATGACCACAATGACTATTTTCATATAAAAATGGAAGAAAACCCCGATTTTCTCGAAAGGAGTAACGGCTACAGAAAAACCGATTCCATTTTGAAATTAGCGTGGCATAATACTTTTAGGTGTGAAATTTCAGACAATTCCTTCTATTTTTGTCCATCGTTTGTAGGGAGTCGCGGCACTGTGCGTCGTATCAATATCAACGTCGCGTCAATGCAATACTAGTATTTACTTCCTCAATGTATTGACGTTGACGTGTTATCGATAATTTAATAGCAAAACTACGATCCTAATACTTTTGACAGTTGTTTATATTCTGCTTAAGATTTAAACTTTTGTTTAAAGATGTTTTTTTATGAAAGCTCAGGCTCGGAGCTCGTAAGCCGGAAAGAGCAACGCAAATCGAAAAAGTTTGTGCTGCCCTACATAATCTTTGTATTGACTTATTAAGTCCCATTTTACACTAGGAAATTCTTGAATTCAACTCTTCTGGCGTTCTCTTTTGTGTTTTCTATTCGTGTCTACACTTGTCAATTTTTCTTGAGAGCAATTATGAATAAAAATATGGGCGCACAATTAGGAGCGAAAGAGATAGCAAGAAAAACTTGAAACGAGTTGACGATACGCTTTCAAGTGTACTCTACCCCTCTCTTCCCACCTCCTTCGCCTATGTAGAGGCAGACTTGAACTCAAGAATTGCCTGGTGTAAAAGGGCACTAAGCGACGTTTTTTTGATTTTTGTTTTTTCATACAAGTGTTTCACACGTACATTCGACCGCAGTAGCGAGAGCTATCAACACAAATAAAAAAATATTATCAGTTGCTAACATTGTAAAGCTCTGCAAGTAAGTTATCAATCAGCACCTGACTAGGAGCTCCGAATTCTGAGGCGAAATTCGCAGGGTCTCATTCATGTGGACTGAAAAAAAAGTACGACTACCTATTGAAAAATGTATGATAACTATGTAAATATAAGAAATTAGTTGGTGAAAACTATTTATTGTTGCAGGTAATTTAATTTAGAGTAGTTTGTACAAAAGTTTTCTCTGTTTAAAGACCATTTTATGATATCTTCTTAAACTTTGTAAAACTTTCGTGTGGTACTCGCAGAAGCAACCGTGTAGTTGATGTTGCCATGGGAATTCTCTTGTTCTTCCTTGTTTACACTAAAATACCACGTGCTAATTTGGTAAATTTCAGCAAATACTTGAACAAAACAGTAACTTCTCTTATTTATTTCGTATCTAAATGAAGTTCCCCACCATTTTAAAGTATTTACAAGCAAAACTCAAGCTCAAATATCTTTTTGCATATATGCGCAAAAATGTTCAACTAAAGGTGCATTCACATGGTACTCGCAAGTTTCTGAGGCATCGCTTTATTACAACGCACTTTAAATGTTTGCATAATGTCAAAAGCCGGAAAACTCATTCATTGCTATCTATTTTTAGCAGGTGTTAAGCTCAATCATGTACTTAACCAATTATACCAGTAAAAGCAGTAACTATATAATATTTGTTGAATTTGTCTTCAGTTCGGTATGGAACCAATTTTCCTGTTTTAATTAGTTTTAGCACATTGTGTCACGAGGTACATATATAAATTTTTAGATATTACGTGCAAAATTCATATTAACAGCTGCTTACACTTCGGTATCCTCACTAAAGCGGTAAAGCATTAATGTCTTATGTCGCTTGCCGTATAACAATTCTGGTCGTTAGTCGTGCAAACGCGTAGAGGATGGTGAAAAATAGTGGATGATGTGCCTCTGCTTATTTCAAACACGTCAATAGCTTAGTAAATTAGTTATTTTGTTGGTAAATTTGTATAAGAAAACATATTGGACTCGACGAAATCTGTTCAATTGGGGGAAAGTTAGTAGTATAATAATATTTGTTCGAACGGTTAACTCCTACCAAACGGTGAACTCCTACCAAAGGGTGAACTCCTACCGAACGGTTAACTCCTCCCGAGTTTTTGTCCATATTGAAAAGAAAACTTAGTATTGAACTGCTGAAGGACTGAACGAAGTGAACGATCCACTTCACTTTCAAACAAATTTAGTCTTTAAAATGCCTAGCTCTAGCACAAACGATATTTTAAAAACAACAAATATGTGAATCATAAAAACTGCCTCAAAATTTTTTACGCGACTTTTTAGTAGACTTGAGTTTCTGGGTTGATATAAACTCTTTATTTAATAAACTCAATTTAGTCCTACCAGGAAAAAATAAATTTATATGGCAGATCATTTCACCTGTAGATAAATTCAAGGTCCAGCTTGGGGCCTTACATGAAAACTTGGAGTATGGTGATTTGTCGAATTTTTCATACACAAATTCGATGGCTTAAGAATTTAATTTGCAAAGTCGTTGTAACCACTTTCTTAAAATAGTAGGTACACTCTTAACAAATTTTGAGAGCCGAGTGCATGGTTTGAATGACATAAGAAGCTGTATAGATGTGATATCACTACACTCAGCTCTGTAATAAAGTCAGAGCTACAAATTATGAGGGAAGATATATGTCTCCCCCTAGAACGTGATCTCGAATTTTGGATATTATTAAATAAATCAAAATACGCAAATGTGCTTGATGATGTGCTTGAATTTTCTAACAGCGGCTTTGGTGCAGACACTGGTGCATATCCCAGTGTCCGAAAAGGGATCTGATGATGAGCCTAGAAACTCTGAAACATGTAATCCTATTCATCGCTGTGATTATCCATGTAATTTTTCTCCAATTATCAATTTTTCCCAAAAACTGAAAATATTTATTCACTTAGAATTATTGTTAAATGGTCTCGAGCTTGCAAAACTTACAAATATGTAAACAAAGAAAAGACCGTAAAAACTAACAACAAAATATAAATTATTACACTAAAGTAAGCAAAAACAAGTGACGAAAGGGCTGCCTTTGGCGGTGCCGCAGGCTTTATACCTTTAATGAATACGCATAACCTTTTTAAGTGTCCGATCTTTACTTACATTTGGTACAAACTCTTCTGTTATGGAAACGCGTCAAAATGGAGCAGTAAGGAAGGCGGTCGGCATGATGTCAATGGTGCACAGTGGCTAGTCATTGTCGGCTGGGGTGGGCTCTTGCCAACCTTACCGTCCTGCGCCATAAACAGAGAAAAGGTCAAAATCATGCCTTTTATACGCGGGGAAAAACGCAAAACCGCGTCAAAACAACTTTTAAAACAACATCCGGTTCAACCCGGATGCCACGGACAGACCGTTGACATTTCAAAACTTCAAACTCAAAATTCAAAAAAACCAAAAGAAACGGGTGAAACAAAATATTCAAAATTAACCGAAAAACAAAACTGGAAGATACACTTCAATTCAAAATTCAAAAAAAAAAACGAAAATTAGTTGGCGAAATTAAACAAATAAAACGAACGGAAAAAAAACCTGAAAAATTAAAACCGAACCGGAAATGACCGGTTACCACTGCTGAAATAAGAAATAAATAAACAATAAATCAAAAGGAATTAAGGCCGAACAATACAAGGGGGCGCCGCGGGTGTTGTTGCGACGCCCGGTGCTTGGCCCACCCTCATCCATGGCCATCGATGCACCTAATATCGATGGCCCCTTACCTATAAACCTATTCGCCTTCTAAAATAAGTGGAACGCCAGCATTCCCATTTTAATTACAAATCTTTATTTATAATTCATTATCTTAACTCCTAATTTAAAAATAATTGTTTATATTAATTTTAAATTTAGTTATATAATTTGTTTTGTTCTGGTTATTTTATTATTACTGTATTATTAAGTTATTTTATTTATTATTTATTTATCATCGTGTTATTTTATTGGCGGCCTTTATTTGTTATTATTGAAATTTGTTTATTTAACTATTTGTGTATTTGGTTAAAATATATTTTTAGGTATTTATTTTATGTATTTAGTATTTAATTAAATTTATTTTATTTTAGGTATTTAATTTTATTTAATTAAATTTATTTTATTTTATGTATTTAGTTCTATTTTTATTTTATGTATTTAGTTCTGTCTTAGGTTACATATTTTGTTATATTTTATGTTATTTATTTTATTTTATTTAATCCTATTTTAGTTTAAGGTATTTTTAATTATATTTTATTTTATGTATTTTATGTTATTTAGTTTTATGTATTTTAATTATATTTTAGTTTATTTATTTTAATTGGAATTTTATTTTATTCATTAAGGGTATTTAGACAATCTTATTTTAGTTGTGTTTATAGATCTATATATATATTGTTCCTCCTATTATTTCATATTATGTTTATTCCTATATTTCCGTAAATTTTTTTTTCTTTTTGTGTATAGTTAAACTTCCTTCCCTTACTTTGGTTAAACCTATCATTTTAGTTTAATTAATTAATTAATTATTTAAATTAAACCCTCCTATTCTTTCTTCCTTTTTCTGTATTATAATTTTAAAATATATGTACATATTTTTATTTCAAAGTTTTTTTTTTTCTATGTATTTAAATTTGTTTAATTTTACGTATTTTATTTTCGAATTTTATTTTATTCTACGTATTGCTTTCTTCTATTCCTTATTCCTTTTTTCGAAATTTTAATTTAATTCAATTCCTAGAACAATTTTTTTTTTTTTTTTTTTTTTTTTTAAGTGACCCTATCCTAGGTTATTTAATTATGTAAAGATGTATGTATATATAAGAAAAAAGAAAAGCTACATCTACTTTGGTTAGCTCTCACCCATTTGGTCCGTAGGCCACTGGTGGGGCGCTGCTGTTGTTGTTGTTGCTTGTGCGGCGGGCCTATATTGCGGCGGCCCTCGCTGTTGTCTATGCTGGTGATGTTGTCTATGCTAATGATGTTGTCGATGCTGATGATGTCGATGCTGGTGATGTCGATGCTGGTGATGTCGATGCTGGTGATGTCGATGCTGGTGATGTCGTCTATGCTGGTATTTGTGCGGCGGGCCTATATTGCGTCGGCCCTCGCTGTTGTCTATGCTGGTGGTTGGTGCCTTGGCACTGGTGATGTTGTTTATGCTGGTATTTGTGCGGCGGGCCTATATTGCGTCGGCCCTCGCTGTTGTCTATGCTATTGTATTGGCGAGCGCGATGGTGGAGCGCTATTGTATTGCCTATGGTAGTCCGTGATGGTGGTAGGTGACATTGGCGCCTAAATTTAAGAGATATTTATAAAATGAAATAAAAATGATGGTTACAAACGTAAAATATGGCCTAATAATGACAAAGGCTTCTTTATGACGAAGGAATGTTTTGCTTTCGCGTGGCATGGGAACTGTACCAGTATCCGGACAGCGCCGGTGGACGGACACTATGTCCATGTTTTGGGATTAATAGTCCAATCTCCAACAAAAAAAATATTTTGAAATAGCTACACTAATGGAAATATACATGTTTTCTGAGTGTCCTTGGAAAATTTGGGTTGAATCAGAAGTATGGTTTAAAGTTACACGTACTTTAAGAGAGAAGTTTGAGCATCCGGCAGAATTACAGGTTTTGTAAACGAAAATAGTGGGAACTGTTTAGGAAAAATAAGTGCCAACCAAGTATTTATTAACATATTACAAAAAAAATTAGTAATATCTGTTTGAAATATAATAAACTGTCCGGAAACTAGAACAAATCGAACCCTTTTATTTTTATTTTTAATTTGATAATACTAAAACGTTAGAAATTTATATTATACATGCGTCACAGTGTTCAGAAATGCCTATATTTTTATAAACAATTTAACTTTTTGCGGCATCGTATATAGTGAGAAATTGAGTGTAAGTCAAAGATGAGAAAAACGCTAAGTGTCCGGATGCTATGTCACTGTTTGGGATTAGTAGGCAAATCCAAAAAAAATTATTTTCAATGGGTACTCACCTGGCTTTATTGTAAATCTGACCCTATACTGCTTTAATTTAGTTGTCGGCCGCACACACCGATTTTCCCCCTTGCAAAATGTATTTAATTATGCACGAAACTTTGACTGTAATACAGCCAAAAGGGAATACTAAACTCACTGCTATATTAAGCGTTGTCGCTTTCAAATATTTATTTCACACTTTTTTTTTATTGCTGTCGCAATAACTGAATAATTGTTCTATGCTTTTGCGTAGAATTTGGAAATATTTTTCCTTTAATTTCACTAGAGAATTAATGTCAAATTCGCAAAATGAGAAGCAAAGTTCGCCGCTTTTATTTTTTTCTCGGTTTTGTATTTACGGTGTATCACTAAAATTTTTTTCACGACACATCACGACCGTTCGCACCAAAAAATTTTCACGTTTGAATGGTCGAATGCCGGTGACGCCGCTATAGGGAAAATTTCCAATCAACTGCGACTGCGCAATGGAAAAGTTCCGTTGACCAGTCTGACATGGCGTGATCGTTGCCAGGTGGGACACTACGATTGGTGGTTGCCATCAGGGTTCGGACTTTTATTACTATTTTAGGGACTTTTTTGTACTACCAAATTTGGTAAAAGTACAGTACTCATTCCGAAACAAAAAAACAGGCCTTATGCTATTGAAATTAACGTAGGAGATATGATTTTACAACTGTTTAGTAGATTTCATGATAGTTAATCTGTAGACATTACTTAAAGTGAAAGTTCGGTAATTACACTTTTATTTTAAGGCTTTAAAGGAAAAGGAATTTAGTACTTTTACTTTTACTACTATTTTGATCTTTAGTTAGTTTTAGTAAAGGTGAATTTTCAAGTATGGAAGGAAGTAGAAATTAGAGAATATTAACAATGATTGATTATTTTACGGGAAAGTTTGAAGTCAGAAAAAGGATTTTACTTAATCAAAGGAAAAATCGAACTATGGTGCTATTAAATGAGAGCATAAAGCGTAGTAGATTTGCATAAAGTGCATTAAGTATTGAAATTACTACAATTTTAACTAAGTCCGAACCCTAAAGGCACGCTTTCGTTGGCGCGCGAAAAAAGGAAGGTTCTAGAACTTATGTTTGGTGTGTTCCCTTGGTGGTCCGCGGAACCCGACGTTACTGGGTTTTAGGATAGGAGACACATGAAACTCCTTGTCCGACCCTGCCATGGATAATACTATAATACACGAATATTGACGCCGTTAAAATGGTTAAACTCCCACCTTACAAATGCTTTTTACCAATTACTAATACTTATTGTCCACTTTGGTTGCACCTTGTTTTGGCGATATAATGAGTTATTCATCGAGTCAGGGTCAGGAATCAGGACGGGATTCCATGTGTCTCCCACCCTACTAATTGATGAATTAATATAAGTTACCCAATGATATATGTACGTTAATTTCCCCTACAAAAATTAAATGCTATTTACTTAATGTCAAATGCCATTTAATTCACTGTCATATTTCGGGCAATCTGCTTTACCCTACTTTTTTTATTTCTGGCCACACCGAGAACACACCAACCACTTGTTTGTCTGGAAATTACAAATTCCGTTATTGGTGCCTTTTTCCATTTTATGGAACATTTGGTGCTGCCACCTCGGCAAAAATCCCGCCACTTCCCAGAATCAATCGATTTATGTCAAACCGCAGGGTGAACCTAAACTGTCACCTATCCAACCGCAGTGAGTCATACCAATCAACCTCAATAAAAGAAAAATGAATATAAGTTGGAAGTAGACCATAACAAACCTGCTTCGCTTCGAAGACCGGTCAATGAAACGAACAGGAAAAAGGTATACTTGCAAGAAAGCCATTTCGAAATAAAAAAAGAAACGTGGGGCACGACTTACCCCTAGATAAGAGTCTCTAGTTCTACCACAAGCTAGCCGGGCACAGAAGATCCGCCAGTAAGGAGATAAATTTGAAGTATTTTGTTTCGTAGTTCAAAACGCATTGCGGCGAAGGGAAGTTTTTATAGTGGTTTGGCCCCCACAGAAGTTAGGCTTGAGAAAAACGGAGAATTTAATTTTGTTTCTTAGTTACCATGCTTCGCGGCGGTAGACATTTGTTATTGGAGAACTCGTCAAAACTCCGAAAGAGATAGTTCCAGTGGTTTCACCCCCACGGAGGGTTAAGGAAAAGTACCGGAGAAGCGGGTTTCATATTCGATAAGTATTCATCCGGTAGACATTTTGATTATGGAGAACTCGTCAAAACTCCGAAAGACAATCCGGTTACCAGGATTGCCAGGTTGTCCACTGCTCCCTGTGGAAGCACATGTGGACTCCCTTCTGGGTCAATGCTCGGGGAGAATACTGGGCGAGTTGTCCCCGACTGCCAAAACGCCCAGATGGAAATACAAGGTAGAAAAAAAATAAATAAGAAAAAAAAAATGTCAAAATTTTGGCTATTGGGGACGAATATCCGAAGCATGGAAACGCCCTATCAATTTCCCCGTCAGATCTTCCAAGTCATACAACGCATTGCCTATTTTTCGACGGACTCGACACTTAAGGTATTTCGGCAGGAATTTGGCGTTTATGCCTTGCTTAAAGTTACTCAAAGCAAAATTTTTCCTAAAAACCTCCTGACCTGCCCTATAGTTCACTAGTCTAGAGCGTTTGTTATATACTCTTACTGCCCTATCTTTTGCCGTATCTAAATTCCTACGAATTTTCTCGCGGATATTTGACAGTTTATCAGCCCTAGTTACTATTGGGATTTCATCTTGCGCCAGAGCGCCGAGTTTATCTAATATGTTGTATGCCGATGCATGCTGAATCATGTTCTGACCGTATAATGCAAAGTATGGAGAGCACTGAATTGAGGTATGAAAGTCACTTCTTAAAACTGAAAGTATTTCGGGTATATGCCTATCCCAGTCAGTATGGTCCTGTTTATCCTTCAGGAAGACTCTTATTTTTGAAACAATTTCCCTATTTACGCGTTCAGACGCGTTAGCCTGCGGTGAGTATAGCCCTGTCTTAATATGGGTTACCCCGTAATTCTCTAAAAACTGTTTCATATCCTTCGAGATAAACTGTCTACCGTTGTCGCTGTGGATATACTGAGGGACCCCTACAGTTGGAAAAATTTCAGAAGTGAAGTAATTCATAACGTTTACCGTCGTCGCTCTCTGCATGGGCTTCAACCAGACATACTTTGAAAAATGGTCCAATAAAATGAAAAGAAATTGATTCCGACGCTTCGATCTCGGATATGGCCCCAGGAAATCGCAGTAGAACCGCTGAAATAGTCTTTCCGAAGTAAAAGCATTCGCTATGGGTGGCCTGGCTTGTTGATTTGTTGCTTTTACCGCTTTGCAAATGTCACACTTGCGTACATACTCCCGGACGTCCTTAGCTTGGCTTGGCCAGAAGTATTTCTGCCGAACGCGCTCCAAAGTTTTCTGCCATCCTCCGTGGTAGCTCTTGTTCGCATCGTGCGCAAGTCGTATTGCCTCCTTCATCAACCCAGTCGGTAACCATAACCGCCATATCGAATGCTCCTCATCCTCCACACCCTTACGAAATTTAACCCTTTTGAAAACTACGCCCTCGTTTACACGTAAATCCGGTAGTGCCTCTTTGTTATCTAAAATGGTTCGGACTAGATCCGAGTATGCGGCACTTGCAAATTCTGGCGACTCTAAATCTATTTCGTGAGGTGTGTTCGGATAGGTCAGCGCGTCTACATCGAAGCGCGATAAGGCATCCGGTACAATATTCAGGGTTCCCTTGCGATGTTCCATTTGAAAGTCATATCTTTGAAGCAGAAGCGACCACCTGGCCAATCTACCACTCAAATCCTTTTGAGTCATCAACCACTTGAGGCTCGAATGGTCTGTAATAATACGAAATGGCAGACCCTCAATGTATGGACGAAAGCGTTTGACACTGACTATGGCTGCTAGGCATTCCAGCTCGGTCACGGTATAATTGCGCTGAGCATTGTTTAGCTTTTTTGAAACGAACGCTATTGGATGCTCAGCGCCCTCGTCGTCGACCTGGAATAGCACACCACCCACACCTATTTTGGACGCATCGCACTGAATAACAAATTCTTTCGAGAAATCGGGTTGGGCCAGGACAGGAGCGGAGCTCAAGGCTACCTTCAGCTTTTCGAAAACCTCTATTGCCTCAGGGGTAAGTTTGAATGGACCTAGCTTTTTCCGAAGGCAATCGGTCAAAGGGCCTGCTAAATCAGCAAAATTTGTAATAAACGCCCTATACCAATTTGCCATACCTACAAACCTACGCACCTGCCTCGGAGACTTCGGGATTGGAAAACTTTTAACTGCTTCTATCTTCCCTGGGTATACCTTCAAGCATCCGCTACCTATCAAGTACCCTAAATATCGAATTTCCTTCTGACAAAATTTGCTCTTCTTTACGTTAATGGTGAGGCCCGCGTCCCTCAAACACTTTGCTACCTCTGCTAATAAGCTCAAGTGGTCCTCAAAGTTGGTGCTGCATACCATCAGGTCATCCAAGTAGACAAAAACATTCTCCCGTAAACGCGAAGGAATGGCCTTGTCCATCAGCCTGCTCATCGTCTGCGGCCCGTTGCATAACCCAAATGGCATCACTTTGAAGTGGTAGAGAGGCTTCCCCGGAACTGCGAACGCTGTCTTTTCTTTCGATGATTCCGTCAATTTGATTTGGAAAAACGCGTCCTTCAGGTCGATACCACTGATGAAATGGGTATCCTTCAACCTACTCAAGAGCCCATTAATATGCGGCAACGGGTATGAGTCCTTCTTAGTAACCGCGTTGACTTTTCTGGAATCAATACAAAGCCGGACCTTCCCTGGTTTCCGGACCAACACCACAGGACTACACCACGGCGAGTTCGATTCCTCGATAACTCCTATTTCGAGCAGCCTATCTATCTCACTATAAGCTTCGGCTTGCCTCGGTGGCGAAAGAGGGAAATGCTTGCTCTTTATTGGAACCGCGTCGCCCGTGTCAATATGGTGTTCGACTAGCTTTGTTTGACCCAGACCTAACTTCTCAAATGACGGAAACGTCTCTACTACGTACTGCAGCTCGACCTTCTGCATTGTTGTTAATTCATGAAAGTTATGCTCTTGTTCCCTCTCTTCGCTAATCTCTAGACATGCTACACTAGGAAATATATCAGGCGCTAACGCGAAAGCTCTCCAAAAATCAACTCCGAAATACGCTTCTTGAAGAAGCGAAGGAACAAGGTAAAAACGTATGGTTTTGGTAATATTTTTGAAAGTCACAGGTAAGGAAACAGAACCTAGTATTTTCTGCTTGGCGCCACCCGCCGTGTATACAAAAGCCTGTAGTGGGTGGTACTTAAGCCCAATCGAATCCAAAAACTCTTCACAGTCCTTCCCGAGGATAGAGACATTAGCACCCGAGTCCAGCAAGCCTACTATAAAACTGTTTTCTATTTTTATCCGCACCAGAGGCCTTTCATCCTCTGTGAGAACTAAGGTGGTGCTTTGCAAAAGTTTACGCTCCTGTACTCGATTATTATATCTCTTCCTACAGCTCAAAATATTATCTGACACACATGACTCTGGATGGTTTTCGAAAATTCGTGACCTAACTAGCTCGTAACTGGTAACCCCCTGTTCCAAACTAGGTGGAAAATGCGCTTGACAAGCAACATCTCTACTATGACTTTTCAAAATGTGAACTGGCTTTGCAATATGATAGGACGGCCCTGGATTATCTGAATCTGAGCTATTGGAGCTATCTGAACTATCAGGAAAAGTTACTAAAATGCTGGGTTGTTCCGTCGCAAGAGTGCCACTACTCCTCGAAAGTTCACCACTTCCATGGAACTCACTGCTCGCGAAAGACCTATCACTTGGTTCAGCACTCGAGGCGATTCCTCGGGTACTGGCTGATATGGGGGCTATGGCACCGAACGAGTTTCCCCCATCTTCTCGCTCGAATATTGGTTTCCCTGCCGGCGATGGTCTTTTGGACACTTTGGGGTATACACGCCCCTATGCCCGCACTTAAAGCAAAAAGGGTTCCTAATAGGTTCCTCACAATATATATATGAATGCCCCATGGCCTGGCAATTCCAACACTGTATTCCTGAATAGTCCGGTTTTCTATTGCGCCGATACTCCAACGCCTCGATCTGCGGGTCAGCTTCGCAATCCTCGCTTTCCATCCTCCTATCAGGTGTCATCGCTCGAGCCTCATTAACATGTCTTCCGGTATAAGTTGTTCCCAGGATTTTACTCTCCCTAAGCACTTGTTCACCTTTTCGTGCTATATCGCGTAGGTCATGCAATGTCCTCGCCTCTGCGTTGAAAAGCATTAGCTTCAAACTACTGTTAACGTTCCGTTTTATTATGTCAATCAGTAGGGCTTCGGACATTGGTTCTCTAAGGCGCGCGTTTAGTGCTACTATGTCAGTGTGGAACACATCGTATGACTCACTCAGCTTCTGCTTTCGCATTGAAATCTCCATCATGATCTCGTGGTCACTTTTCAATGTTCCAAACTCACGCTTCAAAGAATAACACAAAAAAGGGTAATTCGCGTTTGGGTTCTGCTTGGTGAATAGCCAGTACCATTCTTCAGCCCGCCCTGACAAAAATAAATGAAAGCTTGCCATTAGCTGGTCGTCCGAACACTGAGTCCGCTCACATAAGGTGTCTAACTTAAATAAAAAATCCGCAACGCTCCCAGTACCATCGAAGGAGACCTTCCACTCCTGTGGTTTCACCGCCATGTTGTTCGAAACGATGTTGGCTTGGTTACTAACAAAGGTCTGGGCCCGGTTCCTTTCATCCCTATTGGTGTTCCTCGGATAGGTCGCACCGCCCTGCGACGATGTTACTGCAGCGTTAAGTAGGTCCATATTTTCCCTGATCGTCCTCATCTCGTTACGCATCTCCTCCTGAGAAGTCCTGAACAGCTGATGTAGCACGTTCACCCACGAGTCTTCCGGAGGGGCCTCGATAACGTTCCGCGGAGTATTCCTATCACCTAAAGTGTTAAGAGGTACAGAGTTTTGTAGCAAAACTCCAGATGCCTCCTGTATACCTGACAACACGTTAGTGGAAGGGTCAAAAATATTCTGCATGGGGTCTGCGGCCATGGACGAATCAAGGATATTAGTACTAGCCGGTCTATCCATCTTATGGTTGGAAGCAGAGTTCAATACTGTCCCGGTCGAATCTCCTCTACCCGGACTACCTACTGGAGAATGCATCACTAAAGGCCGATTTGTGGGCTGTTTTGGAAATGCCCCTCTACCCTGACCTCTAGGTTTACCCCCACTTCCTCGCGTAGAATTTCTAGTAGTCATGCGTTCAGCTGACTGATCCATGTCTACTTGGAATATGGCTATCTAAAAGAAAATAGGTCAATAAAAAAAATGTCTAAGTGTTGCTTTCGGTTACAAGGGGCGGTTGGAAGGCACAAGGTCAAAATTCACCCTCCCTACCCTATAATACCGACGATTAGCGTTAAAAAAAATGTATGGTTGATTACGTCAACGTTAATCAAGTCGCTAATCGTAACGACTTTCCGTAAAAAAAATATAGTAAAGTTTTCAAAAAAAATATATATATACGTGTACAATATATGCTGAAAGAAAGTTTGATTAGTAAATATACGTTTGAAAGTCAAAATGCAATGAAATACGATATGTAGTTTGAAAAAAGATATTGGTATGTGTATTTAGATGTTCAATGGGAATGCTGACATCCCATCACTAGACGGCATAGGTATAATGAAAAAAAAATAAACATAAAACATTTGACAAGGACATATCCAGGTACACCTACCGCAATGCAGGGGTGGTCTTAAGGACACCTCGCCCTGAGACATGTGGGTATACCACGGCGAAAATTTTGAAAAAGTTAAACTTATTTGGACTACAGTACTCTCGACCGCAATGCAGGGGCTGCTAAAGGCTGCCACCTGAGACTTGCCGAGGCACTGTAGACCGCAATTGACAAAAAGAAATCTGAAAATTTATTTTACTTTACACCTCTTCAGCTGCGCCGCAATGAAAGGATTCGGTTAGGTACCGCATTTCCCCAGACTTGCGCAGTTGAAAAAGTTCAAACTTATTTGGACTCCAGCACTCCCGACCGCAATGCAGGGGCTGCTGGTTAGAGGAGGGGAGATACCTACAAAAGAAAAAAAAATGCATACAAAAAAAAGAAAGACAAAACAAAACACACGTTCGGCAAAACGAAAAGTTAAAAATCCCTAAAAATCTAATGCTAAAGGCTGCCGCCGGAGACTTGCCGAGGTTCTGTAGACCGAAAATGACAAAAAAAAAACTGAAAATCTGTTCTACCCCTCCTCAGCTGCGCCGCAATGAAAGGATGCAGCTAGATGCCGCATTTCCCCAGACTTGCGCAGATGGGAAGGGGGTTATTCGGGTCCCCACTCCTCCTTCCGCAATGCAGGGGCTGCTGAAGGCTGCCACCTGAGACTGGTTAGAGGAGGGGAGATACCTACAAAAGAAAAAAAAATGCATACAAAAAAAACAAAGACAAAACAAAACACACGTTCGGCAAAACGAAAAGTTAAAAATCCCTAAAAATCTAAACCCCACTTAGCGGACATATTTATTTTTCCCGAAGCCGACATCGGACAACAGACCCGGGACAAAAAAAAATATGTATACTACAAAAACTAAGTGCGTTTAGCACTACCTCACCGGGTGAAAATGCAAAAACTTCCGGTGGACATGACGTGAAGTCTCGTGGAGCCCTCAGCTACTGAACCCGAAGACCCATCCGGACAACTTGATCGGTCCCACCATCCCGTCGCAACGCAGGTGGCGGCTACTGGGCCTGCCTACCTGGGACATACGAGATGGTGAAAACTCACAAACTGACCAGAGGAGTCACCGAGGCCAGCGCCTCAGGTACCACGTTGGGCGCCATCTGTTATGGAAACGCGTCAAAATGGAGCAGTAAGGAAGGCGGTCGGCATGATGTCAATGGTGCACAGTGGCTAGTCATTGTCGGCTGGGGTGGGCTCTTGCCAACCTTACCGTCCTGCGCCATAAACAGAGAAAAGGTCAAAATCATGCCGTCGCCGCTCTCTGCATGGGCTTCAACCAGACATACTTTGAAAAATGGTCCAATAAAATGAAAAGAAATTGATTCCGACGCTTCGATCTCGGATATGGCCCCAGGAAATCGCAGTAGAACCGCTGAAATAGTCTTTCCGAAGTAAAAGCATTCGCTATGGGTGGCCTGGCTTGTTGATTTGTTGCTTTTACCGCTTTGCAAATGTCACACTTGCGTACATACTCCCGGACGTCCTTAGCTTGGCTTGGCCAGAAGTATTTCTGCCGAACGCGCTCCAAAGTTTTCTGCCATCCTCCGTGGTAGCTCTTGTTCGCATCGTGCGCAAGTCGTATTGCCTCCTTCATCAACCCAGTCGGTAACCATAACCGCCATATCGAATGCTCCTCATCCTCCACACCCTTACGAAATTTAACCCTTTTGAAAACTACGCCCTCGTTTACACGTAAATCCGGTAGTGCCTCTTTGTTATCTAAAATGGTTCGGACTAGATCCGAGTATTCGGCACTTGCAAATTCTGGCGACTCTAAATCTATTTCGTGAGGTGTGTTCGGATAGGTCAGCGCGTCTACATCGAAGCGCGATAAGGCATCCGGTACAATATTCAGGGTTCCCTTGCGATGTTCCATTTGAAAGTCATATCTTTGAAGCAGAAGCGACCACCTGGCCAATCTACCACTCAAATCCTTTTGAGTCATCAACCACTTGAGGCTCGAATGGTCTGTAATAATACGAAATGGCAGACCCTCAATGTATGGACGAAAGCGTTTGACACTGACTATGGCTGCTAGGCATTCCAGCTCGGTCACGGTATAATTGCGCTGAGCATTGTTTAGCTTTTTTGAAACGAACGCTATTGGATGCTCAGCGCCCTCGTCGTCGACCTGGAATAGCACACCACCCACACCTATTTTGGACGCATCGCACTGAATAACAAATTCTTTCGAGAAATCGGGTTGGGCCAGGACAGGAGCGGAGCTCAAGGCTACCTTCAGCTTTTCGAAAACCTCTATTGCCTCAGGGGTAAGTTTGAATGGACCTAGCTTTTTCCGAAGGCAATCGGTCAAAGGGCCTGCTAAATCAGCAAAATTTGTAATAAACGCCCTATACCAATTTGCCATACCTACAAACCTACGCACCTGCCTCTGAGACTTCGGGATTGGAAAACTTTTAACTGCTTCTATCTTCCCTGGGTATACCTTCAAGCATCCGCTACCTATCAAGTACCCTAAATATCGAATTTCCTTCTGACAAAATTTGCTCTTCTTTACGTTAATGGTGAGGCCCGCGTCCCTCAAACACTTTGCTACCTCTGCTAATAAGCTCAAGTGGTCCTCAAAGTTGGTGCTGCATACCATCAGGTCATCCAAGTAGACAAAAACATTCTCCCGTAAACGCGAAGGAATGGCCTTGTCCATCAGCCTGCTCATCGTCTGCGGCCCGTTGCATAACCCAAATGGCATCACTTTGAAGTGGTAGAGAGGCTTCCCCGGAACTGCGAACGCTGTCTTTTCTTTCGATGATTCCGTCAATTTGATTTGGAAAAACGCGTCCTTCAGGTCGATACCACTGATGAAGTGGGTATCCTTCAACCTACTCAAGAGCCCATTAATATGCGGCAACGGGTATGAGTCCTTCTTAGTAACCGCGTTGACTTTTCTGGAATCAATACAAAGCCGGACCTTCCCTGGTTTCCGGACCAACACCACAGGACTACACCACGGCGAGTTCGATTCCTCGATAACTCCTATTTCGAGCAGCCTATCTATCTCACTATAAGCTTCGGCTTGCCTCGGTGGCGAAAGAGGGAAATGCTTGCTCTTTATTGGAACCGCGTCGCCCGTGTCAATATGGTGTTCGACTAGCTTTGTTTGACCCAGACCTAACTTCTCAAATGACGGAAACGTCTCTACTACGTACTGCAGCTCGACCTTCTGCATTGTTGTTAATTCATGAAAGTTATGCTCTTGTTCCCTCTCTTCGCTAATCTCTAGACATGCTACACTAGGAAATATATCAGGCGCTAACGCGAAAGCTCTCCAAAAATCAACTCCGAAATACGCTTCTTGAAGAAGCGAAGGAACAAGGTAAAAACGTATGGTTTTGGTAATATTTTTGAAAGTCACAGGTAAGGAAACAGAACCTAGTATTTTCTGCTTGGCGCCACCCGCCGTGTATACAAAAGCCTGTAGTGGGTGGTACTTAAGCCCAATCGAATCCAAAAACTCTTCACAGTCCTTCCCGAGGATAGAGACATTAGCACCCGAGTCCAGCAAGCCTACTATAAAACTGTTTTCTATTTTTATCCGCACCAGAGGCCTTTCATCCTCTGTGAGAACTAAGGTGGTGCTTTGCAAAAGTTTACGCTCCTGTACTCGATTATTATATCTCTTCCTACAGCTCAAAATATTATCTGACACACATGACTCTGGATGGTTTTCGAAAATTCGTGACCTAACTAGCTCGTAACTGGTAACCCTCTGTTCCAAACTAGGTGGAAAATGCGCTTGACAAGCAACATCTCTACTATGACTTTTCAAAATGTGAACTGGCTTTGCAATATGATAGGACGGCCCTGGATTATCTGAATCTGAGCTATTGGAGCTATCTGAACTATCAGGAAAAGTTACTAAAATGCTGGGTTGTTCCGTCGCAAGAGTGCCACTACTCCTCGAAAGTTCACCACTTCCATGGAACTCACTGCTCGCGAAAGACCTATCACTTGGTTCAGCACTCGAGGCGATTCCTCGGGTACTGGCTGATATGGGGGCTATGGCACCGAACGAGTTTCCCCCATCTTCTCGCTCGAATATTGGTTTCCCTGCCGGCGATGGTCTTTTGGACACTTTGGGGTATACACGCCCCTATGCCCGCACTTAAAGCAAAAAGGGTTCCTAATAGGTTCCTCACAATATATATATGAATGCCCCATGGCCTGGCAATTCCAACACTGTATTCCTGAATAGTCCGGTTTTCTATTGCGCCGATACTCCAACGCCTCGATCTGCGGGTCAGCTTCGCAATCCTCGCTTTCCATCCTCCTATCAGGTGTCATCGCTCGAGCCTCATTAACATGTCTTCCGGTATAAGTTGTTCCCAGGATTTTACTCTCCCTAAGCACTTGTTCACCTTTTCGTGCTATATCGCGTAGGTCATGCAATGTCCTCGCCTCTGCGTTGAAAAGCATTAGCTTCAAACTACTGTTAACGTTCCGTTTTATTATGTCAATCAGTAGGGCTTCGGACATTGGTTCTCTAAGGCGCGCGTTTAGTGCTACTATGTCAGTGTGGAACACATCGTATGACTCACTCAGCTTCTGCTTTCGCATTGAAATCTCCATCATGATCTCGTGGTCACTTTTCAATGTTCCAAACTCACGCTTCAAAGAATAACACAAAAAAGGGTAATTCGCGTTTGGGTTCTGCTTGGTGAATAGCCAGTACCATTCTTCAGCCCGCCCTGACAAAAATAAATGAAAGCTTGCCATTAGCTGGTCGTCCGAACACTGAGTCCGCTCACATAAGGTGTCTAACTTAAATAAAAAATCCGCAACGCTCCCAGTACCATCGAAGGAGACCTTCCACTCCTGTGGTTTCACCGCCATGTTGTTCGAAACGATGTTGGCTTGGTTACTAACAAAGGTCTGGGCCCGGTTCCTTTCATCCCTATTGGTGTTCCTCGGATAGGTCGCACCGCCCTGCGACGATGTTACTGCAGCGTTAAGTAGGTCCATATTTTCCCTGATCGTCCTCATCTCGTTACGCATCTCCTCCTGAGAAGTCCTGAACAGCTGATGTAGCACGTTCACCCACGAGTCTTCCGGAGGGGCCTCGATAACGTTCCGCGGAGTATTCCTATCACCTAAAGTGTTAAGAGGTACAGAGTTTTGTAGCAAAACTCCAGATGCCTCCTGTATACCTGACAACACGTTAGTGGAAGGGTCAAAAATATTCTGCATGGGGTCTGCGGCCATGGACGAATCAAGGATATTAGTACTAGCCGGTCTATCCATCTTATGGTTGGAAGCAGAGTTCAATACTGTCCCGGTCGAATCTCCTCTACCCGGACTACCTACTGGAGAATGCGTCACTAAAGGCCGATTTGTGGGCTGTTTTGGAAATGCCCCTCTACCCTGACCTCTAGGTTTACCCCCACTTCCTCGCGTAGAATTTCTAGTAGTCATGCGTTCAGCTGACTGATCCATGTCTACTTGGAATATGGCTATCTAAAAGAAAATAGGTCAATAAAAAAAATGTCTAAGTGTTGCTTTCGGTTACAAGGGGCGGTTGGAAGGCACAAGGTCAAAATTCACCCTCCCTACCCTATAATACCGACGATTCGCGTTAAAAAAAATGTATGGTTGATTACGTCAACGTTAATCAAGTCGCTAATCGTAACGACTTTCCGTAAAAAAAATATAGTAAAGTTTTCAAAAAAAATATATATATACGTGTACAATATATGCTGAAAGAAAGTTTGATTAGTAAATATACGTTTGAAAGTCAAAATGCAATGAAATACGATATGTAGTTTGAAAAAAGATATTGGTATGTGTATTTAGATGTTCAATGGGAATGCTGACATCCCATCACTAGACGGCATAGGTATAATGAAAAAAAAAATAAACATAAAACATTTGACAAGGACATATCCAGGTACACCTACCGCAATGCAGGGGTGGTCTTAAGGACACCTCGCCCTGAGACATGTGGGTATACCACGGCGAAAATTTTGAAAAAGTTAAACTTATTTGGACTACAGTACTCTCGACCGCAATGCAGGGGCTGCTAAAGGCTGCCACCTGAGACTTGCCGAGGCACTGTAGACCGCAATTGACAAAAAGAAATCTGAAAATTTATTTTACTTTACACCTCTTCAGCTGCGCCGCAATGAAAGGATTCGGTTAGGTACCGCATTTCCCCAGACTTGCGCAGTTGAAAAAGTTCAAACTTATTTGGACTCCAGCACTCCCGACCGCAATGCAGGGGCTGCTGGTTAGAGGAGGGGAGATACCTACAAAAGAAAAAAAAATGCATACAAAAAAAAGAAAGACAAAACAAAACACACGTTCGGCAAAACGAAAAGTTAAAAATCCCTAAAAATCTAAACCCCACTTAGCGGACATATTTATTTTTCCCGAAGCCGACATCGGACAACAGACCCGGGACAAAAAAAAATATGTATACTACAAAAACTAAGTGCGTTTAGCACTACCTCACCGGGTGAAAATGCAAAAACTTCCGGTGGACATGACGTGAAGTCTCGTGGAGCCCTCAGCTACTGAACCCGAAGACCCATCCGGACAACTTGATCGGTCCCACCATCCCGTCGCAACGCAGGTGGCGGCTACTGGGCCTGCCTACCTGGGACATACGAGATGGTGAAACCTCACAAACTGACCAGAGGAGTCACCGAGGCCAGCGCCTCAGGTACCACGTTGGGCGCCATCTGTTATGGAAACGCGTCAAAATGGAGCAGTAAGGAAGGCGGTCGGCATGATGTCAATGGTGCACAGTGGCTAGTCATTGTCGGCTGGGGTGGGCTCTTGCCAACCTTACCGTCCTGCGCCATAAACAGAGAAAAGGTCAAAATCATGCCTTTTATACGCGGGGAAAAACGCAAAACCGCGTCAAAACAACTTTTAAAACAACATCCGGTTCAACCCGGATGCCACGGACAGACCGTTGACATTTCAAAACTTCAAACTCAAAATTCAAAAAGAAACGGGTGAAACAAAATATTCAAAATTAACCGAAAAACAAAACTGGAAGATACACTTCAATTCAAAATTCAAAAAAAAAACCGAAAATTAGTTGGCGAAATTAAACAAATAAAACGAACGGAAAAAAAACCTGAAAAATTAAAACCGAACCGGAAATGACCGGTTACCACTGCTGAAATAAGAAATAAATAAACAATAAATCAAAAGGAATTAAGGCCGAACAATACAAGGGGGCGCCGCGGGTGTTGTTGCGACGCCCGGTGCTTGGCCCACCCTCATCCATGGCCATCGATGCACCTAATATCGATGGCCCCTTACCTATAAACCTATTCGCCTTCTAAAATAAGTGGAACGCCAGCATTCCCATTTTAATTACAAATCTTTATTTATAATTCATTATCTTAACTCCTAATTTAAAAATAATTGTTTATATTAATTTTAAATTTAGTTAAATAACCTTTCAATAAATTTTTTCCTTTTTCCTCTTCCCTATCCTCTTCTTTATAAATCACATTTCTAAATTTTTTTTTTTTTAAATTATATTCGTATTATATTTGGGTTAATGTATCTAACTTTCGTTTATTTAGTTATATAATTTGTTTTGTTCTGGTTATTTTATTATTACTGTATTATTAAGTTATTTTATTTATTATTTATTTATCATCGTGTTATTTTATTGGCGGCCTTTATTTGTTATTATTGAAATTTGTTTATTTAACTATTTGTGTATTTGGTTAAAATATATTTTTAGGTATTTATTTTATGTATTTAGTATTTAATTAAATTTATTTTATTTTAGGTATTTAATTTTATTTAATTAAATTTATTTTATTTTATGTATTTAGTACTATTTTTATTTTATGTATTTAGTTCTGTCTTAGGTTACATATTTTGTTCTATTTTATGTTATTTATTTTATTTTATTTAATCCTATTTTAGTTTAAGGTATTTTTAATTATATTTTATTTTATGTATTTTATGTTATTTAGTTTTATGTATTTTAATTATATTTTAGTTTATTTATTTTAATTGGAATTTTATTTTATTCATTAAGGGTATTTAGACAATCTTATTTTAGTTGTGTTTATAGATCTATATATATATTTTTCCTCCTATTATTTCATATTATGTTTATTCCTATATTTCCGTAAATTTTTTTTTCTTTTTGTGTATAGTTAAACTTCCTTCCCTTACTTTGGTTAAACCTACCATTTTAGTTTAATTAATTAATTAATTATTTAAATTAAACCCTCCTATTCTTTCTTCCTTTTTCTGTATTATAATTTTAAAATATATGTACATATTTTTATTTCAAAGTTTTTTTTTTCTATGTATTTAAATTTGTTTAATTTTACGTATTTTATTTTCGAATTTTATTTTATTCTACGTATTGCTTTCTTCTATTCCTTATTCCTTTTTTCGAAATTTTAATTTAATTCAATTCCTAGAACAATTTTTTTTTTATTTTTTTTTTTTTTTTTATTTTAAGTGACCCTATCCTAGGTTATTTAATTATGTAAAGATGTCTGTATATATAAGAAAAAAGAAAAGCTACATCTACTTTGGTTAGCTCTCACCCATTTGGTCCGTAGGCCACTGGTGGGGCGCTGCTGTTGTTGTTGTTGCTTGTGCGGCGGGCCTATATTGCGGCGGCCCTCGCTGTTGTCTATGCTGGTGATGTTGTCTATGCTAGTGATGTTGTCGATGCTGGTGATGTCGATGCTGGTGATGTCGTCTATGCTGGTATTTGTGCGGCGGGCCTATATTGCGTCGGCCCTCGCTGTTGTCTATGCTGGTGATGTTGTCTATGCTAGTGATGTTGTCGATGCTGATGATGTCGATGCTGGTGATGTCGATGCTGGTGATGTCGATGCTGGTGATGTCGATGCTGGTGATGTCGTCTATGCTGGTATTTGTGCGGCGGGCCTATATTGCGTCGGCCCTCGCTGTTGTCTATGCTGGTGGTTGGTGCATTGGCACTGGTGATGTTGTTTATGCTGGTATTTGTGCGGCGGGCCTATATTGCGTCGGCCCTCGCTGTTGTCTATGCTGGTGATGTTGTCTATGCTAGTGATGTTGTCGATGCTGATGATGTCGATGCTGGTGATGTCGATGCTGGTGATGTCGATGCTGGTGATGTCGATGCTGGTGATGTCGTCTATGCTGGTATTTGTGCGGCGGGCCTATATTGCGTCGGCCCTCGCTGTTGTCTATGCTGGTGGTTGGTGCCTTGGCACTGGTGATGTTGTTTATGCTGGTATTTGTGCGGCGGGCCTATATTGCGTCGGCCCTCGCTGTTGTCTATGCTGGTGGTTGGTGCCGTGGCGCCCGCTGGTGCGCGCGATGATTGTGCGCTGTTACGGTGGTGGCGCGATGATTGTGCGCTGTTATATTGGCGCGCGCTATTGTAGTGGCGCGCGCGGTGGTGGAGCGCTATTGTATTGGCGAGCGCGATGGTGGAGCGCTATTGTATTGCCTATGGTAGTCCGTGATGGTGGTAGGTGACATTGGCGCCTAAATTTAAGAGATATTTATAAAATGAAATAAAAATGATGGTTACAAACGTAAAATATGGCCTAATAATGACAAAGGCTTCTTTATGACGAAGGAATGTTTTGCTTTCGCGTGGCATGGGAACTGTACCAGTATCCGGACAGCGCCGGTGGACGGACACTATGTCCATGTTTTGGGATTAATAGTCCAATCTCCAACAAAAAAAATATTTTGAAATAGCTACACTAATGGAAATATACATGTTTTCTGAGTGTCCTTGGAAAATTTGGGTTGAATCAGAAGTATGGTTTAAAGTTACACGTACTTTAAGAGAGAAGTTTGAGCATCCGGCAGAATTACAGGTTTTGTAAACGAAAATAGTGGGAACTGTTTAGGAAAAATAAGTGCCAACCAAGTATTTATTAACATATTACAAAAAAAATTAGTAATATCTGTTTGAAATATAATAAACTGTCCGGAAACTAGAACAAATCGAACCCTTTTATTTTTATTTTTAATTTGATAATACTAAAACGTTATAAATTTATATTATACATGCGTCACAGTGTTCAGAAATGCCTATATTTTTATAAACAATTTAACTTTTTGCGGCATCGTATATAGTGAGAAATTGAGTGTAAGTCAAAGATGAGAAAAACGCTAAGTGTCCGGATGCTATGTCACTGTTTGGGATTAGTAGGCAAATCCAAAAAAAATTATTTTCAATGGGTACTCATCTGGCTTTATTGTAAATCTGATCCTATACTGCTTTAATTTAGTTGTCGGCCGCACACACCGATTTTCCCCCTTGCAAAATGTATTTAATTATGCACGAAACTTTGACTGTAATACAGCCAAAAGTGAATACTAAACTCACTGCTATATTAAGCGTTGTCGCTTTCAAATATTTATTTCACACTTTTTTTTTATTGCTGTCGCAATAACTGAATAATTGTTCTATGCTTTTGCGTAGAATTTGGAAATATTTTTCCTTTAATTTCACTAGAGAATTAATGTCAAATTCGCAAAATGAGAAGCAAAGTTCGCCACTTTTATTTTTTTCTCGGTTTTGTATTTACGGTGTATCACTAAAAATTTTTTCACGACACATCACGACCGTTCGCACCAAAAAATGTTCACGTTTGAATGGTCGAATGCCGGTGACGCCGCTATAGGGAAAATTTCCAATCAACTGCGACTGCGCAATGGAAAAGTTCCGTTGACCAGTCTGACATGGCGTGATCGTTGCCAGGTGGGACACTACGATTGGTGGTTGCCATCAGGGTTCGGACTTTTATTACTATTTTAGGGACTTTTTTGTACTACCAAATTTGGTAAAAGTACAGTACTCATTCCGAAACAAAAAAACAGGCCTTATGCTATTGAAATTAACGTAGGAGATATGATTTTACAACTGTTTAGTAGATTTCATGATAGTTAATCTGTAGACATTACTTAAAGTGAAAGTTCGGTAATTACACTTTTATTTTAAGGCTTTAAAGGAAAAGGAATTTAGTACTTTTACTTTTACTACTATTTTGATCTTTAGTTAGTTTTAGTAAAGGTGAATTTTCAAGTATGGAAGGAAGTAGAAATTAGAGAATATTAACAATGATTGATTATTTTACGGGAAAGTTTGAAGTCAGAAAAAGGATTTTACTTAATCAAAGGAAAAATCGAACTATGGTGCTATTAAATGAGAGCATAAAGCGTAGTAGATTTGCATAAAGTGCATTAAGTATTGAAATTACTACAATTTTAACTAAGTCCGAACCCTAAAGGCACGCTTTCGTTGGCGCGCGAAAAAAGGAAGGTTCTAGAACTTATGTTTGGTGTGTTCCCTTGGTGGTCCGCGGAACCCGACGTTACTGGGTTTTAGGATAGGAGACACATGAAACTCCTTGTCCGACCCTGCCATGGATAATACTATAATACACGAATATTGACGCCGTTAAAATGGTTAAACTCCCACCTTACAAATGCTTTTTACCAATTACTAATACTTATTGTCCACTTTGGTTGCACCTTGTTTTGGCGATATAATGAGTTATTCATCGAGTCAGGGTCAGGAATCAGGACGGGATTCCATGTGTCTCCCACCCTACTAATTGATGAATTAATATAAGTTACCCAATGATATATTTACGTTAATTTCCCCTACAAAAATTAAATGCTATTTACTTAATGTCAAATGCCATTTAATTCACTATCATATTTCGGGCAATCTGGTTTACCCTATTTTTTTTTTATTTCTGGCCACACCGAGAACACACCAACCACTTGTTTGTCTGGAAATTACAAATTCCGTTATTGGTGCCTTTTTCCATTTTATGGAACATTTGGTGCTGCCACCTCGGCAAAAATCACGCCACTTCCCAGAATCAATCGATTTATGTCAAACCGCAGGGTGAACCTAAACTGTCACCTATCCAACCGCAGTGAGTCATACCAATCAACCTCAATAAAAGAAAAATGACTATAAGTTGGAAGTAGACCATAACACTTCCAAACTGTTAATTAAAAGATACATGGCTCAAACCCCATTTATCGGAGTAATCGATTGTATGGGAGCTATATACTATGTAGTTCCGATCTATCTGATTTTCACTCCCCACATCACATATCTAACAAGTACCAAACATTCAAACTTTATAGCCCAAAACCCATTTATCGAAACTATCGATTATATGGGAGCTATATGTTGTGTTGGACCGATCTCTGTGATTTTTACTACACACGTTACGCATATGATATGTACTAAACCTGCAAAATTTCGTGTTCCTAGGCTTTTACTTGTAAGAGTTATAAGCCAAAACACGTTTATCGGATCAATCGATTGTATGGGAGCTGTGCCATGTATTAGTCCGATCTTGCTGTTTCCGACAAATGATTTATCTAAGACAAAATGGCTTCTCTATACCAAATTTCATCGACATATCTCTAAGTTTGAGAGACTAGTTTGCGTTCAAACAGACAGACGGACAGACTGACATGGCTAAATCAACTCAGCTCATCGCCCTGATAATTTCGGTATACTTATTAGCGGGTCTATCTCTTCTTCTTCTCATACTTACACACATCGGACCATTTCATGTTCATGAAAGGTATAACTACTTATTGTTATTTCTGAATAAAGATTTTCTGTGTTAGTTCAATGTCTCAGAAAAATTGGGTCTGCTCAAGTGATGTAGGTTACAAGTTCAGCAACTTTTAAAAAAGGAAGCTTAAAATTAAAATACGGGTATTTTGAAAACAGTCCTGAAAAAAGTATTAATATGTGTTTTCAACAACATCCAACACGTTTATATTTTGCAGAATTAAAATCAATTCGTGAAAAAAAAGTATCCCAAGCCAATTTCATGAAGAATTTTGTAGCATAAAGGATCAGAAGCAGTTAGAGACACTTTAAACGAAACCGACGAAGATGATTAAAACAAAATTAATTTCATTCCTTTATTATAGTCTGTAAACTTACATAAATCATTACTTTCATACCGTACTAGCTGACCCGACAGCCGTTGTTCTGCCAAGGTACTCCCATATGTGTTTTTCTTTAAAAATGTTCATACTTTTCTAGCAGGGAACTGATAAGTTATAATTTTCCAGTACCATGGTGTACTGATAAGGTGAGAGCACTTATCATGAAACACGAAGATTTTCTCTTTAGGTTGACAATCAAAATTCAGCTTCAAATAAAAAAAGTAAAAATCAGCTGATTTCTTGCGGTCACCTTCTTAGTACACCATGTCCAGTACCTTACACCTTGAGACCTGTTGAAAATAACAAACATTTTAATTAATATTTCTTATATTCTTTTTTTATTCACAAGAAAGGTTTTTACTCCCAAATTCACAATTTAAAAATAGAAGTTTCCTTTTTTGGTAAATTAGCGGTATCCACATCTATGCTCTCCAGGTACAGGTTCAAGTTCGTAGTTCCAATGAAATAATATCATAACCAAAAAAGTAAGCTCCTCGGGTATAACTTCTGATTTTTTGTCAGCTTTGGTGGACATAATTTTTTTTTTTTTGTTTCGGGATGACGCCGGCGAAGAGGAAACTCTCATGAGTACAGCTACACCGGTATAGCTGTATGCACCACTTGCAACCTCACAGTTGCACCTACGTACTAAAGACCTCTCCACTAACCTCACTCTCCCCGCAACTACCAAACAGGTGTTTTCTCATGGGGCTGGTTAGCTCATTGTCTCCATAGAGCTGTTTTCACAGAAGCCGGTTAACGATAACCGGAATTTAACTGTTGTAGCTGTTAAATTAACCCTTGAAGTGAATTTTTTTGAGTTACCATGCAATTGTATCTAAAAAAAGGATAACTTTAAAAAAATATATATGTCTAAGTTCCCAACAAACACAGAAAATGTTTTTCTCCAACTTTTGATAAAACCTTGATTCTCAAGTTGAGATTCAGCTTTCCTCACAACTTGAGGTTAAGCTTTGTTCTCCAACGTTATTTCTCAACTTGCGCATTATTTAAGATGAACTTGAGAAATTGCCAAATAGGGAATTGCCCTTAAGGTGAAGTTGAGATTTAATGCATTCACAACTTGAGAACCACCGAAATTCCTATATTAAAAAAGTGCTTTGAAGTTGAGAATACTATAACTCCACTATTGAGGTGCTGTTGAGAATAACCGTTGGAGATTTGAGAAAGGCATTTGACCTAAAATGAATCTCAATTTGATATCAAACAAAATTGTTGTTGAATAAGTTAACTTAGAAGACGATGCTAATCTGTCAGTAGTTCATTGTACTTACCATTCATCGAACCAACCAAAAGCTCTTATGCATTTCAGCCACACTTTTACAGTTTCTTAACAAAACTATTTAACTTACCCAAGTAAAGCATCATCACAGAAATAAAAAACTGGTTGATTTTGAAGCTTGAGTGGGAGAAAAAAGATAGTCTTTAATTAGGGAAAATATGGTAGATATACTTTTTCAGTAGTAGAAGGTTGAACATTGCTAGTAATCTGTCTGCACTCACTCCTGACGTCTGTATATGAGTTGCGCTAAATAAATTATCCTGTGACATAAAAAAAAAATATTAGCAATGGTGCTGGTGCAAGAACTGTGAAAATTTAACTTTACCATTCTCTCAACATAGTTCTCCAGATTCTATTACAATACTGACAGCATCAATTGCCACGATGAGTTTATTGCAACGCTTTTTGATAAACTACATTTTTTGTTTTATTTTCCGGTGCGTAAATGTATAATGATGACGGCCGACGCGACATATAGTTGTCCATGCGAAAAGCATGGAAACTCTAAATTTATTCGGCAAACTTGCAAACACTGACCCCTGACTTGTTTATTGTCATTGCAAATGCTAGTCGTATGGGAAACTGAAGCCGTTTAAAATCAAACGGAAGTTCCGTACATCAATTTACATACTTGCAAAACCTTTGCCATTGCACTGTTTTTAGGTATGTTGCAAACGGGTGTCTAGTTTATTTGCATATTTAAAGGAAGTTTCAATGCAGAATGAGCAGTTCGTTCCCCCTCTAATAAGGTTGCTGCTATCCCAGATGAAGCCAATGCCAGAGCAACTCCATTTATTGACCGGATTTTCGCTAGAAGTAATGATATTAGGAATGTTTTACCAGTACCTCCGGGTGTGTTTAGAAAGTAAATTCCACCAGTTCCATTGTTCGCAGACTCTACCAATGAGTCGTACACAGTTTTTTGTTCGCTATTCAAAAGCGGAACGTTTGACCGTACGGTTTCTGCCAATACTTCGGTATCATAGTGTTGTTCCCTTGCTAGCTCGTGATTAATTGCATCCTGCACTTTACCATTTGGTGAAAACATGCCTTAACTCGACAACACTTTACCCGGTATCGAAATACACATATCTTCAATCATTACCAATGCTTTATTTCGAATTTGATCAATTTCCATTGCTGGATTTGATGTTCGACAGCGTTCACGATACAAAATATCCTCAGACATATCGTCTCTATACTTCATCTATAAATTGTTTGAATTCGAAGGAAAACACGTAGCTATTATGATGGCGTACGAATTTAGTGTGGTGATGAGGATATTACCGAATCTTTCAGTGTATCATCCCAATGCAAATCGTTCTCAAGCAATAGTAAAAGCTGACATGCCTTTCGGTAAGTCGCACGCAAATGCCGATTAACTGTTTTAATATGATTAAATGACATAGGGCCGTGAACATTTACCAATAACAATCGAAGGTAATAACACTTGTCGTTATTTGGATGTACAGTGTAAATTCGACCAAGGGCATCTGAAGAAAATATATTCGGGTGACCTTTGACTGGTGTTCCCTGTTTCACCTTTGAAACGTTTTGGCTGAGGCATATAGTAAAATTCGAGCAAAGTCATATAAACCACGATTCTGCCATTCTACAGAGTACATCCAACACGTATCATTAGCCTATATGAATAAAAATTCATAGCGCTAACCTTTTTATTACTATCAGCACCTAAATTCGAAACAAATAAATTTCTCTATTCAGAACATAATAAAGGCAAAATCCTATTAAATAAAAAGTGCGCTAGATGAATGGTCTGTTTTGTTCTATATTTCTGAGCGATAATAGGCAAACTAAAATCTTTGAGGTTTTTAAGAGCTTGAGAAAGTTCCTTGTTTTAAAAAACCTCATTACAGCGCACGCTCGATAATCTGACCCAATTAAAACCAAGGCAGTTCACATTATCGAAAGTGTTCACATTATGGAATGCTCAAAACGAATAGGATAGTGCGTATTTATATATTGGAATTGACATTTGATTCATGTTTTCATTACATATCAATTTTTACGTTACACATATTATACAAAATCTAGGTTTTATTTGAAAAAATTAGTCATCATTTTCTGTATCTTCTGTGTTTCTAAAAGTTGGAGCACAGCTTTCTCTCTTAGACGTCTTAGTACATTAAATCATTTGGATCGACGTCTTCATGACCAGCCCACCTTATCGCCTTGTTGAAAATTTCAACTGCTTCAGCCCCCAAATACAGAATTAGCTAAGATCTGCGTAAACTACATTCAAATACTTTAACGTCTTTTGTTCATATTATAGAGTTTTTGGGTTTGTTCACATTACAGAGTAGACAATGCATAAAAAAGTTTGTTCACATTATGGGCTGTTCGAACAATAGAGCAAACGATTCTAATTCTGAGTTGAATATTACTTTGGTTGTCACTACAAAACGAAAAACAACCTAACTATTTAAATTATTTGAGCTGCCTTTCTAAAACCAACCAGTTAGATTGCTATTCGCCCCTATTACGGTTGTCAACATCAAATGTCACGTCGTATTATTATCAACATCAAGTCGTATCAATATCAACGTCGCGTCAATGCAAAACTGGTATTTACTTCATCAATGTATTGACGTTGACGTGTTATCGATAATTTAATAGCAAAACTATGATCCTTATACTTTTGACAGTTGTTTATTTACAATTTGTTGCGCATATAATTCTGCTTAAAGCTGCCATTATGCATACTTAGCATAGACTTGACTTGACTTGAGAACTGTCACTTAGCACTTAGAAAAATAGCAAGAGAGCACACTAGCCAGTTTCAAATAAGAGTAAAAGTTTCCCATATCGAATTGCTTTTTAAAAGTAATCGTGTGATTTTTTACATATAACTCAGTAAAAAGTACCAAAACGCATTTTCTTGGCATTAGGTTTCGATTTTCTGAGCTTATCTACAATCAGTATATAGTCAATGCCAAAAAAAAACTATAAAGCATTTTGGGAGGAACACAATTTTTTTTTAATTCAATTTATTTGACAGTAAGTTTTGCGGCTGCCATATGAATAATATACATCCAAAAATTCTTATCTCTATAGAATAGTTGGAGGATTTTATTCAAAATTTAAAAAAAAAACGTATGGCATCACACAGTTCTCTCACGGCGCTCACTAAACATAGAATTTACATAGAAAATCAAAACTCAACAGAATTCTAAGTCAAGTCAAGTAGGGTAATCGGATACATGCAAACTTCATTAAACATAACGGTAAGTGGCAGTTCCAAGTCAAGTCAAGTCTATGCTAAGTATGCATAATGGCTGCTTAAGATTTAAACTTTTGTTTAAAGATGTTTTTTTACATTATAAGCCGGAAAAAGCAACGCAAATCGCGGTAAAACTTTCCATCGAACGTCAAGTGTAAATACACGTCCAAAAATCTAGGTAGAGGTATCAAGAGACGCGACTTCACCTCCGTAACAAAAATCTGGAGGGGAAATCCGATATTTTTAGAATTTTGCGAGATATTTGCAGTTAAAGTTCACAATTTTTCTGCCATTTTCATGTGGTTGTTGTAAGGGCACATTAGGCTGAGCCAAAAAAGTGAAAAAGTGTGCGTACCGTGGCACGTTGGTACGGTTCAGGCAACCACCCGGAGTTGGAATGGCGTAGCCCAGGGAAAGGTGTTCTGCACATAAATACCATGGATCACGCCCCGGGGGATCTGACCCTGGTCGGTTTTTCACTAATAACTTTTCATTGAAACAAAATATCGGATTTCCCCCTCCAGGTTATTGTTACGGAGGTAAAGACGCGTCTTTTGATACCTCTCACGAGATTTTTGGACGTGTATTAACACTTGACGTTCGATGGAAAGTATTACCCAAATCGCAAACGTTTGTGCTGCCTTACATAATCGTTGTATTGACTTTAATGTAGAGGTCATCAAGCTACAATTCATCATCCGAAGCTGAAAATGCTCAAGATGGGTTTGAAGTAAATTTATCTGACGACTTACAAAACATGGAAGCTTCGCAAATACGCAGCATAAATACTTCAGCATTTTCTGCATAAACAAAAATATTTATTCTTTTTTTTAAAAACTAATCTTTAACAATATCATAATGTTTGTATGAAAAAAACTTATAAACTATAAATTACACAAATTCACTTAGCAGTCACTTGATCAATGCTGGCGGTCAGCTACCGCTGGACAAACGTACACACATATATGTATGTTTCACATAAATGTAAGTTTGTATGCCAACGCAATCTGTCTTCAAATTTTTTTTTTTTTTTTAGAATTATTTTACCAAATTTTTATAGCAGAATATTTAATTGAGCGCTTGTCGTCACCAAAAACTGTGTTGACAAATTTTATGATTACACCCGTCAAAAGAATATCACTATTGTTGTCGCAAATACCAAAATAGTATCAACAGCTGTCAATAGTTATCGAAATTGACAATGGCGATACCAATTCGTCAACATCAAGTCAATACTGAAAAGTATTGACAACCGTAATAGGGGTGATTATAATTTTCCACACCCAGAAAACAAAATTTTTCTTAAGGAAACACTTCCGATCTGGATTAAAAAACACACTGATTCTTACAACTATTTTAATTACCTGTTACTGGATTAACCATCTTTATATTGAAGTGGTAGCCATCTTCTCCCTGCCAAAATATCAACGGATATTGTAGGGCGTCATAAGATCTATGAGTTTCGGGTACACGTTTTAACTCATTTTTACGGCGATTGAGCACAATGTCTCTAGATGATATATTTTCTCCCACAATAACAACAGCCATTCGTTGATTGTTGGTGCGTTAAATCTTCTTGGGTGCTCCCCCAAAGGCGTTTATCAGCTTTGATGATAATACCATGGCCATCGGATGGCATTCTTTCTAATGCTGTTTTGAATACCCTAACTAACTCGTTGTTCGCGTGTAGAAAATTTTGCAATTCTCTAACAATGGTCCGTTTCAGTGCTAGAATGTGAGCACAACGACGATCAACTTCGTCATCTGAGTTGCTCATAAAATAAATTTGTAAAAATTGATGGTTAGTATTTGGAGGAGGTAGCAATGCTCCATGTAGATGGTATATTTGTCCTTGTATCTGAAATAGTCCAGATGTGTAAAAAAAAATTTAAAACGATGCAATTGAAAAATATATAAATATTGTGGTTACCTTGAATGTAGGCATAAAGTTATCTTGTACTGCATGAGTGGCACCAAATGACGTCATTTGAAAAGAGCTATTATATTTTTGTATGTTTGCCAAAAAATGGGTAGAATCGCTTCCTGTGCCAGAAGTTAATATGCTCAATGGTACTGGCGGGGGTACCAACTGTGCCAATTTAACTTTGCTATTTGCGCAACAAAGACCTGGAGATTCACCACTGTACTTGAACGCTTTACAATACGGACAAACGACTGACATATCTACAGTCACTACTGATGTATAGGTACTGTAGTCGATTTGTGGATCGTACCGAAATGCTGCTAGCTCCATATTTACAGAAGCAAGGCTTATGGCCGCGTCACAACCAAGTTTCGCATGTACATGCATTTAACGCAAACTTATGCGTCACAGGAACAGCGGCACAATCATCACGCAAGGTTTTGCATTTGTAAACAGCTGATTTTTATTTGCGCCAATTTGTTATATTAAGCGCGCACCAAAAGCCAAATGCTTCTTCTTATGCTTTTCATGCATCAAAAGTTGAAAGTTGGCAACTTTTGTATGACAGATGTCGCTAATGATGCGCGATGTGTCGTTCTCCACTCAAATGAACATTTTCAACTCATCTGTCAATGCTTGATGCTGCGGCAAAAATTGATTGTGATGGGGCTATTAGACCCAGTCGTCGATGCTGACTCTGTCGAATTCTCTGTGGTTGTAACCGTTGTGCACTAACTCTACTCATTCTACTCCTGTCAACTTCTCGTTCGTTTTCAGTCAGACGAACGCGCAACTATTATTCAAATTTCTTATAGTTCGCTGAACGTCGTTGTGGTTAGAACGTGCGTTAGTTCGCCTTATATTTACCCGACTCCTCTAACCTATATCAAGATTTCTTCTTGGCATTATAGGGATATCTGCGATATAAATATTTGTAAGAACTTAAACAAAATTTGATATGGTGTGGTATTGATTATTAATCTAAATAGACAGACTCTACATATTAGACTTTGCAATAAAAACTCAATGAGTATTTATTAAGAAAAACCGTCAAAGTTATTACAACGTTGCTAGAACGACTAAACTAAACTTTGTTTCAAGAAAAGAATTGTATGCATATCTAAAAACAATAACATTATGCGATACACGTCAGAACTAACTCTTGTTATTGCTGCTTACTTAACATTTTTTTGGTAATTATTTACAGCATGAAATTGCTTTCTAAATCTTGTACCCTCTCGGAAGAGGTATCAAAAGACATGCTTTGATCTCGGGATTAATACTCGGAAATCGTTATTTTATTTCTGTAAAGAAAAATTTGCAAACAAATATTCTATCAATTCCATGTGGTTGTTGTAATCACAACTGTAGGGTGTTCCGAAAAGTGCATAAGTGCTCGGAAAAACGGGTTGGTGTAGCCAGTGTTGGACCGGCTCGGATTATTAATACCAAAATCAAAAGGCTTTCGAGGTTTTTGGACGTGTTTTAGCAGTTCCGCGTTGTAAATAATTACCATATTTTACTTTACTGTTTAAGAAAATAAACTCACCCTACATATACACCGTCTCGAAAAAAATATCAAATGACGTGTTTTGATGTCGGGATTAATACTCCGAAAGCGGAGAATCATTATTTTATTTCTGTAAAGAAATATTTGCAAAAAATTTATTTACAATTCGATGTGGGTGTTGTTATCATAAATGTAGGGTGCTCCCGCGGAAAAACGGCTTGGTGTAGCCGGTGTTGCACCTTCTCAGATTATTAATACCGAAATCAAAATGTGTCTCGAAAGAAATATCAAATGACGTGTTTTGATCTCAAACAAATTTTTAATCAATTCGATGTGGGTGTTGTAACCACAAATGTAGGGTATTTCAAAAAGTGCATAAGTGTTCTGAGCGGAAAAACGGTTTGGTGTTTAGTAAATAATGACTGTTTTACTTTATTGTTTAAGAAAATCACCTCACCATACATGTTCCCTGTGAAAAGAGGTATCAAAAAACGGGCTTTGATTTCGGGATTAATACTCAAAAAACGAATTATTATGTAAAGAAATATTTGCAAAAAAATGTTCTATCAATTCGATGTGGGTGTTGTAATCACAAAATTAGGGTGTTCCGAAAAGTACATAAGGGTCCTGCGCAGAAAAAATGGGATGGTATAGTCGGTGTTGGTCCGGCACCAACTTAGAGAAGTGTTCAGAACAGATAAGAGCAGTGTAAATTTTTGGTGCCTTGTCAATAACTTTTCACTAATTCGTCGCTTTTGGATTATTAATACCGAGATCAAAAAGCGTCCGGGATTTTTGGATGTGTTTTAGCGGGTCCGATATGCAAGTAATAACTATATTTTACTTTATTGCTCAAGAAAATCAACTCACCCTTTTATTTGTAGTTAGCACTTTTATCACTTAAAACACACTATTCTTATTATTGCCTGGAGTCTTCTTTCTCTTATTAACTTTTTTTATAGTTATTATTTCATTAAATAATCGGTAAACAAAATATTAACTTACTCACTCGCGAAAAGCTTCGAATAGACTTAAAATTTTTAGAATTTTCTCCATTTTATAAACGAAAAAATAAGTTCATGATGCATTCAAAGCCTACTATGTTGCTGTCTAAATTCAAATTATATTTTCTGTTTTACATAGGAGAAAATAAATTCATGATGTATTCAAAGCCTACTATGTTGCTGTTAAAATTCAAATAATGAACGAATAACAGCCTACAACGACTTTTTGTGATGGCCAAAGTTGCAAAGTAGTGCTTTCAACACATAGAAACTTTGGTTATTGACCTCACTTTTTCACCTTTCTCAAAAGTAGAGAAAAACAGCTTTCACCCCTTCAAAACTATTCACCACCTATTGTAAATCAGAAATGATTCCATGTGGTTGTTGTAATCACAACTGTAGGGTGTTCCGAAAAGTGCATAAGTGCTCGGAAAAACGGGTTGGTGTAGCCAGTGTTGGACCGGCTCGTATTATTAATACCAAAATCAAAAGGCTTTCGAGGTTTTTGGACGTGTTTTAGCAGTTCCGCGTTGTAAATAATTACCATATTTTACTTTACTGTTTAAGAAAATAAACTCACCCTACATATACACCGTCTCGAAAAAAATATCAAATGACGTGTTTTGATGTCGGGATTAATACTCCGAAAGCGGAGAATCATTATTTTATTTCTGTAAAGAAATATTTGCAAAAAATTTATTTACAATTCGATGTGGGTGTTGTTATCATAAATGTAGGGTGCTCCCGCGGAAAAACGGCTTGGTGTAGCCGGTGTTGCAGCTTCTCAGATTATTAATACCGAAATCAAAATGTGTCTCGAAAGAAATATCAAATGACGTGTTTTGATCTCAAACAAATTTTTAATCAATTCGATGTGGGTGTTGTAACCACAAATGTAGGGTATTTCAAAAAGTGCATAAGTGTTCTGAGCGGAAAAACGGTTTGGTGTTTAGTAAATAATGACTGTTTTACTTTATTGTTTAAGAAAATCACCTCACCATACATGTTCCCTGTGAAAAGAGGTATCAAAAAACGGGCTTTGATTTCGGGATTAATACTCAAAAAACGAATTATTATGTAAAGAAATATTTGCAAAAAAATGTTCTATCAATTCGATGTGGGTGTTGTAATCACAAAATTAGGGTGTTCCGAAAAGTACATAAGGGTCCAGCGCAGAAAAAACGGGATGGTATAGTCGGTGTTGGTCCGGCACCAACTTAGAGAAGTGTTCAGAACAGATAAGAGCAGTGTAAATTTTTGGTGCTTTGTCAATAACTTTTCACTAATTCGTCGCTTTTGGATTATTAATACCGAGATCAAAAAGCGTCCGGGATTTTTGGATGTGTTTTAGCGGGTCCGATATGCAAGTAATAACTATATTTTACTTTATTGCTCAAGAAAATCAACTCACCCTTTTACTTGTAGTTAGCACTTTTATCACTTAAAACACACTATTCTTATTATTGCCTGGAGTCTTCTTTCTCTTATTAACTTTTTTTATAGTTATTATTTCATTAAATAATCGGTAAACAAAATATTAACTTACTCACTCGCGAAAAGCTTCGAATAGACTTAAAATTTTTAGAATTTTCTCCATTTTATAAACGAAAAAATAAATTCATGATGCATTCAAAGCCTACTATGTTGCTGTCTAAATTCAAATTATATTTTCTGTTTTACATAGGAGAAAATAAATTCATGATGTATTCAAAGCCTACTATGTTGCTGTTAAAATTCAAATAATGAACGAATAACAGCCTACAACGACTTTTTGTGATGGCAAAAGTTGCAAAGTAGTGCTTTCAACACATAGAAACTTTGGTTATTGACCTCACTTTTTCACCTTTTTCAAAAGTAGAGAAAAACAGCTTTCACCCCTTCAAAACTATTCACCACCTATTGTAAATCAGAAATGATAAATTGTTGAACTCAATAAAATTTATATTTCAATGAAACGGAAAAATGTGTACGGATTTAAGTCCCCTGCAGGAACATTTCAGTTAGACTACCAGAGATCTCCACTAACTACCATTTATTTGGCAGCTAAGTTTCTTTAGCTCAAATATGATTAAGGTGAGGATTTAAATTTTGTTTGTTCTTTCTATATAAATAAAAACTATATCCGATAGACCGCCGTGGTGTAGAGGTAGTGTTCTCGGCCTTTCATACCTAAGATTCAGGGTTCGAATCCTGATGAAAGTTATATCAAAAATTTTTAGAAAAGTTTTTTTCTAATTCGTGGTCGCCCCTCGGCAGTAATTTGGCAAACTCTCCGAGCGTATTTCTGCCATGAAAGGCTTCTCAGCAAAAAATGCATATGCCGTTCGGAGTCGGCAAAAAACTGTAGGTCCCGCCAATTTGTAGGAAAAAATGAAAAGCAGTACACCGCAAATTGGTAGAAAAGCCCGGTCAAAATATCATAGGAGGTTAGAGAGCCATTTAGTTTTTAGTTTATATCCGATAGAATGAAGAAAAAAATATTAAAATCGGTAAAGTCATTATTGAGTATTAGCTTAAATATTATTAATTGAATCAGATCGGAAACATTAAAGCAAAAATATTTAAAATCGGTTGAGCCGTTATGGATATTTTACGGGACTGACGAGCACAAATTCATTTATATATGTATATATAGATAGATGAATGAGGAAGGGTTGATGTCGGGATTAATACTCGGAAAGCGGAAAATCGTTATTTTATTTCTGTAAAGAAAAATTTGCAAACAAATATTCTATCAATTACATGTGATTTATGTAATCACATATGATTTTCAGTTAGTTAGCTACACCTCGATCGTTTATAACTTGCGTAGTTTTGCATCGATTTTCTTCGATGATAGCTCATCTGTTTTGTAATTAAACAGAGCTTTCCGTAATGAAAAAATATATGGAAAAAAGTTGTGTTTTTGGAATGCAGCCCTCGCAAAGAGTTTTTTTCATATTTTTTCATAAAAAAAAAACAAAAATCTGAAATGATAAGCTAATATCTGGTTGAGCAAAAAACAATGTATGATACATTTATACAAAATTTTATTGTGATTGTCATTCTGTAAACCTTTTTGCAATAGCTCGACCCGTTCGTGAGATATATGTACGTATAAAAAGGGAGCCGTCTTTTTGGTTTTTTCGAATAACGGTAAATTGCAAATATCTCGAAAACGGTACCATAAAATCAAAAATGAACTCGATTTTCGAAATCAGGGGGTAGTTCTACATACGAATTTCATAGCGGCGTTTCTGGTAGAGAGAAAAAGTTGAAATTCGTGGTCCAGTGTTATCAATCTCAACGTCTTTTGACTTTCACGACAACTGAACGCCCACCATCTGAAGTTGATCGTCTACGATACAATGGACAGGGGCGGATCCAGGAAAATTTTTCGGGGGGGGGTCCAGATTTGATATCTCCAATACAAAATTTACAAGAAAAGTTGGAAGATAATAACCGGAGGTATGAATAACAAAAACTCACACATATATGTATACTTACACAGTACAATTATTATATACATATTTGCAATGTATTCTTACCCAATAAACAACCCAATAAACAATGAAGTAAGCTAGTTTATTAAACAATATTTTCCAAGTGTAAAATGTAAATGTTTTCCAAACAAGTTTGTAACTAGAAAATTTCACAAACGTTTAGATATGTATGTTTTTCCAATGGTAGCCTTGGAGAAATTACTTCAGGTGAACTCTCAGCGATTTGAAAAATTTGTCAGTTTTCAAAAATAATGTTTGAAATTTTATATGCTTCATTTATATTGATTTTGTTATATGGGCATCGTGGTGTGACGGTAGTGCAGATGGCCTACCACACAGAAGGACCTATGTTCGAACCCCGCTACAGGGAATATGAAAAATTATTTGAAAAGGTTTTTTAAAACGATGACACCCTCAGGCTTCTCAGAAGAAGAATTTATTATAAGACATAATATTTAAATAATTAATTTAAAAAAAAGTTAAGGAAATGATAAGGATTCGAACCAGCAACCTTCGGGGCACACTCCCACAACATATTCGTTAGGCTATTGGCCCGTTTTCACCGTTGTTGCCCAAATTGGAGTTTTATCAATCAGTTTTCAACGAACCCTTACTGTCCATTGAATAAAACGTTTATTAAACATTGTTTTCCAAGCCTCAATTCCAATTATTTAAAAAGGGATCACTTTCGTTGAGTCGACAATGTTTTCCAAACGTTTTACAATGATTATAGTAAACGTTTTCCAAACGAAAAGCTTGCAAAAGTAAGTTTATAGTAAAAGTATTTTGCTTATTGGGTAAATTTTCGAATGACAGACGATATGTACATATAACGCTACGGACTTAGTGCCATTGCTATACTTCTCTCATTATAATATTTAATTGTTGAGTAAAGATGTTCATTTCTATAAGCGATGACGAGATAATGCCAGATCAATTTACGAACATTACCTATAGAGTAATATCAATTCTCCTTCCTTTTCTTGCCAGAATATCCAGTATCTGTTCATGAGTAACTTCGATATCTCTGTGAATATTCAACATTGCCAATCCATTCAAACGTTCTTCTCCAGTTTTATTTCGCAAATAGGGTTTTACTCTCCGTAAAGTAGAGAATGATCGTTCGCCTGAAGCTACCGTAACTGGCAGTGTAGCACCTATAGTGAGAAAGCTATGTATTTCTCTGTAAAACTGTGTATCACAAACGTTCAGAGCTTCAATAAAGGTTTTCGGCCGGTTTTCTGCAGATACGTTCGAACAGAATCTGTAATAAGTAACTGGTCATCCATTTCGGGGGGGGGGGGGGGGGGGGTGGTCCGGACCCCCTGGACCCCCTGGACCCCTCATCTGAATCCGTCCCTGACAATGGATATCCATCATTGCCTGTTATAGTGTCAGCAATAGGTCCTCTCGGGTAACCCTTACAGCACTTACCATCAACCATACATGGTGAGGTATTGTTTAAAGCTCCGCCTGGTCCATGTATCATATTTTTAGTCACCACCGCATGCAATTTTGGATCAGCGGCTACATCTGGTATTTCATCTGAAATAACGTTATTGATTCCATCAGGTCTTATTTTGTTCACTAACCAGAGCAAAATTTGCGCATGACGAAACCACATTTCTGCCATTCTACAGAGTACATCCAACACCGAACTTGGCCGTACACACGTTGCTGTATGATAAAGTCCAAAAGAGACTTGATTTCTGTTTAAAAACTCTAGCAGTGATGTCATGCCTATCGATTGGAGTTTGGCTAGGAATAAGTGCTTTCTTAATTTCGACCCATTGAGTATTGCATGCAAAAGTTATAAATAGATCAGGGCGACCATATCGCCTGACATAGGTCCTTGCATCTTGCGCGTATTCATGCATATGACGTGGGCTCCCAATGTAAGTAGCAGGTAATATGGTTCTTGTACCCACGTTGTTGGCATTACCATCAATATTGATTGCATCGCGAAGATGTATATATTCTTCATATCGAAGCTTTCTTTGATACAGACGGATGTAAGTCAAGCGTTCCGTCTCGATTTTGACACACATGTCAACTGCGAACTGATGGACAAGGCGACGGCACAGTAAAATATGATTGGTTTCGCCTTCACGTATGATAAGCCTATATGAATAAAAATTCATAGCGCTAGCCTTCTTATTACTATCAGCACCGAAACAAGTAAATTTCTCTATTCAGAACAGCCGAAGGTCTTTGTTACTTGTGCTCCTTCTTTTGTAATTTGGTGATTTATCACCTTTCTGTATAATAATAATAATAATAATATTCAGAACATAATAAAGACAAAATCCTATTAAATAAAAAAAATTGTTCTATATTTCTGAGCGATAGTAGGCAAACTAAAATCTTTGAGGTTTTTAAGAGCTTGAGAAAGTTCCGAATTTTAAAAAACCTCATTATTTCAAAAGCAAATGATTTTAATTCTGAGTTAAATACTCACCCCTATTACGGTTGTCAATACTTTTCAGTATTGACTTGATGTTGACGAATTGGTATCGCCATTGTCAATTTCGATAACTATTGACAGCTGTTGATACTATTTTGGTATTTACGACAACAATAGTGATATTCTTTTGACGGGTGTCAACATAAAATTTGTCAACACAGTTTTTGGTGACGACAAGCGCTCAATTAAATATTCTGCTGTAAAAATTTGGTAAAATAATTCTAAAAAAAAAATAAAAAATATGAAGAGATAGCATTGCGTTGGCATACAAACTTACATGTATGTGAAACATACATATATGTATGTACGTTTGTCCAGCGGTAGCTGACCGCCAGCATTGATCAAGTGACTGCTAAGTGAATTTGTGTAGTTTATAGTTTATAAGTTTTTTTCATACAAACATTATGCTATTGTTAAAGATTAGTTTTAAAAAAAAGAATAAATATTTTTGTTTATGCAGAAAATGCTGAAGTATTTATATTTTTTAATCTAAACAACCAAAAACGAATTACAAAAGGCTTTCTTTAATTTGTTGACGTATTTGCGAAGCTTCCATGTTTTGTAAGTCGTCAGATAAATTTACTTCAAACCCATCTTGAACATTTTCAGCTTCGGATGATGAATTGTAGCTTGATGACTCTACATTAAAGTCAATATGACGATTATGTAAGGCAGCACAAACGTTTGCGATTTGGGTAATACTTTCCATCGAACGTCAAGTGTTAATACACGTCCAAAAATCTCGTGAGAGGTATCAAAAGACGCGTCTTTACCTCCGTAACAATAACCTGGAGGGGGAAATCCGATATTTTGTTTCAATGAAAAGTTATTAGTGAAAAACCGACCCGGGTCAGATCCCCAGGGGCGTGATCCATGGTATTTATGTGCAGAACACCTTTCCCTGGGCTACGCCATTCCAACTCCGGGTGGTTGCCTGAACCGTACCAACGTGCCACGGTACGCACACTTTTTCACTTTTTTGGCTCAGCCTAAAGTGCCCTTACAACAACCACTTGAAAATGGCAGAAAAATTGTGAACTTTAACTGAAAATATCTCGCAAAATTCTAAAAATATCGGATTTCCCCTCCAGATTTTTGTTACGGAGGTGAAGTCGCGTCTCTTGATACCTCTACCTAGATTTTTGGACGTGTATTTACACTTGACGTTCGATGGAAAGTTTTACCGCGATTTGCGTTGCTTTTTCCGGCTTATAATGTAAAAAAACATCTTTAACCAAAAGTTTAAATCTTAAGCAGAATTATATGCGCAACAAATTGTAAATAAACAACTGTCAAAAGTATAAGGATCATAGTTTTGCTATTAAATTATCGATAACACGTCAACGTCAATACATTGATGAAGTAAATACCAGTTTTGCATTGACGCGACCTTGATATTGATACGACTTGATGGTGATATTAATACGACGTGACATTTGATGTTGACAACCGTAATATTGGCGACTACTTTGGTTGCCACTACAAAACGAAAAACAACCTGTTTAAATTCATTGGGACTTATTTCATAATTTTAACTGGGAATTATGTCATAATGAAATAACTCCCAAATGAAATAATCCCCAATAAAATATCTTTGGGAGTTATTTCATAATTTTTGGAAATTGGGAGTTATTTCATTTTTTGGGACTTACTTCATTGCTTGTAATCCAGGCATTGGGAGTTATTTCATTTTTAATGGGAGTTATTTCATTTTTGTTGGGCATATTTTTAGCGAACTAACGTCATTGACATTAATTCGCATTAAGAAGGCGAACTAAAGTCAGTACATTTTTTTTTATATTCCAAATTTTCATTTTTCATTATCACCTTCGACTTATGATCATGAATCTGAGATTGGCTTAGGTCAGATCCCCGATTCGGGGCGTGATCAATGGTATTTATGTGCAGAACTCCTTTCCGCATTGGCGGCCTGCGGCCGCGCTTCAAAAAATAACCCTGGGCTACGCCATTCCAACTCCGGGTGTGTGCCATAGCCGTGGCTACCGCCACGGTGATGTCCTTCCGCGTGCCACTCTTTTCTCACAGGGTAATATGATTACAACAACCACATGAAAATGACAGAAAATTCTGAACTTTAACTGCAAATATCTCGCAAACTACTAAAAATATTGGCTCAGCGGAGTTATATTCATGCTCCTGGGACCAAAGCGCGTCTCCTGATACATATCTCAACATTTTTGGTTGTGTATTAGCGCTCGGCACCCCACGTAAACGATTACCACGTCTAGATTTAGAATCTGAAATGAGATTTTTTTCAACCGTTCAAAAGTTATTTGCAATTAAAGTTCACAATTTTCTGTCATTTGCATGTGGTTGTTGTAATGGCCCATTAGGCTGAGCCAAAAAAGTGAAAAAGTGGGAAACGTGGCACGCGGAAGGACATCACCGGAGTTGGAATGGCGTAGCCCAGGGTTATTTTTTGAAGCGCGGCCGAAGGCCGCCAATGTGGAAAGGAGTTCTGCACATAAATACCATGGATCACGCCCCGAATTGGGGATCTGACCTAAGTCAAATTTTCGCCTGCAGCGCTACTTTGTCGAATCTCAAACCCAAATGCCTCAATGACATTTTCATCAATTTCATTGTAACTGATTATATTGTAAAAATATACCATTTCAAATTTTGATTTGGGAGTTATTTCATTTTTTGGGACTTTTTTCGTTTGGGAGTTATTTCATTTTTTTGGGGACTTGTGGTTTCATTGTGAAATAACTGCCAAATATTGGGAGTTATTTCATTTCCTTCTTTGGGAGTTATTTCATTTATTAAAGTTGGGAATTATTTCATTTTTATTGGGACTTATTTCATTGGGAGTTATTTCATGGGAGTTATTTCATTTTGGAGTTATTTCACTGCACCGATTGTTGGTGCGTTAAATCTTCTCGGGTGCTCACCCAAAGGATTTCTTGCTATTTTGAATACCCTAACTAACTCGTTGTTCGAGTGTAGAAAATTTCGCAATTCTCTAATAATGGTCCGCTTCAGTGCTGGAATATGAGCACAACGACGATCAACTTCGTCATCTGAGTTTGCCCATAAAATAAATTTGTAAAAATTGATGGTTAGTATTTGGAGGAGGTAGCAATGCTCCATGTAGATGGTATCCCTACCAACCATGGCTATCCACTTTTTATGAATTTCTTATCGATTTCCAAAACCATCTCTATTTTTTGCTTCTCCTTACCAATACCAACGCATATTTTTGGGATATATTTCCCAAACAAAAATCGTTCTCTTTTTTCGCTATTGCAATTCCCATGAGAGTGAATGAAATAGAAACATTTTAATAATTGCAACCAAAAGGAATTTTATCAGCTGATTTAATAAATTAAATTTTCTGCCAAAATCAATTTCAATTTTTTTTTCGGTGTTTGGGCAAAAATATATATATTTCATTGAAAAGCAAGGTAAGTACGATAATTTTAAGCCTTTTTGATAAAAAATATTATTATTTATAATGCATTCTATGTTTTCACAGGCGCATCTTAGGTATGGACTGCTGTTCAGTGAATAATTGAAAGATTTTGGGGCTCTTTGCGGTCGGCCCACAAGAACGCAAACTAAGGCGTCGAACTTTGAGGTACGTAAAGTGAATACAGTGTAGTGTGCCTGACCAAGATCAGGGGTAAATTGTGGTGTCACCATAATATGCAATTGCACCAGCGCTTGTACATTTGTTAAAATGGTTGTTGTCAAAGTGAGTTGGGAACAGTGCACCTAGTCAAAATTTGGGGTATATTACGGTAACAGCATAATATACAAATGTTTATGCGCTTAAGCATTTGCATATCTTGGTTGTGGCCAAAGATTGTGCGGCAAAACAAAGCACCAAGGTCTTGTTTTTTTATAAATGTGCAAAACTATAAAATCGTAAAACGTGGGCGACAATAACCACGCGTATACATATATTTCGAAACATTTCACCACCAGAAAATGTTCAACTTTATTTGCAAATATCTATTCACAAGAACAAAACATTTCGCTTCCAGATTAATGATACCCGTCTCTATATTTTTAGCAGGTGTCTCCTAAGGAAAAAATTAACGTATACATTACGAATTGGAAGGCACATATCAAATTTCAGCGGTACATATATCTCAAAACTTAGGGCTAGTATGCACTCAGACATGTTGTATGTATGTTACAAATAACTTTTTATCAACCTATAGATTTTAACTATTTATTTATATTTTACAGGTATGTATTTTTGGAAGTGGAAAGCCTGCGCCTGTATGTATTTAATAATATAATAAGAATTTAAGAAGTTACTTTTTTCTCAAACATTTAGTTTATAATTGTATAGCTGTTTAGTTATTTAATTACCTTTCATTTGATGCTAGCTGCGTTTAAATCGCTTAATAATTTATTGTAAATTTTGTCAATTTTGTAAACACATATGTGTAATACGAACAAAATCCATGGATTTTTTTCAAGTGGTAACAAAGTTACATTTTTCTCAAACATTTAGTTTGTAATTTTATAGTTGTTTAGCATCAAAAGAAAGGTTATTAAATTACCTTTCTTTTGGTGCTAATTTCGTTTAAATCACTAAATAATTTTTGCAACAAATAAAACAGCATGTATTTAATTATATGTGTCTATAATAACTTTAAGTAAATTTTGAATTATATTTCTTAAAATTAAAGTATATATTTTCATTAAAACGTGTTTTATAAAAAAGAAATTGTTTTGAAATTATTTGGATTTTTTTGGGCCGTTTCCATATTTTTGGGGTATTTTTTTGGGCATTTTCCCTTAAAATTTGGGTATTTTTTAGGTACCAGTTTTCAGATCTGGCAACTCTATGAAAATGCAGCCCTTTGTTTTGGGAAATTTTTATAGTTAGAACGGCGCAGCTATGTATTTTCTTATGGAATTTCTTAATGAGTGCGATGGTGATGCAAGGTCACACGTACACGAAATTTACATGGGGAATGTGGATAATATCTGCACGCGGCCCATAGAAAACTATCCACTTTTTTATCTTCATTTGTGGATAGCGCGACCTATGTTTTATCCATTTTTTTATCTGCGTTTGGTTGGTAGGGATATTTGTCCTTGTATCTGAAATAGTGCAGATGTGTAAAAAAAAAAATTTTAAATGATGCAATTGAAAAATATATAAATATTGTGGTTACCTTGAATGTAGGCATAAAGTTATCTTGTACTTCATGAGTGGCACCAAATGACGTCATTTGAAAAGAGCTATTATATTTTTGTACGTTTGCGAAAAAATGGGTGGAATCACTTCCCGCGCCGTTAATATGCTCAATGGTACTGGCGGGGGTAACAACTGTGCCAATTTAACTTTGCTATTTGCGCAAAATAGACCTGGAGATTCAGCACTGCACTTGAACGCTTTACAATACGGACAAACGACTGACATAAGTCGGGTTCAGAGGTGACGTATCGGTATAAAACAGCTGATTCGACCAACCTTATGAGAAACAATGTAATCGATTATTGGTGCTACTATCTGTAACGTAACCTTACCGACCAAATGCATGTTGGTTTTTCCCTTACGTTAAGGATACGACTACAGCGATACGACTACTGCACCAATGAACCGGCCTATATCTCCAATCACTACTGATGTATAGGTACTGTAATCGATTTGTGGATCGTAACGAAATGCTGCTCGCTCCATGTTTACAGAAACAAGGTTTCGACCCAGTCGTCGATGCTGACTCTGTCGAATTCTCTGCGGTTGTGCACGAACTCTACTCATTCTACTCCTGTCAACTTCCCGTTCGTTTTCAGTCAGACGTGCGCGCAACTCGCGTATATGAATACTATTATTCAAATTTCTTATAGCTCGCTGCACGTCGTTGTGGTTAGAACGTGCGATAGTTAGCCTTACATTTACCCGACTCCTATAACCTACATCAAGATTTCTTCTTGGCATTGTAGGGATATCTAAGATATAAATATTTGTAAGAACTTAAACAAAATTTGGTATGGTGTGGTATTGATTATAATTATTAATCTAAATAGACAGACTCTACATATTAGACTTTGCAATAAAAACTAAATAAGGGAGTTCATAATAAATAGCATATGGGTTGACAAAATTATGCAATTGCATAAAAATGCACCGAATCGTGAGCGCCCTTTGTCAACTCTAATTGCAAACGTGTGAAAACAATTTGTGAACAGCTGATTCAGCAGACGTTCAATATAAATCGTTATCCGTATTGATGGATCGGCTTGAAGGCTGATTTAAACGTGTCGATTTTACGTTCAACCTTTACACGGTGGAACGACACAAATCGACTAGAAAAATTGACCCGTGTAAATAAGCCTTTTATGCAGAATAGCTGCAACTCCCAAGTATAAACAAAGGATGGGGATCGATAAGATATCATTAAGATGAGAACAAATATGTATATTTTTTTTAGCTAACAACAACAACTAGAGTTATTAAGGGTCAAAGTTCGTTGAACGCATTTTTTTAAATCAAAATTTCTCATAAACTTACGAACCGATTCCCTATTTTTTTCTGCATTGAATAGGTAATTGAATTACCTTTCATTTGATGTAACGTTTCTTGGGGTACAAAACCGCGTATATGCAAAAATTTAAAGCTTTTTTATATCAACGAGGCAAAGTAATCAATTCACAATACTTCAGAGACATCTTCATGTGCAAAGCACGTTTTCGCATTGGTGGCCTTCGGCCACGCTTAAAAAAAAATAACCCTTATCCGATCCATCACCGGCTCCGCGATGCAAATGTGTACTGCAGTACCTCTGTACGGAAAATCTTTTCGCGTTGGAGACCTTCGCCCGTGCTTCAAAAATGTAATGAGAAACTTTGATATAAAAAGTGCTTTAAATTTTGCATATGCGCGGTTTTGCACCCAAGCAAGGCTACATGAATTCATTTACCTACCTAAATTTTTGAAAACCGTTTCATTAGTTTTTGTAAAATCTTGATTTTAAAACACGTTTTAAATGAATTTTGACCCTTAATAATTCTTGTTGTGGTTGTTTCCGCCAAAAAAAATATATATTTGTACTTACCTTAATAATATCTATCGATCCCAGTCACTTTTTTTTAATTTGGGAGATGGAGCTATTCTAAATTCAAGCCGACCCATCAATACGGATCGCGATACATATTGAACGTGTGACAGCAGTCATAATTCAACAGCTGTTTCTAGAAATGCAATGCAACAAAATATGCTATGCAATAGATTTTTGGTGTTGCATTCTGCAAATTGCTTGACATTTGCATCCGCATGTATTTTGTTGTTGGCTTGACATTATTTTGCAATAACAATTTGCTATGCAACGATGCAATGCCCTTGCATCGTGATTCCGAATACCCCTAATGAGTATTTATTAAGAAAAACCGTCAAAGTTATTACAACGTTGCTAGAACGACTAAACTAAACTTTGTTTCAAGAATAGAATTGTATGCATATCTAAAAACAATAACATTATGCGATACACGTCAGAATTAACTCTTATTATTGCTGATTGCTTAAATTTTTTTTGGTAATTGTTTACGGCAGCATGAAATTGCTTTCTAAATCTTGTACCCTCTCGGAAGAGGTATCAGACTTGGTTTGATCTCGGGATTAATACTCGGAAATCGTTATTTTATTTCTGTAAAGAAAAATTTGCAAACAAATATTTTATCCATTCCATGTGGTTGTTGTAATCACAACTGTAGGGTAATCCGAAAAGTGCATAAGTGCTCGGCGCGGAAAAACGGGTTGGTGTAGCCAGTGTTGGACCGGCTCGGATTATTAATACCAAAATCAAAAGGCTTTCGAGGTTTTTGGACGTGTTTTAGCAGTTCCGCGTTGTAAATAATTACCATATTTTACTTTTTTGTTTAAGAAAATCAACTCACTCTACATGTACCCTCTCGAAAAAAATATCAAATTATGTGTTTTGATCTCGGGATTAATACTTCGAAAGCGGAGAATCATTATTTTATTTTTGTAAAAACTATTCGCAAAAATATTTTTTTAAAATTCGATGTGGGTGCTGTTATCACTAATGTAGGGTGTTCCGAAAAGTACATAAGTGTTCTGCGCGGAAAAACGGGATGGTATAGTCGGTGTTGGTCCGGCACCAACTTAGAGAAGTGTTCAGAACAGATTTATTATATGGATCACACACCGAATTGGGGATCAGAGCAGTGTAAATTTTTGGTGCCTTGTCAATAACTTTTCACTAAACCATCGCTTTCGGATTATTAATACCGAGATCAAAAAGCGTCCGGGATTTTTGGATGTGTTTTAGCGGGTCCGATTTGCAAGTAATAACTATATTTTACTTTATTGCTCAAGAAAATCAACTCACCCTTTTTCTTGTAGTTATCACTTAAAACACACTATTTTTATTATTGCCTGGAGTCTTCTTTCTCTTATTAACTTCTTTATAGTTATTATATACGAAAAATAATACGAAAAAATAAACTCATGATGCATTCAAAGCCTGCTATGTTTCTGTTTAAATTCCAATTATATTTTCTGTTTTACATAGGAGAAAATAAATTCATGATGTATTCAAAGCCTACTATGTAGCTGTTAATATTCAAATAATGAACGAATAACAGCCTACAACGACTTTGGTTGTTTATCTTACTTAATTTTGTGGCATTGGTTCTTTAACTAACAAAATTTTGTGATCGCAAAAGTTGCAAATAAGTGCTTTCAACACATAGAAACTTTGGTTATTGACCTCACTTTTTCACCTTTTGCAAAAGTAGAGAAAAACAGCTTTTACCACTTCAAAACTATTTACCACCCATTGTAAATCAGAAGTGATAAATTGCTGAGCTCAATAAAATTTATATTACTGCATTTATACAGAGGCAACTGTTGTTGCTTTTATCAGAAACTCTAGCGAATGGTGGAAGAGAGAGCGACGATGGAAGCGGACAGGTACCGAGTTGCCTGTGCTCTGTCTACACGCTTTGTTCTCAATACTGTTATGCTCGCTGCAGATTTATTTTGACATTTTTCTTCATACCTTGTTTTACATTCGCATATACAGATGAATTAATGACAAAAGGCGTTATTCGGCGCAGTTTTGAAAAATACAATGGACTCAATTAATAAAAAAAGGACGTGTGGGACTCGGGGACTGCCGCGGTAAAGCTATTGCATATTATCAACTTATGCCAGGCCCGTACGTAGCGGTGGGGGTTTTGAATTTCTTAAGACCGATAAGAAAACAAATTTTTTACGTTTATTGAATAAATGAGAAGTTAATATTGGTTAAACAATTTTATTATTATTATCTATATATTAATAGTTATTATTATTATCTTACAAGATATGTACATACATAGGTTATTCAGAAATATTTATAATTGAAATTATATGTTTATGGTAACTGAAAAAGGAAACATACATTTGAGACTTGATGTCTTCTAAATATCTTGAAAATACCGCGTCAATGGTGGTCCCATATTTTGTTGTGAATTCTTTTTGATCATTATTCATTTTCAAATTGAATTTTTCAAAAAGGAAACTTGTCAACCGCTCTGGTTTTCTATCAGCGAAGTTGATGTTGAAATCGCCAGCCAAGATAAGTGGAAATTTATTACCATTTGAACCAAGTATTTTTGCCCCTTCTTCAGAGTACTCCAGTTAAGTGCGATAAATAAATTGCTCTACCTCGTCCAATTTTGGATTCGGAGAAATGTAAATTGCTACCATGACAATGTGTAGCCCATTTCTGGGTTTGCATAAGCAATATTCGGAGTCATAATATTATTAGTAACATTATTGTTATTTTGGTAAATAACTACACCACCCTTTGGAGCAGTATCTCGTTGAACAATACATTTGAAACCAGGTATTTCAATCGGATTATCACGCGTCATGCAAGCTTCGCTAAGAAGTAAGACATTTGTTTGTCTCGTAACTGAATCTTGTAAATCGTATTTGTGAGTATTTAGACTTTGGCAATTGTAAGTCATTATTAAAATGCCACTTCGAGCTATCGTCTGAACATTATTTAAAGACAGTCGTTTGAATTTTTGCAACAAGGATGCAGTCGATGTAGCTTGCTTTCGATTATGATAAAATGAAAATGCTTCGTTATCGTTTTTGGTAGTGATATAAAATTTTTCAATATTTGTCACCCGAGAGAGCGCAACATAAACGAGTGCCTGAGAATGTGCTTTACTAAAATCATATACTATCTCGTCAAAGCTCCACCTCCATCCTCAAATAAGGGATCTCAATGCGGAAATCAGACGCTTAGTAGACCAACACAAACTATGATAAACTTATTATAATGGGACATTTTGGAAAAACTTGCCTCAATTATTATTATTATTATGAACTTGCCTCAAAGTCAAATTTTTAGGGAACTTTTTAGAATCCATTTTCATACAAAGTTTTTCGAGCGTAAAACGCAGCATAATTTTGGCAAATGGTCAAAAACGAGTTGTCAAAGTTTAGTTGTGAAGTTTTTTGCAAAATTAATTTTTTTTTTGGATTTCTGTAGTTTACTATGAATAACACTACTTTATAAGGTTCCTCATATGTAGACATATACATACATATGAAAGGCTGGGGTAGTTAAATGAAAAACGTATATTTAAAGTAAAAGTGTAAAAAAATATTGTATCTACAGTAAAATTCAGACAAATTGCTTTTTTCATTTAAAGTCGGAAATATGGTTGGAAAAATAAAACATATCTCTTACTTTTAATGAAAAAACGATTAGCCTGACTTTTACTGTACAATCTTTATTTATGTGATTGTATCAAACATTTTATAAGGTTTGCTTCACTTGCATTAAACATATTTTTTACTTTTACTCCCAACCTTTCATACATATATAGGTATTTCGACTCATTTATTAACCTTAATTTTAGTTACATATCTCCCATTTTGTAAAGCATAAAAAGGGTTACTGCCACGCCTATTTCCGAGGGGTTGATCATCGCGAAATCGTTTGAGCAAATATTCATAGCAATAGCTATAACACTCTACTGAAAAAAAAATTCCAAACGACAATTTTTTGGCACCATGCATAATGCTTTATATATGTAAATCTACTCTTTTGATTTGCGAAAAATTTATTTTTGAGACAAGTTTTATTAAGAATTCCCATAGTGCGATGCATACAAATTCATATGAATTTGTACCGCAACGCCTACTACCTTTGTGCCGCAGGAGTGCTTTATTTTCTTATTTTATTGCGCTACAAGTTAACAAAAGTGATTAATTATTCGATTGGTCAAATAGTCCATGAAAAGTTGTGAAAAGTGATTATTGTTAGTGCTATCGTGTTTAAGTGATTTTGTTAAAAAAAATGAGTGCCAGAAAAAGACAACAAAACTTAAGCGCGTTCTTCCATCCGAAGAAGCAAAGGTGTAATGGTGTACTTCCTGATAAAGTGAGCGGTGTCCAATTACATTCCGCGGAGCCGGCGAGTACGTCAGTGGCAACAGCCTCAACGAGCAACGCACTACAGGAACGGGATATAGGTGAGTAGTGTAATCCTTGTGGGTTTAGAAATTTTGTTTAGTTAAAAGTTGGATTGTATGGGAGGTACCACGCCCCTTTTTGGTTAACCACGAGTTTTATGAGTGAGAGTGGTGCTGTCATCCTATAACTTTATCCCAATTCTTATGTTCCTACTTTAAGCATTTTTAAAGAACAAATTGAGAAATTCCAAAACGGTTTGAAAATTTTAAAAGGTAATACAATTTTCTGTAAGCCATGCATACAAAACTTTTCGCTAGGCCCTGTGGCTCGAAGATAATGAGCAATCAACACGGATTTTAACCTTTTTTTGAAAAATGTAAAAAGTGTGTATTTTGCAGGAGAGGATATCGAAAACTTTTAATTTTGTTCCAGATATTTTTTTTTCTCTGTAAGCTCTGTTTTATTACAAAACAAATGATCTATCATCCAAGAAAATCGATGGATTATTACAAAAGTTATTAATGGTTTTGGAATTGCTCAATTTATTCCTGAGCTATACATGATTAGGTGTAGCTAGGGTCGGCGCATAGGCGCAGATAAATGTTTGTTGAAAAACCTCGCCTTGATGCGGATCGCAGCGAGATGCTCGTCCACAGGGGTGAACGCTAGTAGTCTTACACCACGCGATTTGCTGTGTGTCTGGCCACTGTAGTATACGTCACAAGGTTCGATGGTCGTCTTTCCTTGTCGCGTCCATCGTATTTCCTGCAGGACGGTGATGTCAGCCTTTGCGTTCGTGAGGACATCAACCAGTCGGGCAGCGGATCCTTCCCCGAAAGGGGTTTTGGTTTCATTGGTGTTGGCTTTTACGTGGCTGGTCCCAAACCCAGCGCACAACCCTTTTTCGGGGTTTTGAAGTAAATTTACACATTTATATAGCGAGCCGCTTGATCCAAGACAGACGCCCGCTTGCAACCGCACCTCCTGGTGTACAGACGCTGCGAAAAAGACCTCGGTGAGCCCTTAAACCAAATACGTCAGAGTGGCCCCACCGGGGCTCCCTCTCTTTCTGCCGCGAGCCTAGGAAGCCCACGTTGCCCAGAGTGTACAAAAGAGGACGCAAGAGTCGGGATTGAGCAAGGTCACTCAGCAACCACACCCAAATAATTTTTTTTGTTTGGCCGAGTCTAATGAACACGACACGGCGAATTAGACTTGCAAAGCTCTTCTAAACATGGGGAAGGAAACTTTAGAGCTTTGCTCAAATTTCGAATCGATGCTGGGGATGAAATACTTAAGGAACATATAAGACATAGCGCTAAAAATGCGTCGTATATAAGTAAGTCAACACAAAATGACTTAATTGAATGCTGTGGCGAGTTGATCAGCAATAAAATAGTGACCAAAATTAAAAAATCCAAATATTTTACCATTATGGCTGATGAGACCACAGATGTTTCCGTTTGTGAACAGTTATCAATTAGTATTCGCTATTTCGATGTGGATGAAACCGAAATAAAGGAAGATTTTCTTATGTTCATTGAAGTTGTCGAAACCACTGGTGAAAGCATTGCACAAACTATTCTGAATGCACTAGAAAAGCATGACCTTGACATTAAAATGTGCCGTGGTCAAGTTTATGATGGAGGAGCAAACATGAGCAGCAAACTAAAAGGTGTTCAGGCACGTATATTAAATGTTCAGCCCTTAGCCTTTTTTACCCACTGCTCAAGCCACCGGCTTAACTTGGCTATTAGCTCAGCCTGCACCGTACCCAGTGTAAGAAATGCAGTAGGGGTTATAGCAAGTACTGCCACTTTCTTCCGTGAATCGGCCAAACGAATACATCTTCTTAGAGAAGAAATACAATCTAATCTGCCACAAGACAAACAAAATATGTTAAAAAAAATGTGTGAGACAAGATGGGTTGAGAGGCATGAAGCGGTTTTGACCTTTATGGACGTGTTGCCATGTCTCCCTCCAATGTTACAAAAAATGGCTGATCAGCAATATGGGAGCAGAACAAATTCTGTACTGCCATTTTCTTTGCTGCAATCCATAACTTCGTCAGAATTCCTAATAAGCTTGGTGATCCTATCAGATATTTTAGGAATAACCCTGTCCTTATCTCGATCGCTTCAAGCCAAAGATATTGACATACTTTCTGCAGTTCAGCTTATTACTACGACCACAACAAGTTTGCAGAGGCAGCGTGAATCTAGCAATGACACATTTAAAAAACTGTTCGACCAGGCTGAGGCCATTGTAAATGAACTTGGTACAGAAATCACAGTCCGTAGAACCACCGGTCGTCAAATCAATCGATCAAACATTCAGACTGAATCAGTTGAAGAATATTACCGGCTTTCAGTTTATATTCCATTTCTAGACTTCATGTTGAGTGAAATGTCAACCAGGTTCCCTAGCGCTCCTCTACAAAGAATCGGACAGTTGCAAAAGTTGCTGTCGCATAACTTTAACGACGAAGATTTAGATAATGTTTTGCAAGGTGCTGAAGTTTATAAAGAAGATCTTCCTTGTTTTTTAGCTTTAAAGGGAGAGCTAAAAATTTGGCAACAGATGACTGAAAATATACCAGAATCTCCAGCAGATGCCTACAAACGAGCCACGATGCTGCCAAATATTAGAACCCTTTGTCAATTGCTGTGCACGTTTCCACTGACAACCAGCACTGCCGAGCGATCTTTTTCTACCTTACGCCGATTAAAATCATATCTTCGAAACAGCATAACAGAAGAGCGTTTGAATGGATTGGCTTTAATGCATATCCATGGAGATATTGCGGCACAAATGGAGGCTGATGAAGTTTTGGACGTTTTCACCAGGAAACACAGAAGAAAACTGTCTTTATTAAACATGTAATCATGGATGGAATATAATAAAACTGCTATTACTAAACAGAAATGCTGTTTTTTAATATTTTGACTTTGATGTAAGTTCTTAATATCCGTGTACTTGTGAAGATAAAATGAGCATATTTCAGTTGTTGATTTTTTTGCATGTTGGGCGTTCGTGCCCCCCCCCCCCCCCAAAAAAAAATTCTGGATCCGCCCTTACCTGTGCGGATAGTATTGTATTGAAATTGACTTCTTCAATGATGTCCTCCATTCAAACAGCTTCAACAATAAATTTCACCGACTCCCACAGTTAACCTTTAGCTGCGAATTAAATATATTAAAATAACAATAAAAGTATACAGACATGTTTGCCTGCAAGCAACAAAATAAACGAAAGCTTTGTTTTATTTTCAAGTAATCGACGCTTATGTACATATGTATGTACATTGCTGATTGTTTGGAGTTTCGGTTATTTTGTTGCATATATGTACATAAGCTTTACTTTATTTTTTAAAACGCATTAATACACATTAAGAACACGATTTATTTATCAAAATATATGTTATTTAATTATTTTACTCACATTTTCACAACTTTAGTTGTAATACTAACTTATCACTGCAACACACGAGAAACAATTAAATACGAACAACTGTCGTGTTATGCACGAGCGCTATTATTCGAATTTTCGAGCAACCATACTTGCATAATGATACGTTCACAGGGTCACTTTGATATTTTTGCTCATAAAATCGATTATATCAGTATTAGTTTGACATTTTGGAAGATCAATTTGATTGCTTCATTTATCAAATTAAAAGAATAAATGCAAATCTAATAAGATTGACTATCAATTGGAAACTAAAAATTTTTAATATTTTTAAGCTCGAAACTAATAATTTCCTTGGGCAAATTAATAACCACAATTCAAAATTGTTATTTCTGACTATTTTTTTATATTACAGTGCACTCGCGAAAACTCGAACTAATGAAAACCAGCCCTGTCCGAGTTATCGAAATGTTCGAGTTTTCGAACGTTATGTATTTTTAATCGATATATGTACCTATTATTTTTAACAGTTTTTATACCCTGTCCAATTTTATGGTATTATTAATCAAAGAGATTCTCTGGTTTGATGTTTTGTAGTTCATTGCCAGTTTATTTAATAAAAAATGCTAGCAAATATGAATGTTGTTTACAAATTATGTATTAGAAAAAAGCAGTGATTTTGGTTTGATGTTTCTTATTTTCTACCGCATTCAATACAGCCTTTTTTGCTAAACTTAAAACATTTAGTTTTCGTCCCTTTATAACACGCAAATAAATTTGATCCTAACCGCGCAAAATCCCGTGTATCACCGACAAATATCAATCAACTTAAAAGAAAAGTTCCGTAATTAGCTCGAAACCTAGCCAGTGCGGCGCCTTAGAATGAAACAAAAGACTCACATAACGACAAAAATTTGAATATCGGCCGTTACAGCACATGCAAAACGACAGTTTCTAACATGTTTTTCCATGAAAAAAAGAAAATAATTGTTCGAGTTTTAGATTAGCTACATTTTGTTCGAGTTTTAAAGTAGTCAATGGAGAAAAAAAAATGTTCAAGTTTCCGAATGTTCGAGTTATCGTGTGTTCGAGTTTTCGCGAGTGCACTGTATTAATTTTTTTATATTATTAACTAGTAAGGCCCGCTTGCTTCGCTGCGTATCAGAACTTATAACAGACTGAGTCCGATTTTAATCATTATAGCCTATACGCACTTTTTGGAAGTTCGACTTTCTTTCTATAACTTGATTGTATAGTTCACAACAACAATTAAAAAATACATTTGGGCCAGTTTTCGAAATTGGAAATACATACATACATATCTCTACATATAATAAAATTGTAACAGGTCGATGTCTGTACATGGCATCTACCCACCCTTCTCTTTTTCCGTCCGAAATTTTTGAAGATATATAATTGAAACCATTTGAGATATTTAAATTAAGCGCATCGCATATAACAGTACCCATTGGCACCATTCGTTTGATACCCATATTATACTAACACATTTTTTGCAAATATTCGTCGATAACTTCAAGATATCTCCGAAACCATTTGGGATATTTCAATTGATCACATCGCATATTACAGCACTCATTGACACCTTTCGTTTGACATCCATATTGTACTAAGACATTTTTGGTCACCCCTGGTCCACATATTGGGCGATAACTCCAAAACCGGTTGTAATATCGAAAAAAGTAATATCTTAAATTGTAAGTTGAGTATCTAGCAATCCAACGAAAAAAGTTTTATTCATTTCCATTCAGTACTTTCAGAGTGATACGACCACAAACATACAGACAGACATGGGCCACATACTGGGCGATAACTCCAAAACCGGTTGAGATATCGAAAAAAGTAATATCCTAAATTTTAAGTTGAGTATCTAGCAATCCAACGAAAAAAGTTTCATTCATTTCCATTCAGTACTTTCATAGTGATACGGCCACAAACATACGGACAGACAGACAGACAGACACACAGAAATTAAAAAAATGGTTAATTTGGATCCTACTCGTTTAATAATGCTTCCCCCAATCAATTTTTTGTTGATATCTGCCATGTACAGACATTGACCTGTTACAATTTTATTATATGTAGAGATCGTAGTATTGATACCAAGAAAATGATACTGTTTAGAGTTTCGTTTTATTACGCGCGTATTAATTCAATAGTGATACTGATTTTTTTGGGTGTACTTTTAGCGCCAATAATGACGTCTATGGACGTTGAAAGAACTTTGTTTTCACATTGGCTCAAAATGAAATTGTTATAGGCGTCAAAGTCTTCATTTCTGAAAAATAGACGAACTCCATCAACATAAATCATAATGTAGCAACATCCTCTTTTTTGAAAAATCTCGATTCAATAAGTTGAAACTCATGATCATCTAGTACATCTCCATTACCTATTTTTGTCAAAACTTGTAAAAAAGCAACATTAGCTTGTCTCATTACTGTGGTAAGTTCATAAAATTTTAATTTTCTCCTTCTGAAGAGAGATCTATACAATTGCAACGTTTCTGATGACAAAAGCAAAAGTTTTGAAAGAGAAATTTTGAGAGCTGTATGAACAGTTGTACCATCAATAGCCACGGCAGCTTTACCGGTTGAAGCACATACATGTAATATAGGCATTGCAGTAACCATCATTATCAGTGAACCTGTTGTAAATTTCCATAATCAGTTTGATAACGAATGATTTTCCCTTGCCAGCTGGTCCCGTAAAAAAAATTTGGAATGGTTCTTAATTGAAGTTTGTAAATGATGAATTATAGTCATAAGAATATCTCTTTGTTGATCATTGGCCATTCGCATTATATCATAAAATTGTTGATAATCCATTAAATTTCCTCTTTTTTTAGCTAAAGCCCCAAGTTTATGCAGAGATGCATTTCGTAAATCAACGTTAGCAGTTGAGTTTGGATCAAGTAGCAAAAAGTCATAAGGGTCTCATTCATGCAATATATCAACCGCTCTTGATAATTCTTCGTCTTCTTGTTCTTCATCGTTTTCTCGGCACAACTGTCTACAAATTTCTTAAGTTTTCTCCATATCCAAATTTGATTCAAATTCTTTCCTACGCTCTAATATCGTATCTTTGTTGTCATCGTATATTTGAATGAACTTATTCTCAGCAATAATATCATTTTCTTCACTTTGAAAAGGAACATGCAACAGAACCATCTCACGCCTATAATCGTTGAAATTGTCAGCCATATCGTATTTCCTGTATCTTATTATTCTTGCAGTGTCTCGTTTAGTGTAAGTCTCTTTTTTTTATTTAGGTAATATTTTGCAACAAATTGTGCTAACGTAACATCGTGGAGTTCTTCAGTTCTTGTGCCGGAATTTAACAGACTGAAGTATGTCAATACTCATTTTTTTCGTGATATCAACAATATCGAATTCTGGATGCTCGTCCATTATGTCAATTATTTGTCTTTGCAAATTACTAATCCCTCTATTATGCTTATTAACATATTCAACGACATACATATGTTGCACAAGCTTATTCATCTAGTATAATCTGAAAATCCATGTTCGATTTCAAATGATGTAATACGAATGGCTGCTGGTGTCCTTTTATAGAATAACTTTGGTCTATTGATACCAGCACGAATAATATTGTAGTAATGATCATCAGAAATCATGTCATTATGCGAGTAAAATTCATCAAAATTAGTGTAGTAAAAATTTTCGAGATTTATTCTTATCAATTTAAAACGTTTCCTATATTCTTTGAAAAGTGCTTCTTCGTAATCGGTATCAGTGTCTTTCATAGGTATCAAATTCATAGTTTTTTTGTTGGTATAAATGGCGCATTAAATCTACATCCCTACCAACCATGACTATCCACTTTTTTGAAGTTCTTGTCTATTTCCAAAACCATCTCTATTTTTTTCTCCTTCATACCAATACCAACGCATATTTATGGAATATATTTCCTAAACAAAAGTTGTTTTCTTTTTTCGGTTTTTGCAATTCCCATGAGAGTGAATGAAATAGAAACATTTTCATAATTGCAAACAAAAGGAATTTTAACAGCTAATTCCATAAATTAAATTTTCTGTCAAAATCAATTTAAAATTTTTTTGGTGTTTGGTCAGAAAGATATACATATTTCATTGAAAAGCAAGGTAAGTACAATAATTTTAAGCCTTTTTGATAAAAAGTATTAATATTTATAATGCATTGTATGTTTTCACAGGCGCATCTTCGTTATGGACTGCTGTTCCGTGGATAATTGAATGACTTTGGGGTTCTTTGCGGTCGGCCCACAAGAACGCAAATTTAGCCGTCGAATTTTGAGGTGCGTAAAATATATTTAGTGTAGTGTGCCTGACCAAGATCAGGATATGGTTATGACGTCACCATAATATACAAATGTTCATGCTCTTGTGCATTTGTTTACTATGGTTGTGGCCAAAGTGAGTGTAATATAGTTTACGTTGCCGTTCTAGTAGACGGTTTTATGCCTAATATTCATCGGATTTTGCCGAGCGGGTTACTAAAAGACGCGTCTTGACCTCTAGATCCCAAATCCGAAAGCGACAATAAATTATTTTATTTCTATTAACGGATATTTGTAAACAAAGTTGTGACTTTTCATGTGTTCGTCGTAACATGTTATGGCGTTGTATATTAACAAATGTACATGCCATGTCCATTTGTATACAATGGTTGGTGCCCAAGTGATTTCAGTGAAGTGTACCTGGCCAAGATCAGGGGTAAATTGTGGTGTCACCATAATATGCAATTGTACCAGCGCTTGTACATTTGTTTAATATGGTTGTTGCCAAAGTGAGTTAAGAACAGTGTCCTGGCCAAGATCAGGGGTATTTTACGGTGACATATGTTAATGAGCTTGAGCTTTTGCATATCTTGGTTGTGGCCAAAGATTATGCGACAAAACTAAAGCACCAAATAAATGGAGGTGTTTTTTTTTTATAAATGTGCTGTAAGAACCATAAAATCGTAAAATGGGAAAATAAATTTTTAATTTTAGCACACTATGCAGCAATAAAACCAACAAGAGTACGATTTCCATAACTGACAGGAATAATAACAACTTTAACGGTATGTTAGAAATAACTTTTTATCATCCTTCAGATTTTAACTATTTATTCATATTTTACAGGTATGTATTTTTTGGAAGTGGAAAGTCTGCGTCTGTATGTATTTAATAATATAATAACAATTTAAGAAGTTACATTTTTCTTAAACATTTAGTTTATAATTGTGTAGTTTTTAAATTACCTTTCATTTGATGCTAATTGCATTTAAAATCGCTAAATAATTTATTGTAAATTTTTTAAACACATATTTGTAATAAGAACAAAATCCATGGAATTTTTTCAAGTTGTAACAAAGTTACATTTTTCACAAACATTTATTTTGTAATAGCTTAGTTGTTTAGCATCAAAAGAAAGGTTACTAAATTACCTTTCATTTGATGCTAATTTCGTTTAAATCGCTAAATGATTTATTTTAAATTTTGTCAATTTTGTAAACACATATGTGTAATAAGAACAAAATCCATGGAATTTAATCAAGTTGTAACAAAGTTACAATTTCTTAAACATTTACTTTGTAATTGTATAGTTCGTTAGCAACAAAAGAAAGGTAATTTAAAAACCTTTCATTTGAAGCTAGTTGCATTTAAATCGCTAAATAATTTATTGTCAATTTTGTAAACACATGTGTAATAAGAAAAAAATCCATGATTTTTTTTCAAGTTGTAACAGAGTTAAATTTTTCTTAAACATTTAGTTTATAAATGAATAGTTGTTGGGCAAATTTTATTAAATCACCTTTCATTTGATGCTATTTGCGTCAAAAATGTGAAATAATTTATTGTAAAAATAAAACAGCATGTATTTAATTATGTGTATATAATAACTTTAAGTAAATTTTCTATTATATTTCTTAAAATTAAGGTGTATATTTTCATTAAAACGTATTTCAAAAAAAGAAATTGTTTTGAAATGATTTGGATATTTTTTGGCCGTTTCCATATTTTTGGGGTATTTTTTTGGACATTTTCCTTTAATTTATGGGTATTTTTTGGTAATACCAGGTTTCAGATCTGGCAACTCTATGAAAATGCAACCCTTTGTTTTGGGAACTTTTTGTATTTAGAACGGTGCAGCTATGTATTTTCTTAAGGAATTTCTTAATGAGTGCCATGGTGATGCAAGGTCACACGTACACGAAATTTACATGGGGAATGTGGATAATATCTGCACGCGGCCCATAGAAAACTATCCACTTTTTATCTTCATTTGTGGATAGCGCGACCTATTTTTTATCCATTTTTTTATCTGCGTTTAGTTGGTAGGGATTCTTGTTTTTTATTAGGTTAATTTTGTTATAACATGTGAATGTATGTTTGTGTGTTACTAGTTTTATATTTCCAGACGCCTCTGACGCTGGCACAGAAACTAATTCGTCTATAAATTTAATTACTTCAGGATTATTGCTTCATAAATCTTCAGGAACATTTTCCAACCAAAGAAGAATATGAGCATGTGGGCTAACACGATGTTGAAATTCTATTCTTTTGAAATAATGTTCTTCTCTATATTTTCCGAATGGACTGTTTTTCTTTGATTGCAAAATTTTTAACAAACAATTTACCATAGAGTCATAAAAGCAGTTGGTGACCCTATGTGCTTGATCATTGCAAAGAGATCATTTTTCCGATCTGACCAAAACCAAGCAGAATTGGGTACGCAGCAAAGAAATGCGAGATTTCTCTAAACAATTATTTATATATTCTTCAGATTGAATGGTCTCTTTCGTAATTGAAGTACCTTGTCCAACATGCTTAAACGCAACGTTGACACATCTACTAACTCGCAACCTCATTATTTTAACAGCGATGTATAAAAGGTGTTGTGGGTCAGTAGCGCGTCTATCAGTACGCCGAAGTTCGCTGGTAGCTTGCATGAATGGAGTAACAATAACACCATCTCTGTATGTTCGGAACTGACCGCCGTCTATTGTCGGAAAAGATAGTTCTTCTGCGTGTGCATCCATTAAACTACTGAGTGGCCTTTTATATTCACCGGGTGCTAGATTAAAAAAATAACCATCATTCCACAAAAGAGTTTGTTGCTGTGCAACTAAATTATCTTCTATTGGCACGTGTTCACTTATTTCATACATATTTAATTGCGAAGTACGTTCATTGCCGGTAAAAAAAGGATTCATCGATTTTAATGTCATGATAAATATAAAGAGGCGTAGACACTAAATACGACAACCACTCTTTAATATGGCTTTTATTGATAAGCCCGTGTACATAACTAGTTTTTTGAATCAATTTATTTTTCAAATGCACATAAAAGCAATGGTCATCTTGAATGTTTCTTTGCAATTGTTTTACCATTGTATTAACTTCGACAGGAACATTAATTATCTGACCATAAATACCGTACTGACCATTAACGTGTCTCAGTCTTCGAATCTGCATGAACGGTATTCTCGGTGAAATCAATCATTGCTCGATAAGATTTAACGTTGGTAAATGTAATGGAATTTTCGGATATGCAAAAACATTGTAAGTTGACATGAGGGGAATTTTTTATTTTTCCAAATATGTATAACACGTAGAACAGACTCGAACCATTTTACCAGGTGTGTAATTCTAAAAATATCAAATTCGTATTATCAGGATATAGAAAGAAAAGAAAAATATAAATTGAAGAATACCTAGCTAAAATTACCTGCAGTATTGTTTTCAAAATACTATCATGTTTACTGTTCGACATTTTCAGGTCTCTTTACTCGTAAAGTCTTTGTAAAAAGCAACTGTGTTTACGATAATTTGTGTAAACTGGAATAGTACCATCAACAATAAAGTCCATAATATTTTCACCAATTCTATCTTCTCTATCAATCTCAATTTCATTTTGATGATTATTATCGTTATCTTCGGTAGGATCATCATAATTGTCTTGTATTGTCTCCAATAAATCTGATACTTCATAAAAAGGTGTGAAATGTTCATCACAAAGATATAGATGAATCCAGTTTTGTGTATCATTTGCCCTAAAATGACAAAAGATCGTGTCTTGATGTTTTGTAGTTATGTTGTAAAAACAATAATGTACACAAACATTTTGATTGTAAACTTTTGAAAATAAGTACAAACAATCCAAATCTCCGTAATCATTACTGCTTAAAAGAATGTTATAAGCTTCTTGTGGATGGTGGCATAAGTTTAAATAGGGCGAATCGCGTAACTGATTTCTCAAGACACAAGTCTCAATTTGAAGTTGCATAACACTTATGAGAGAGTGGAATAGGCAATTACCGTCGCCAGGAATTCCTGTGTTCCTATATGGAATAGTTTCGGGAGTAATGCATTCATTACGCTGTTCATAAATATGAAGTTGTTGGCTGTGAAACTGATTTTCTTGTAGCGTTACATTTTCTATATTTTCAACAGCCCTACATTGCACGACATTCTCTTTTGTGTAAATTGTTTGCCTTTTTCTGTGAAAAAATTAGGAAATCGTATAGTTAAATAACCCTTTTACACCAGGCAATTTTTGAATTCAAGTCTGCCACTACATAGGCGAAGGAGGTGTGAAGAGGGGGGTAGAGTACACTTGAAAGCGTACCGTCAACTCGTTTCAAGTTTTTCTTGCTATCTCTTTCGCTCCTCCTTGTGCGCCCATATTTTGCTTCATAATTGCCTTCAAAGTATATTAAACAAAGTAGAAGCGAACTTGACAGTTCTCTCTTTTCTGTAGGAGTTTTAACGTCAAATGAAAAAAAAAATTAACCCGTTTGATTTTAAAATTTCTCATTTTTATCAGTTTGTTATTTTTATTGAAAAAATAAGAAATCATGGTATCTGTTTACGACTGCAACCGAATGCTGAAACACGTCCATAAATTGCCGGGAGAGGTATCAAGAGACGCGCCCAGTACCCATAAATAATAATCCGATTCCGAGATCAATTTTTTGAGTAGTTTGCAAGATATTTTCAAAAGAATGAAACAATTTGTGTACCAAGAAGACGGGATAGCGTTATTTTTTTAAATCGTGGACAATAGTCGGCAACTCAAAATGTAATTCACACAAAAACTATAGACAATGCCTCCGACTAATTCTTCGGATTTTTGCAAATATTTTTCAAAAATGACAACAATATTTATTCTCCGGAGGCCGACTTTCATTCGAACCGAAAAGTGACTTTGGTACTCCTCCCAACATTTTTTAGAACTTGATGATAGTCGTTAAATGTGACCCAAATCAAGGTCTTTAAAGAGGTAGACTCCAAAGTAGCACTTGGTGGCAAAAGTGAGCTTATTAGATAGTTTATGAATAACTATATTAATAACTTTTTGACTTTTGCAAATGCGGTTTAACTTTTTAATACAAAAATTGTATGGGACCCAAATATTGTACGTGGGCCAGTAAGGGTAAATACTTTGGTTTTTACTTTTTTGAAGTAAGAACTCCTACAAAAACAAAATATTTCAGTTGTCAATTCTACCTTGTTTAATTTGCCTTGATTGCCTTCAAGAAAAATTGACAAGTGTATACACGAATAGAAAACACAAAAGAGAACGCCAGCAGAGTTGAATTCAAGAATTTCCTGGTGTAAAATGGGACATATATCCGTGGTTACAAGTCATAATAACCGAGATCAGAGAATTCGGCAAAATTATATTTTACTGTTGTTGTTGTTGTTGTAGCACTACGTTGCCCTGCCTAGGTAGTCAGTATCTACCTTACCCAATATTGTCATCAAACTCTTCTAACGAAAGTCCTAGAAACCTAGCGGCGTCAACAGGGGAGGACCAGAGGGATATGGGTGTTAGAAGAGTAGGCTCGGTTGAGCAGACAAAAAGATGGTTAGTATTATGGGGGGACAAGCCAAATGCCGGAAAAACATTAGGCAAGTCGGGGCTCAGTCTGGATAGGTAAGAGTTTAACCTATTACAATATCCAGACCGGAGTTGAGCCAGCATCACCCTAGTCTCCCTAGGCAGCTCGCGCTCCTCTTCGGCAACGGGTGGTAGTGTTGCCTGAAGAACGGCGTTCACCGGGAGAGAGCCAACAAAGGAATTTACCGAATTCGTGTGGATGAGGGTGAGGGCCTGCCGGTGCACCTTAGGATCAAACGGCGTGGAAATCAGGTGCCGGATCTCATCGTAGTGTGGCGGATTCTCGTTGACCAGGCGTCCGTTCGGATGCTGCGTTTTGCAACAGTTGAACAGGAATTGCCTGGTCAACATCTCGCTATGCTCCTTAACGGCGAGCATTTTCGCTTCGTTATGAAGGTGATGCTCAGGGGACATAAGAAGACACTCAGTGGCGGTACGAAGGGCGGTTTTTTGGCAGACCTGTAGCCTCGTCCAGTGTGTGTCAGCTAGCCCCATCGACCATATTGGCGTCGCGTAGCTCAGTACCGGCTGGTCAATTGCTTTATATGTAGCTAGTAACATTTCTTTGTTTTTACCCCAAGTGCGGCCAGCTAGGGACTTGAGGATTTTGTTACGGCTTTGGACTTTATTGGCAATTGCGGTTACATGAGCGCCGTATTTGAACATGTTATCAAACGTCACCTCTAAGATTTTGGGGTGTGAGACAGTTGGTAGCTTGACACTATCAACGTAGACGTCTAATTCCATGTTCACTTGCGTTGTCCACGTCGTGAGTAGGGTGGCCGAGGACTTATTCGGTGACAATGCCAGGTTTCTCCCGGCGAAGAATTCGGACACGGCTGGGAGGTATGAGTTTATACGAGAGCTGAGTATTTCAAAGGAGGGGCCAGTTGCCAAAATCGTACAATCGTCGGCGTAAGAGACGATCGGGACACCATCTGGTGGGGGGGGGGAAGTTTCGATACATAATAGTTAAACAGAAACGGGGATAGGACACCACCCTGTGGCACCCCTAGTTTAACTATTCTGGATTTTGATCTGGCGCCTCTGAACTCAACCGACGATTGACGACCACTGAGGTAGTTGGCAGTCCAACGTTTAAGACAGGGAGGAAGGGACGAGTCTTCAAGGTCTTTCATTAGTTGCGCATGGTTGACCGTGTCAAAAGCTTTGGCCAGGTCAAGCGCAACTGCACTGTCCTGTGGTTTGGACGCTTTTGTTTTAATCCGTCCCCTATCTGAGTGGTTATGGCGTTCCGCGCGGTGGTGGTGCTGTGATTTTTGCGAAATCCATGCTGATGTTCGGCGAGCCGCAGGTTTGCGGTTAAGTACGGCAACAAGATAGATTCCAACACCTTCACTACTGGCGAGAGGAGAGATGTCGGGCGATATGACTCCCCTACGGCAGCTGGCTTGCCAGGCTTTAGTAGTGGGACCACCTTTGCTTGTCTCCGTCTTTCAGGAATAACAAAGGTGGACAGGGAAAGGTTGAAAATGTGTGTAAGGTATCTTATGCCTTCGTCGCCGAGGTGTTTCAGCATCAGCATGGAAATGCCATCGGGGCCAATATATTTGGTGTTCTTAGATCTCCGAATTGCCTCATGAACTTCTGTTGTGGAGATAGCAATGGGCGCATCGCTGTTTTTGTGTTTGTGCGCTTCCCTGGTGGCTCGGCGAATCTCTTTGTTCAACGGAGGATGCATTACAAATTGTCGGCAGAAGGCGCTCGCGCAACTTTTTGGCTTCGACTGAACCTTATCGCCGAAGGCGATGGATATTTTGTCGTTAGGTTTAGTCGGGTTGGACAAAGATTTCACCGTCGACCATAATTTGCCAACTCCAGCCGAGAGGTTGCAAGACCTTAGGTACTCCTCCCACTTAGCGTGTTTGTGTTTATCTACTAAGCGTCTGATTTCCGCATTAAGATCCCTTATTTGAGGATCCGTAGGGTCAAGGCGTCTAATAATAATAATAATAATAATGCCCAACGGATAACCCACCATCCCGCCCAACCGACACGAGGGGCGCATCCGCATAACGCACGGCTTTTTTTTTTCATATATATTGCCGAGTTGTTGAGAGGCGGGGGTTTGTTAAGTGTTGAGATCTAAAACTGCTCAGCTACAGAGAAAAGTCACCAGCTAAGTAACATAAGAACAAAGAACATGAAGCATTCAAAGAATTTCGTAAATAAAAATAGAAAAAAATGTTAATATTATTGTTGTTATTGATTAAGAGAGCAAAGTATTAATTTTTTAATGCTAAAAAGGGAGTCTGTAACATCAAATGTGCTGGAGTGAGTGTTATAATTTTCACACAAACAACGGAAGGGTTCATTTAACTCAAAATGTTGACAACTCTTTCTGTATTTTTAAAACGACTATGCTCGAGTTTTGTTTGGCTAATATAGCAATTAAGAGAAAGCGGCCACATAAAATTCCGTGGTATAATAAAGAATTAAAAAAGCTAAAAAACCTAAGAAATAAATTCCACAAGCGATTTCAGCTAACTCGAAATTACTATTTCTTTCATAAATATAAATATTTTAGCTGTGAATTTAATCGTTTAGATAAAATTCTGTATAGGAATTTCATTCGCAGTGCTGAGCTCAACATTAAAGGTAATCCAAAATATTTTTGGACTTTTGTGAAATCTAAACGGTCTCGTTCAGATATTCCTACGTCAGTTTTTTTGGATAATAAATTTGCGGAAGGTTCCAAAGATGTAGTCAATCTGTTTGCAGAATTCTTTAAGTCTAATTTTGCTTCTGATGACGACGCTTCTTCGCCAAATTTTTCATCTAACGCTTATTCAAATCTCGCTTTTGGTTCACTTATTTTATCGGTAGAAGACATTAAGAAGGGTCTAGCTTCGCTGAAGCCCTCTTCTGAAACTGATGTAGATGGTCTGTCGGCCCTCCTACTAAAGAAGTGTCCTGCCCTTATTGAACCCTTGAAAATAATTTTTAATAAATCTCTCACTTCGGGTACCTTCATTAATGATTGGAAAGTAACTTCCATAGTTCCTATCTTAAAATCTGGTAAGAAAAATGACATACGTAACTATAGACCTATCTCGAAGATCTCTACAATTTCTAAACTTTTTGAGTGCATAGTGAAAGATAAATTGTACTTTGCCACCAAGTCCCTTATTTGTGGTAACCAACATGGATTTGTGCCTGGGCGGTCCACTACTTCAAATTTAGCCGTGTTTACAGACTACTGTAATAAGGCTTTCTCGTGTGGTCTTCAAGTTGACTGTGTTTATACAGACTTTTCAAAGGCATTTGACAAAGTCTGCCATCGAGTTCTGCTCGAAAAGCTTGCGTCAATTGGTTTTCACTCCTGCTTTTTGGAGTGGATAAAATCATATCTATCTAATAGATGCTGTGTTATCAAGGTTGATGGTGTGTCTTCTGAACCGTTCATTGCCACGTCTGGAGTTCCGCAGGGGAGCGTTTTGGGCCCTCTTTTATTCGTTCTATTCATTAATGACATTACTACCTGTTTTGAATTTGCTAATTTTTTGCTATATGCTGATGATCTTAAAATATTTTCCATAGTGAAGGATGCCTCTGATGAGGCTAAATTTCAACGCGATATCGATGCGGTTCATATATGGTGTCTACGTTCGCGTCTCTCTTTAAACATTAAGAAATGCTTTAAGATGACCTTTGCCAAAATTTTAAACATTCGCAATACGTCATATCGCATCTCGACTGTTTACCTTAACAACGTTGTTGAAGTAAAAGACCTAGGAGTTATTTTTGACTCGAAACTGTCCTAGGGTTCGTTCGTCGGAACTGCAATCAGTTTTCTGACCCATACACTTTAAAAATGATTTACATTACTTTTGTTCGCTCGAAACTTGAATATGCGGCTTTTATCTGGAGGCCAAACAATCAACTTTCAATAAAAAGAATTGAACGTGTTCAAAAAGTGTTCTTAAAATTTGCATTAAGGGCCTTAAAGTTCGATAGTCCAATCCCCTCTTATCCGTCTCGTCTTATGCTAATTGACCTACAATCTCTTGAAACTCGCAGATCTATTCTGTCGTTAACTTTTACATTTAATGTTATACAAGGTGTCATTGATTGTTCCTATCTTTTGGAACGGATTACTTTTAATGTTCCTAGCCGAATTCTCCGAGTCTCGTACCCTTTTTATTGGAAGCGGGTAAAAACCAAATTCGCCAGCAATGCTCCTCTAGCAAGAGCTATGCGTGAGTTGAATTTGTTATCCGAAAGCATTGTTTTGGATTTCTCAATGAGTAAATTAGCTTTTTTGAATCTTTTACGCTCTTATTATCTAAGTGCCTAATAATTTGTAAAGTCTCTTGTAGGTACTTAAAACCTTGATTTAATTTTAGCTCTATATACTACTAAGAATTTGTATTAGTCTGTAAGAAATTTTGTTTTCATAGACCGTATTAAATAAATAAATAAATAAATAAATTGGTTCTACGCTGTTTCAGAAGTAGAGGTTTGAAATATCTTGATGGCCGAGAAGGAATTTTAAAGATAACTTCGCCTAACAAGAATGAGCTAGATACTGACCCGTTTAATAATTTGATCATAAATATTGTTCCTAGCATTTCTCTGCGACTAGCAAGGGTAGGAAGGTCAATGAGTTTTAAGCGACTAGTATAGGGAGGCAGGTTATATGAAGAATTCCATGGAAGATGTTTTAGGGCGAAAAGTAAGAACTGTTTTTGAACCGTTCTGACTCACTTTTAATTTGACAATTATTAAAAATGCAAGACATCACGAATTAAAGAGTAGAATTAAATGGGAAAATTAGTTAATAAAAAGGCAACACTGAAAAGCAATAGTAGCGAGCAGTTTGAGATGCACTGTAATTGTAACACTTAATAAACACAACGCAAACAGCTGTGATAAAAGAATTAGGCAAGAAAACAAAAAGTGCACACAAACACAAAAGCAAGAATAATCAACAGGCCAATCAACTGCAACAAAAACAATATGCAAAATGACTCGGCAAAAGCAATTAAAGCAAAATTATATGAATTTAATTGTATCCACAAAATATGAATATAATAACAAAACCAATAAATTATAGAATCACTAGCGGCACACTTAATATTTGCACAAAACTTTCACACAGAGATGACCAGAAATTAGAAGAATTAATTTTTTTTCAATATTAAACACAGAGAAAAAATTTATCAACTTCACAGCGAACTGACGTTTGCAATCCGTCACGTTCATTTGCCAGGGTCGCTGCCTCTGCGGAGAAGAATGGACGCACTTCCTTTATTCTACCTGACGGAATGTGTTGATGGGAGGCTGAAATTAGGGCCATACGAAACGCCTTTTCCCCTTCTCGTACGTCAGACGGGGTGGGAAGAGCAGCGAAGGCGCTCTCTGTGGTGTTGAGAAAAAACTCCCAGTCGGCTTTATTGAAGTTGGTGAATGTGCGATTCTCAGCGGTGACAAAATCGGTGGGGCGATCGATAGAGAGCACTATGGGTAGGTGGTCTGAAGCGAGCGTCAGCATCGGTCGCCACTCAACGCAGTTTATTAGGCCTGCGCTGACTATGGTGATATCTGGCGAGCTAGAGCAGTTTACCGTCACTCTAGTGGGGGCATCCCCATTTACCGTGCAGAACGTCGAATCATCTATTTGGTCAGCCAGTTCCTGTCCCCTACCATCGGCCTGCATGGTGGAGTGCCACAGGTCGTGATGTGCGTTGAAGTCACCAAGGATGACGCGGTTCTCGCCCCTGAGTAACGCACGAATGTCAGGGTGGTAATCCCTGGGACAACAGGTGACAGGAGGTATGTAAAAGTTTATGATTTCAAGGTCGACATCGGCTGACAAAAACTCAAATGCAAAGATGAAAAGGTGGCGCGCTTTTGTGGAAGAATATTCACCAAAGTTCCATTACAAACCAGGCAAGGAAAATTTTGTGGCTGATGCGCTCTCACGGCAACATATAAACACACTAGGCCACGAGCCATACTCAGAAAGCATGGTCGCTAACAGTGAGTTGTCACTGACTCAAACGATACCCACAGTAAAAAACCCGATTAACTGCTTCAAAACCCAAATTATTCTGGAAGAGGGAAAGACATCACCAGTTAGCATAGCTATTATTTTTAGGACACAAGTAAGGCATCGAATATCTTTTAGTAACCTACAAGATTTATTTAAAACCATGAAACAATGCGTAAATCCGAATGTCGTTAACGGGCTGCTATGCGAACTCCCAACTTTGGCACTAATCCAAAACGAGCTTACCACATCTTTTCCATACCTTGACATTCTAAGGTGGTGTCCCTCGGGTCGATGTCAGGCTCAAATAGACGATACTGCACAGATTGATGCGTAATGAATACCAGACCACCCCCAAGCCCTCTCGCACGGTCACAACGCTGTACTTTGAACCCGTTGCAGGTCTGAAGAGACGACCTTCCACCTAGCTTTGTCTCCTGAATCGCCGCGATCTTGATGTTGAGTCGCTTCATTAAATTTGACGGTTTAGGCAGGGGGGTAGTGAAATAACAGCCCTTGGTCGGGGAAACCCTGAGTCATTCCGGTACGTAGAACCGGCTGTCGTGGGAATGATTATTTTTTACTCGTATTTAATATGTACCTACTAAATGAACAAAAATGTGTTTAAACTTCCAACATTTATCATTGAACATATGTATGTATATTATAAAACCCCTTGGGTGGCGTGATTTCAGAGTTTAACTTTTGAGTTGTGGCCACATACATATATTACAAACTGTTTTTTTTTTTCTTTTTAGCTCGTTAAGTTCACTTTTTTAGACATCATTTTTTTATGTATGTGTTTACACAAAAACAATAGAAATTCACTGAGCAAGGTGTCGTAATCGACACATGCTTCATACATATTTTTATTTTACCCACAATTTGAATTGACAATTACAACAACAACTAGTAAGGAAGTCTAAGTTCGGGTGTAACCGAACATTAAATACCTAGTAGTGATCTGTTGCGTTATCCCAATTAACTCAGGTCTATTTTAATACCTGAAAAGGTGGTATAAAACAACTGATTGTTTTCGATTAAAAACACTTCTGTTGTAAGTGGTAAATTAAATTATCACTAAATAACAAAATATAAATAGTTTTGCATGGGGCTTATGAAAGGTATGAAAATAAAAAAAATTAATAAAAAAAAGGCAATAGGGAGTTAACTACTTTCCCGTAAATCTTGCTTGTTTGTCATTCGATTTGCATAATTTTTGGCAGGAGTATACTACATACTATTCGGAAGCATCTCACTAACTTTCATTGAAATACCTTCTTGAAATTTCAAGCAGTCGCTTTTGAAAATAACAGACCTTTTTTTCTGAAAAGTGGGCGGCGCCACGCCTACTTCAACAAAATCCACAAAATTTTTTTGCAGTTTAGTTTTTCTTAAAAAGCTTATTAAGTGTGTAAAATCTTATATATATAACTTATACAGTTATGGAAATATCGCGATTTTAATTTTACGAAGAAATTTTTCAGAACTGTGTTCAAAAAGTGGGCGTGTCCGTTCACCGATTTTGTTTATTTTTACAGGAAAGAGTTAGATTTATATGTTGAACACTTTCTCTAAATATCGTTTCAATAAGTCAATTTTTACCGGAGTTATGGCATGGAAAGTTTTGTGGAATAATCCCCCATAAAGGGGCGGGGCCACGCCCATTTTCCAAAAGTTTTGTGCTTTCGACTTTCTTTGCCCACGAACACTTTAGAGGTGAAATAGAAATGATATACAGCTAGTTTAACTAAAGTTATAGCATATTCAATATATCTATGATCCTTTTCAAAATCTTTCGTATAAAATTGGGCGTGGACCTAACCCGATTTCGATAATTTTTTTTCGAAATATTGCCTGTATTAATATAAATATGTGTGCTGTATTTTACTTTGCTATCTTCAGCGGTTTTTGATTTATGATTAATAATATTTCCAAATTTGACTTAATCAAAAGTGGGCGGTACCACGCCCCATTTTAAAAATTTCTTCAAAAATGTATTTTTTGCCTTAACGCTAAAGTGCACTCCAAATATTATCCTTATAGGTGTATTATGTACTGAATAATCACTCTTTTTGTATTTTCGAAAATATTATATATATAGAAAGTGGGCGTGGCTTTTAACCGATTTTGCCTATTTTCAATAGCGCTCCGAGATAAGTGAAAAGGAACCTGCATACCAAATTTCATTGAGATATCTCAAGATTTACTCAAGTTATCGTGTTCACAGACGGACGGACGGACGGACGGACGGACATGGCTCAATCAATTTCTCTTTTCCTCCTGAACATTTTGATATATATAAGTCAATATCTATCTCGATTCGTTTATGCCGTTACATACTACCGTTAGGCGAATGAAGTTAATATACCTTGTGTGCGAAGCACTACTAGGTATAAAAATGGAGACATACATCCGACTATCCGACTGTATAGTTGCTTTTGAGCAAGACGGTCGCCTAGGCCTGAGCCAAAGTGTGGTTTTTCCAAGCAAAAATGAGGAAGCCAATCGCGCCATGCCTCAGAGCCAACAGTGCTCGCCACCAACAAATACATATAGGGTGTCACAGGTGTCCCGCACCTCCCGTTCTCTAAAGAACAAAATGTTTTTAACATTTGCGCAACACGGTCATCAGAACCTGAGCCAAGTGATTTAATAAATACCTTTTGAGCAACACGGTCGCCTAGGCCTGAGCCAAAAAGTGTGGTTTTTCCAAGCGAAAATGAGGAAGCCAATCGCGCCATGCCTCAGAGCCAACAGTGCTCGCCACCAATAATACATACAGGGTGTCACAGGTGTACCGCACCTCCCGTTCTCTAAAGAACAAACAATTTTGAACATTTAGGCAATCATGGTCGTCAGAACCTGAGCCAAATGAATACATACAATTTGAGCAAAACGGTCACATAGCACCTGAGCCAAATAATAAAATAAAATAAAAAATAATAATAACTTAAAAAACAACTCGCCTTCTCTAAAGCTTAGACACAAGGCAAATTTAATTTATAAAAAAAACAAAACTTAACCTTCGCCGAACCCGTGCTTGATCGTGTTAACGCACGCATCAGAGCCAGCACCCTTACCACCTGCGCCACTGCTGTATCATGTATATGATTTCTGTTGTGAATCAGAGACTTTATCTACTGGGTTGTAGATGTCGCTGAGGGTAGTGGCGAAATTCTTGCGCAAGGCGCGCGTCCGTCTAGTGTACGATGAAACAGTCAGATACTGTAGCTTTGGTAAAAGCTTGTATATATGTTGTGCTGTTGGAGATTACAAAATAGCTGGAGAGTTTTGGAAAGTTTGTAGGCTTCTTTTTTGTTTAATAACAAATAAACAAAGCATAATTTCCAAAATTTTTTTTCGCGAGACAGTAGAAATAGTCCATACCAAGATGGCAATATAACTTTTATATGGATCTATCTATAAATACTATATGAAGTTGGGTTGCGAAAATTACTATGGGGAGAGTGTTAGCCTATTAATATATAGATACTGCTGAAATTTTTCATAAGGTAATGAAAACATGCACCAACTGAAGTGATTAGATTTCGGCTTGTAGTAAGGCTACAGATTATTTGGAACAACATTTGAAAGCTAATAACTCCTGCTTTACATTTCTTTGCATGGATTTTGATATTTTTCTTTTTTCTCTTCTATTTTTGAAAATTCCTCTTCTGGTATTGCTATGAAAATATTTTATTCTATATAACTAACTTCATTCTTAGTATGAAAAATACATTTTCTGCTTAGAAAATATGCTTTTCCAATATTTTATTGTAGTAGACTATCACTTTTTTAGTCTCATGATGCAATAAACAGGTGATCGCATGGTGACATAGATCCGTGCGTACGTAATTTGTGTAATGTTGTACTTTGTGTGCGTACTGTCAAAATTAGACTGAAAAATGGGCATAATGTCAAAATTAAAGAAAAAAACTTTTTAATCAGCTGTCTCATGCGACGACCTTCCATAGTTGGATCATGTTTAGTCTCTTTTAAATGGAATAAATTGGTCACATTTGTTCGAGCATGTCCTATGAAGACACTAATTGTACAATTTTTATACCAAAATGGGTATAAATGTATACTACTTGCAGGACACCTGACTTCGATTCTCGGGATTCTCGGTGAAGACAAAAATGGGAATTGTTCTTTCTTTTTTTAATTCTTTTAAAGCAAGGAAAATTATTTAAAATGACGCCAGCAACTACTTATACTTTCCAGCGTCTACTTCCAGCTTTGCTCTAAATGAGACAATTGGTAATATTTTTCTGGCCAATCTTCAATAAATTAAAAAAAAAATATTATGATAAAAGGTTTTCATATGTTATATGTTTCAAGGCAAATTTAATTTATAAAAAAAACAAAACTTAACCTGCCCCGAACCCGTGCTTGATCGTGTTAACGCACGCATCAGAGCCGGCACCCTTACCACCTGCGCCACTGCTGTATCATGTATATCATTTCTGTTGTGAATCAGAGACTTTATCTACTGGGTTGTAGATGTCGCTGAGGGTAGTGGTGAACTTCTTGCGCAAGGCGCGCGTCCATCTAGTGTACGATAAAACAGTCAGATACTATAGCTTTGGTAAAAGCTTTTATATATGTTGTGCTGTTGGAGATTACAAAATAGCTGGAGAGTTTTGGAAAGTTTGTAGGCTTCTTTTTTGTTTAATAACAAATAAACAAAGCATAATTTGTAAAATTTTTTTTCGCGAGACAGTAGAAATAGTCCATACCAAGATGGCAATATAACTTTTATAGGGATCTATCTATAAATACTATATGAAGTTGGGTTGCGAAAATTACTATGGGAAGAGTGTTAGCCTATTAATATATAGATACTGCTGAAATTTTTCATAAGGTAATGAAAACATGCACCAACTGAAGTGATTAGATTTCGGCTTGTAGTAAGGCTACAGATTATTTGCAACAACATTTGAAAGCTAATAACTCCTGCTTTACATTTCTTTGCATGGATTTTGATATTTTTCTTTTTTCTCTTCTATTTTTGAAAATTCCTCTTCTGGTGTTGCTATGAAAATATTTTATTCTATATAACTGACTTCATTCTTAGTATGAACTAGTAAGGAAGTCTAAGTTCGGGTGTAACCGAACATTAAATACCTAGTAGTGATCTGTTGCGTTATCCCAATTAACTCAGGTCTATTTTAATACCTGAAAAGGTGGTATAAAACAACTGATTGTTTTCGATGATTAAAAACACTTCTGTTGTAAGTGGTAAATTAAATTATCACTAAATAACAAAATATAAATAGTTTTGCATGGGGCTTATGAAAGGTATGAAAATAAAAAAAATTAATAAAAACTAGTAAGGAAGTCTAAGTTCGGGTGTAACCGAACATTAAATACCTAGTAGTGATCTGTTGCGTTATCCCAATTAACTCAGGTCTATTTTAATACCTGAAAAGGTGGTATAAAACAACTGATTGTTTTCGATGATTAAAAACACTTCTGTTGTAAGTGGTAAATTAAATTATCACTAAATAACAAAATATAAATAGTTTTGCATGGGGCTTATGAAAGGTATGAAAATAAAAAAAATTAATAAAAAAAAGGCAATAGGGAGTTAACTACTTTCCCGTAAATCTTGCTTGTTTGTCATTCGATTTGCATAATTTTTGGCAGGAGTATACTACATACTATTGGGAAGCATCTCACTAACTTTCATTGAAATACCTTCTTGAAATTTCAAGCAGTCGCTTTTGAAAATAACAGACCTTTTTTTCTGAAAAGTGGGCGGCGCCACGCCTACTTCAACAAAATCCACAAAATTTTTTTGCAGTTTAGTTTTTCTTAAAAAGCTTATTAAGTGTGTAAAATCTTATATATATAACTTATACAGTTATGGAAATATCGCGATTTTAATTTTACGAAGAAATTTTTCAGAACTGTGTTCAAAAAGTGGGCGTGTCCGTTCACCGATTTTGTTTATTTTTACAGGAAAGAGTTAGATTTATATGTTGAACACTTTCTCTAAATATCGTTTCAATAAGTCAATTTTTACCGGAGTTATGGCATGGAAAGTTTTATGGAATAATCCCCCATAAAGGGGCGGGGCCACGCCCATTTTCCAAAAATTTTGTGTTTTCGACTTTCTTTGCCCACGAACACTTTAGAGGTGAAATAGAAATGATATACAGCTAGTTTAACTAAAGTTATAGCATATTCAATATATCTATGATCCTTTTCAAAATCTTTCGTATAAAATTGGGCGTGGACCTAACCCGATTTCGATAATTTTTTTTCGAAATATTGCCTGTATTAATATAAATATGTGTGCTGTATTTTACTTTGCTATCTTCAGCGGTTTTTGATTTATGATTAATAATATTTCCAAATTTGACTTAATCAAAAGTGGGCGGTACCACGCCCCATTTTAAAAATTTCTTCAAAAATGTATTTTTTGCCTTAACGCTAAAGTGCACACCAAATATTATCCTTATAGGTGTATTATGTACTGAATAATCACTCTTTTTGTATTTTCGAAAATATTATATATATAGAAAGTGGGCGTGGCTTTTAACCGATTTTGCCTATTTTCAATAGCGCTCCGAGATAAGTGAAAAGGAACCTGCATACCAAATTTCATTGAGATATCTCAAGATTTACTCAAGTTATCGTGTTCACAGACGGACGGACGGACAGACGGACGGACGGACGGACGGACGTACATGGCTCAATCAATTTCTCTTTTCCTCCTGAACATTTTGATATATATAAGTCAATATCTATCTCGATTCGTTTATGCCGTTACATACTACCGTTAGGCGAATGAAGTTAATATACCTTGTGTGCGAAGCACTACTAGGTATAAAAAAAGGCAATAGGGAGTTAACTACTTTCCCGTAAATCTTGCTTGTTTGTCATTCGATTTGCATAAGTTTTGGCAGGAGTATACTACATACTATTGGGAAGCATCTCACTAACTTTCATTGAAATACCTTCTTGAAATTTCAAGCAGTCGCTTTTGAAAATAACAGACCTTTTTTTCTGAAAAGTGGGCGGCGCCACGCCTACTTCAACAAAATCCACAAAATTTTTTTGCAGTTTAGTTTTTCTTAAAAAGCTTATTAAGTGTGTAAAATCTTATATATATAACTTATACAGTTATGGAAATATCGCGATTTTAATTTTACGAAGAAATTTTTCAGAACTGTGTTCAAAAAGTGGGCGTGTCCGTTCACCGATTTTGTTTATTTTTACAGGAAAGAGTTAGATTTATATGTTGAACACTTTCTCTAAATATCGTTTCAATAAGTCAATTTTTACCGGAGTTATGGCATGGAAAGTTTTATGGAATAATCCCCCATAAAGGGGCGGGGCTACGCCCATTTTCCAAAAATTTTGTGTTTTCGACTTTCTTTGCCCACGAACACTTTAGAGGTGAAATAGAAATGATATACAGCTAGTTTAACTAAAGTTATAGCATATTCAATATATCTATGATCCTTTTCAAAATCTTTCGTATAAAATTGGGCGTGGACCTAACCCGATTTCGATAATTTTTTTTCGAAATATTGCCTGTATTAATATAAATATGTGTGCTGTATTTTACTTTGCTATCTTCAGCGGTTTTTGATTTATGATTAATAATATTTCCAAATTTGACTTAATCAAAAGTGGGCGGTACCACGCCCCATTTTAAAAATTTCTTCAAAAATGTATTTTTTGCCTTAACGCTAAAGTGCACACCAAATATTATCCTTATGGGTGTATTATGTACTGAATAATCACTCTTTTTGTATTTTCGAAAATATTATATATATAGAAAGTGGGCGTGGCTTTTAACCGATTTTGCCTATTTTCAATAGCGCTCCGAGATAAGTGAAAAGGAACCTGCATACCAAATTTCATTGAGATATCTCAAGATTTACTCAAGTTATCGTGTTCACAGACGGACAGACGGACGGACGGACGGACAGACGGACGGACGGACGGACGGACAGACGGACGGACGGACGGACATGGCTCAATCAATTTCTCTTTTCCTCCTGAACATTTTGATATATATAAGTCAATATCTATCTCGATTCGTTTATGCCGTTACATACTACCGTTAGGCGAATGAAGTTAATATACCTTGTGTGCGAAGCACTACTAGGTATAAAAATCAAAGGGACCAACTATGTACATAATTACTGTACAAATCTAAACAGCAACAAAGGCAATTATGTACAGCGTGTTGGTGTGCACCATCTAGCGTCATCTGGCATTTCCAGTGCCATCTACAGGGCAGTAGTGAAGATAACAAAGACAACAACCAATATTCGCATATATAGATCCAATTTTATGTATTCGGCCTGTTGCTAACACCTTTTCAAATCTGGCGTTTCCAGTGCCATCTACAGCGCAGTAGTGAAGATAACAAAGACAACAACCAATATTCGCATAAATTTTATGTATTCGGCCTTTTCGAGTCTTTTATCCGTTTCGTTTTTTTTAGGTGCCAAGCCCGCGGTAAAATCTATGCAATAGCTTAAAAAGGAATTAATTTTTCCAAATCTTTTCTTCATACAAATTGATGTCAAATGTGTGAAAATTTGAGAAAAAGAAATTGAGTTTTTTTTACTAATTTATCCCAATGGCAGCACATAATAAATGGTCTAAGGATGGCATCGAAAATTTAATAACTTCAGTTCAAGAAAGGCAGATAATTTATAATGTGCAATCAGCGGAGTATAAAGATCGTACCGCTAAGGCTAAAGCGTTTCAAGATATATGCGAAGAGCTAAAAAATAGTGGTACCAACGCAACTATGCAAGACATAAAAAAAATGGAAAAATCTAAGAACACAATTCATGAGAGAGCTCAAAGACGTAAGAGAATCAAAACATAGTGGCGCAGTAGTGGACGAAATTTACGAGCCAGAGTTGTAGTGCTTCCAGCAGCTACAACTTCTAGAAGCCCATACAAAGATGAGAAATGGGCGAAGTAATTTGGGTGTAAGTTTCTTTACTTTAATCCTTTTGCATCATATTTTCTACAAGTTCTCACTTTAGGATGAACGCTCTTTAGGAAAAGCAAAGAAAGTTTGCAAAGATAAAGAGACATCTCGAGAGGAACCCAGTCAAGAAGTTTGGCAAGGCAATGAGTCATCTGAAGAAGAACTCAATCAAGATAAAGAACGCTCTCATAAAAAGGCGCAAGAAGAGGAAACACAACAACAGGAACAGGTGCCATTGCGAAAACGGCCAAAGGTAAATCCTCTTTGAGGGTATAGATTTGTATTATATGGTAGCTTTCGTTTAAACTTTTTTGTTTCAGAAAACTACTGCATTGACCGGGTTGCGCAAAGATCTGGCTTCCATGAAAAATATAATAGCAGAAAAGAAGAATAAGCAATTTGCGTAGCTAGGTAACTTGGTAGCATTACGTATGGAAGAAATAAGGCCTGAACAACAAGATGATGCTGAGTGGGAAATACAGTGGCTTATGCGGCGATTGGTGGAAAGGTCAAAGTCCAGCACACAAGGCCAATCAACATCAAGAGATGTTACAAAATGCAATGTTTGGGGTCTTTGATGAAGCCAATTTTGAGTACCTTTGACTGCCTTTTTTAAAGTATTTTTTGATCTCAGAATTGTTTATTTTATTTATTTAACTCAGAATTTTTTAATTTATTTATTATTTGATGAAGATTTAATAAGAAATACATAAGAAAAAAAGTTTAATAACATTAATTTGATTAATATTAAGAGGAAAAACAAATAGCTTTAACATTTTCACATTCGATTACCAATCAAGTTTGCCTTCGTTGTTGAAATATGCCATCAATTCTTGACGAATACACTCTGCTCCACCCCTTCGAGGGTTATATCTACTATCGAAAGTAGCAATATCTCCGCGGGTTGTTGGCTGACTCAGAGAACTAGCAGCACTGTTATTTTCCGTTAAATAATTACGCAGAACACAGCAAGCCAAAGTTATCTTTTCCACCGTTTCCAATTTTAAATTGGTTGGAGCAAGGAAGATCCGGAATCTATTTGCTAAAATGCCAAAAGAATGCTCGGACACATGTCTGGCACGAGGGTGACGCTTATTATAAACTTGCTTCTCCGGACTGTTCGTATTGTATGGGTACGGTTTCATGAGATGTGTCTGCATTGGAAATGCATCATCTCCAACAACAACAAAAGGTAAAGATATATTATTTCCAATAGTAGCATTTATTTATTTCTTTATTTCAGTCTACTGATTACATGAATCTTACAGACTAGACAAATAACCACTTATAAACTAGTGTCTAAAACGACCTAGATTTATTGTAGAAAGAATTAACAATTAATATTTAGTTAACAATTAATATTTAATTAAATAGGGTAAACAAAGTTAGTTTGAAAGAATGTATGTTAACGTTAAAATCGATAACATCGGCGTAATTGTTGCAAAGACGAACGCTTCTAGTGACTGGCTCATTAAGCGAATAGTTATTTCTACTAATTGGCTCAACAAATAAACGGTTGTTTCTCAAGTTTCTTGGGGGTAAATATATGTACGTTGAATAAAGACTTTATAAGATCACAGTCAATTTTATTATTGACCACATTGTTTACAAATGAAGGGCGAGAGTGCAAAAGGGCCTAAACCACAATTTCAAAATTTTTCAAGGCGCGAGAAAAACGTTCGCATTTTTCGAATTTTCAGTGTATTGATCTGAAAGTGAAATCACATTTAGATCTTGATAGCATTTCTTAGGGGTTCAAATTTCATGCGATTCGGTGCAGTAGTTTCGGAATTACGAGACTTCGAATTTCTCATGGGCCTAACCCAAGGGGTGCCGAGAGTGCAAAAGGGCCTAACCCGAAGGTGCCTTTCACTTTGCCGGCGTCAGCTATTGTTCATTTCCTGTTTTATTTAATTATTATTGCACACTCACATCAACAGTCGGAGACTGTTTCGCACTGATGTTTTTCCCCTTGGCTGTCGTATACGCGTGACCCTGGCGTCGCGATTCGCAACGAGAGTCTCGTTGTCTTGGCATTTCTCCGCTAGTTTTCCATCTAGAGAAATGAAATAAAGTGGAAAATGATTAGTGGGGATTACTCCACAACGCCTTGATTGCGGTTTTTTTAAATTTTGATTAAAAATTGCCAATACAAAACGATTTACATAAACGTCAACATACCGATCGCACTTTGAACTGTCACAACATAACCTAGGAAAACACAATCAAAAAACACTGCCGTAGGATAATTACTTGAAGCTTCTCATTAACGCTAAACACCCTAGATGTCGTCGCAGACTTATGGTTTTTGTTTAAACTTGAGCGATATGAACAAAAACACGGTTTCCCCATAAGGCGCAATGAGGGCTTAGGCCCTTTTGCACTCTCGCTACCCCGCGGGTTAGGACCTCGGCCAACTTTGAAAATTCATAAAAAATTCCAAAAAAATTTTAGAATTTTTTGGTCAACGCCTACGTGACAAGACGTGTTTTGGCAAACTGAAAAAATTAAAAACTCAATTTCGAAAAAAGTGTGGGTTAGGCCCTTTTGGACTCTCTCCCTTCAAATATAAATGAATTAAAAAGTCTGCGGTCGTGCAAAGACTGCAAACCTAAAAGTTTACGTCTGCTAATGCATGATGGGGGACCATCATCCCAGGACATTTTGTATAGTGCAACTTTCGTAAATACTTTCTGAACCCTTTCAATTTTATCAAGGCAATGTTAAGTAATTACGATATTGCTTTATTTTTCTTGTTGACGACAACTGCTTTATTTTACAAAATGTTGCTCTATTTATACAAAAGAAATTCTAATAGGAATTATCATTAACATACAGCGTTCTCACGCTGTATGATATACGTGTATACATATGTAGGTATATATGTACATACATAAACATGTATTCCGGTCGCACGCTTTTATTGCAACGTAAGCGTGCGTTGATGTCACAAGTTTATCCAAAAATGCAGACGAAATTGGAGATGTATCATATTCGTTGCAATGCATTCCAACAAACTGTGGGAATGAAGACGTTGGCGTCAACATCCTCCCCCCGATGAGCGCAGCTCGATTAAATGTTAATGGTAAAATCCAAAACTTCATTTACATGACGATGACGAGGGGCTGGTGTCGGTTTTTCGTTTTCGGAGTGATCTGCATTACTGGGCAAAGCTTGCTGGTGCTTCCTTTTACATCTCCATTTGACGACCATAAACACCAGAAGGCACACAACTAAAAGCAGCGCTGTGTAACCAACTGTGATATGATGAGTATTTTGAGCATCAAGTTTGTTTGGTAGCTCTAATTGATTATGATTGACCAATTCGGCTTGTAATGACGTCAGGTTTTGTGTTTGTGGTATATATTTTACGTCGTCCAGCTTCCGAAGTAGGGGCTCTATTTGCTCTGCAGAAGCGACCTTAGATATTTCACCAAGCCTTGTGTAGGAAGAAGCCAGACTACTGGATATTAGCTGATGCGAGTGAACTGATACAAAGCGATGTTTAAGGATGCAGTCTGGTTGAAGTGATAGCAGTCCTGATCCCTTTAAATTGATCTCGGTGATATCTCTTCCACATACCACAGTGGCACGAGATGAAACTGATGTGGCATATATAAACTGGTTGTCATGCCGTAGTGGTATCCACGCAAAGTCGTTTGCTATTTTTCGATCTCAATCATTGTACCATTGGTCAAGTTGGGAATCGGTACGATGTTGAATAGGTCGTATCTATCACGTTCCACAAGCGGCAAAGTGATACTAAACACCAAATGCTTTTGCGTGACTCCTCCTTTGACCTTCATGAGCTGGTATAGTTTTAACAACTCGTCTTGTTGTACCGGCAGTTCCAATGATGCTGATAAGTGAGTTTTAATGTTACTCACTTCACGTTTTAATTGGTTGGGCGTAAGGAGCAGAGGACTTATTTTCCCATGATGAGAATCCATCAGAACGTCCAAAATAGAAGACTGGATTCTGTGCAAATTCCCTGCGATAAGCGTTAGCTGCATTGCCAGCGACGAAAACATTTGAAACAATTTGTCTTCGAGTCTCTCATCCGTGTCACTGCGCATTCCATTGAGTATGAGGCTAATCTGCTGATCTATTACGCTGAATTTTTTGGCAACTGCATTTTGGTCTTGCTTCAAAATGTTGATTGTAGAGTCCACAATAGACGTTTGGTTTTTGATCAGGTTAAGTAGATGAGATTCATTTTCTTGTACTTTTGTGACTGTGCTCGACATTTGTTCGGCATATTGTGAGTCTAAGATGCCGAATAATGAGTACGCCACATTTCCAATTATGTCCACTGCACCTCTTTTCTGCCTGTTGGATTTCACTATTGAGGCATCCAGTTGTAGAGCGTCTACATTCTGTTCAAAGTGCTTTACCAAAGCGTTGCATATGCCTTTTTGCTTCATCTCTTGACACAAATGTCGCAACGCCATTGTACCATTTGACAGTGCTGCCAGTTCTGCTGTGAATCCTTTCAGGTCGTAGTAAATTATAAGGTTCCACTCCGATGAGGATATAGCGGTTGATCCAATTCCCTCAAAGTGAATGCCAAGCTTTGACCCAAATCTCCTGTTTTCAATTTGAGCTCCCAAAGCTATGGGGAGGATCAGTAGTGATATTAGTAGCGTAGCAAATCCTTTGTGCAAGGAATGGATTTCTTTCTTTGGTGTAATTTTTTCGACCGGTATGCTGGTTGTTTTTTCTTCTGACTCACTATTTGTCTCGATAGGTAGGGGAGCTAGCCGATGAATTGGCCTCCTACAAGTACCAGTTGCGGTTTGCGCATCTGCCACCCGCACCACATCGTCTTTTCCTTTGTATACATTGACGACTCGCCCTAGCGGCCAGTGAAGTACTGGTGAGCTGTCTTCTTTTACTATCACCATGTCACCTATTTTGACATTTTGCTGCTCGATCTTCCATTTGTGCCTTGACTGAAGCTCAGTCAAATATTCGCTTGACCATCGCTTCCAAAAGGCCTGCTTGAGGTGGGAGACTAGTTTCCATCTGGTTAGTAGGCTCATTTTTTGTGTTTCAGAATTGGTGTCTAATTGCGCATTAATGGGTTCTCCTATGAGAAAATGGCCTGGAGTTAGAGCTGCAAGATCGTTCGGGTCCTCGGACATTGGGCAGATGGGCCTGGAATTAAGGATGCCTTCCACCTCTATGACAACCGTGTCCAATTCTTCATAAGTCAGCGATGCTGTCGATGTGCTTCTGACTAGGAGATGCTTTGCCGATTTTACGGCTGCTTCCCATAGTCCAACAAAATGTGGACTTCTAGGTGGAATGAAATGACATGTGATTCCCTTTGTGGCACATTGATTTATGATGGATTCACGTGCAGAGTCGGCATGCACCGCATCGTTGAGTTCAGCCAGTTGGTTTCTTGCCCCTACGAAATTTGTTGCGTTGTCACAATATAAATTTAGGCAATGTCCTCTTCGGCTTATGAACCGCTTTAATGCGCCTATGAAAGCCGCAGTCGTTAAATCACTTACTAGTTCAAGATGTACTGCCTTTGTTGCAAAACAGCAAAACACGGCTATATATGCCTTTTGTGGTCGTTTTCCTCTAATCTTGAAGTGAACCGAGAATGGTCCACAGAAGTCTACGCCAGAGTTGATGAATGGTCGTGCTGGAGTTACCCTTGTTGATGGAAGATTACCCATGATTTGGCCCAGCAGCCTTGGTTTAGCTCGGTTACATCTAACGCAGTTTGCCACAATTGACCGAGTCAATAGTCTTCCCTTTATTGGCCAAAATCGTTGCCTTGTAAAAGATAATAGTGCTTGGGGTCCACAATGCCGGTTTTCTTTGTGGATCATTTGAATAAGCAACTTGGTTATGGGATTTTTATAAGGAAGTAGCATTGGATGTTTGGCATCGAACGTTAGTACTGATTCTTGTAGGCGACCTCCCACGCGTAAGATGCCATCGTTGTCCAGAAACGGAGAAAGGCTGCGATATGGGCTGTTCTTGCCAACCACGTTGAATTCTTTGAGCTGCTTCAGCTCGTCCTGGAAGTCTAACTGCTGCGTTGTTCGAACTATGACCATCAGCGAAGCTTTTAGTTCAAGTACTGTTAATGAAATGCCCGATTGCTGTGATCGTTTTCGGGTCCGATTGATGAATCTTAACATGTATCCTACAACTCTTTGTAATATGTTGAAAGAGCCATTATGTCGGATGTTATGAAGCATGCTTTCCTGAACAATGGTAGTTGTTACAGGTACTGATGTCAGCTTCTTGCGTTCCATGTTAGTAGTTTCGTCTATTGTTGATATTGCCTTGGAATATGTTGATGACCAGGTGTCTTCTTCGACAAGCAATACTTTTGGCCCATAAAACCATAGGCTGCAATTTTCAAGCTTCCCCGGCGGTAATCCCCTTGATATAATGTCGGCCGGGTTGTCTTTGGAGCCTATGTGCCGCCACTGTTCAGAAATAGTGTGCTCCTGAATTGTAGCACCTTGACGCAAAATCGATCACAGCAATCGGGCATTTCATTAACAGTACTTGAACTAAAAGCTTTTATCAGAGTAAACATCGTAGTAAGGGTTCCATATCAAGGAGCAATACTCCAGCCGACTCCGGACAAGGGAAACAAATAATGATTTAAGCGTGTAAGGGCCCTTGAACTCACGAGTGTTTCTTCTAATGAAGCCTGAAAGCGCAAACGACTTAGAGACAATGAAGTCAATATGCTTACAGAATGTGAGCTTTGAATCAAAAATCACCCCTAGATCCTTCATATCGGAGCAACGATTAAGCTTACCGTTGCACAAGTGGTATTCAAAACGAAACGCTTCAGATTTTCTGGTATACGTTACAATAGCACATTTCTTAGCATTCAAGTACAAGTTATTAGATTTGCACCAAGTTTCAAAAGTAATTAAATCAGCTTGTAAGTTCAAGCCGTCATACAGGCTACCAACTTGGAGCATAAGCTTAACATCATCGGCAAACATCAGACATTTCGCAAATCATTGATAAAAAGTAAAAATAGTAATGGACCACAATGAGTACCTTGTGGAATACCTGACCAAGCATTAACACTGGTGTTGGAGGAGACTGAACCCATTTTAACAAAAAGTTTTCTCCCGCTAAGAAAACTAGCGAAGAATTTCAGAAGCTCTCCAGTAATACCATAGAGCTTTAATTTATGCAGTAGGACGACGTGGTTCACTTTATCGAAGGCTTTGGAAAAATCGGTATATATCACATCTAATTGTGATTGACAATTAAAAGCCTTCACGATATCATTTGAGACTAAGAGTAGATTTGAACATGTGGATCTACCAGGCATGAATCCATGCTGACAATTACTTATTATACTATGTACGTGATGGTAAAGTTTAGAATGGACGATTTTATCGAACAGTTTGGCCAACGTACTCTGCTTTACTATAGGCCTATAGTTACGTACATCGTTGCGGTCGCCTGATTTGTAAACTGGAATTAAAGAGCAGACCTTCCATGCGTCAATAAAAACACCACTAGATAGGCACCTATTAAAAATTTGAGTGATAGGTCCCACAAGGGAGTCCACACATAGCCGAGAAGGAATTTTAAAGATAACTTCGCCTAACAAGAATGGGCTAGATACTGACCCGTTTAATAATTTGATCATAAATATTGTTCCTAGCATTTCTCTGCGACTAGCAAGGGTAGGAAGGTCAATGAGTTTTAAGCGACTAGTATAGGGAGGCAGGTTATATGAAGAATTCCATGGAAGATGTCTTAGGGCGAAAAGTAAGAACTGTTTTTGAACCGTTCTGACTCACTTTTAATTTGACAATTATTAAAAATGCAAGACATCACGAATTAAAGAGTAGAATTAAATGGGAAAATTAGTTAATAAAAAGGCAACACTGAAAAGCAATAGTAGCGAGCAGTTTGAGATGCACTGTAATTGTAACACTTAATAAACACAACGCAAACAGCTGTGATAAAAGAATTAGGCAAGAAAACAAAAAGTGCACACAAACACAAAAGCAAGAATAATCAACAGGCCAATCAACTGCAACAAAAACAATATGCAAAATGACTCGGCAAAAGCAATTAAAGCAAAATTATATGAATTTAATTGTATACACAAAATGTGAATATAATAACAAAATCAAATAAATTATAGAATCACTAGCGGCACACTTAATATTTGCACAAAACTTTCACACAGAGATGACCAGAAATTAGAAGAATTAATTTTTTTTCAATATTAAACACAGAGAAAAAATTTATCAACTTCACAGCGAACTGACGTTTGCAATCCGTCACGTTCATTTGCCAGGGTCGCTGCCTCTGCGGAGAAGAATGGACGCACTTCCTTTATTCTACCTGACGGAATGTGTTGATGGGAGGCTGAAATTAGGGCCATAGGAAACGCCTTTTCCCCTTCTCGTACGTCAGACGGGGTGGGAAGAGCAGCGAAGGCGCTCTCTGTGGTGCTGAGAAAACCCTCCCAGTCGGCTTTATTGAAGTTGGTGAATGTGCGATTCTCAGCGGTGACAAAATCGGTGGGGCGATCGATAGAGAGCACTATGGGTAGGTGGTCTGAAGCGAGCGTCAGCATCGGTCGCCACTCAACGCAGTTTATTAAGCCTGCGCTGACTATGGTGATATCTGGCGAGCTAGAGCAGTTTACCGTCACTCTAGTGGGGGCATCCCCATTTACCGTGCAGAACGTCGAATCATCTATTTGGTCAGCCAGTTCCTGTCCCCTACCATCGGCCTGCAAGGTGAAGTGCCACAGGTCGTGATGTGCGTTGAAGTCACCAAGGATGACGCGGTTCTCGCCCCTGAGTAACGCACGAATGTCAGGGTGGTAATCCCTGGGACAACAGGTGACAGGAGGTATGTAAATGTTTATGATTTCAAGGTCGACATCGGCTGACCGGACAACCATACCTTGACATTCTAAGGTGGTGTCCCTCGGGTCGATGTCAGGCTCAAATAGACGATACTGCACAGATTAATGCGTAATGAATGCCAGACCACCCCCAAGCCCTCTCGCACGGTCACAACTGTGTACATTGTACCCGTTGCAGGTCTGAAGAGACGACCTTCCTCCTAGCTTTGTCTAATGAATCGCCGCGATCTTGATGTTGAGTCGCTTCATTAAATTTGACGGTTTAGGCAGGGGGGTAGTGAAATAACAGCCCTTGGTCGGGGAAACCCTGAGTCATTCCGGTACGTAGAACCGGCTGTCGTGGGAATGATTATTTTTTACTCGTATTTAATATGTACCTACTAAATGAACAAGAATGTGTTTAAACTTCCAACATTTATCACTGAACATATGTATATTATAAAACCCCTTGGGTGGCGTGATTTCAGAGTTTAACTTTTGAGTTGTGGCCACATATATTACAAATTGTTTTTAAATATTATAATTAAATCATTAAATCAAATTACATATTCACGTAAGATTTTTCTCCTTTACGTTGACGAAGTTTCCTTTTGCGTTCAGCATTTGATTTTGGTACTATATTTATATATTTCTTTATTGTTTTTTTCTTTTTAGCTCGTTAATTTCAATTTTTAAGCTATCATTTTTCTCCACATCTGTCTTACTTTTTTTTCTTTTTAGCTCGTTAAGTTCACTTTTTTAGACATCATTTTTTTATGTATGTGTTTACACAAAAACAATATAAATTCACTGAGCAAGGTGTCGTAATCGTGCACCTAGCAAAAACTTTACACGAACTTTCGCGATGCACACATGCTTCATACATATTTTTATTTTACCCACAATTTGAATTGACAATTACAACAACAAAAATCAAAGGAACCAACTATGTACATAATTACTGTACTAATCTAAACAGCAACAAAGGCAATTATGTACAGCGTGTTGGTGTGCACCATCTAGCGTCATCTGGCGTTTCCAGTGCCATCTACAGGGCAGTAGTGAAGATAACAAAGACAACAACGAATATTCGCATATATAGATCCAATTTTATGTATTCGGCCTGTTGCTAACACCTTTTCAAATCTGGCGTTTCCAGTGCCATCTACAGCGCAGTAGTGAAGATAACAAAGACAACAACCAATATTCGCATAAATTTTATGTATTCGGCCTTTTCGAGTCTTTTATCCGTTTCGTTTTTTTTAGGTGCCAAGCCCGCGGTAAAATCTATGCAATAGCTTAAAAAGGAATTAATTTTTCCAAATCTTTTCTTCATACAAATTGATGTCAAATGTGTGAAAATTTGAGAAAAAGAAATTGAGTTTTTTTTACTAATTTATCCCAATGGCAGCACATAATAAATGGTCTAAGGATGGCATCGAAAATTTAATAACTTCAGTTCAAGAAAGGCAGATAATTTATAATGTGCAATCAGCGGAGTATAAAGATCGTACCGCTAAGGCTAACAATCAAAACATAGTGGCGCAGTAGTGGACGAAATTTACGAGCCAAAGTTGTAGTGCTTCCAGCAGCTACAACTTCTAGAAGCCCATACAAAGATGAGAAATGGGCGAAGTAATTTGGGTGTAAGTTTCTTTACTTTAATCCTTTTGCATCATATTTTCTACAAGTTCTCACTTTAGGATTAACGCTCTTTAGGAAAAGCAAAGAAAGTTTGCAAAGATAAAGAGACATCTCGAGAGGAACCCAGTCAAGAAGTTTGGCAAGGCAATGAGTCATCTGAAGAAGAACTCAATCAAGATAAAGAACGCTCTCATAAAAAGGCGCAAGAAGAGGAAACACAACAACAGGAACAGGTGCCATTGCGAAAACGGCCAAAGGTAAATCCTCTTTGAGGGTATAGATTTGTATTATATGGTAGCTTTCGTTTAAACTTTTTTGTTTCAGAAAACTACTGCATTGACCGGGTTGCGCAAAGATCTGGCTTCCATGAAAAATATAATAGCAGAAAAGAAGAATAAGCAATTTGCGTAGCTAGGTAACTTGGTAGCATTACGTATGGAAGAAATAAGGCCTGAACAACAAGATGATGCTGCGTGGGAAATACAGTGGCTTATGCGGCGATTGGTGGAAAGGTCAAAGTCCAGAATACAAGGCCAATCAACATCAAGAGATATGCTGCCAAGTGAAATAATTGAGGTCTTCGATGAAACCGTGGAAGTGTCAAGGGCCAGCACACAAGGCCAATCAACATCAAGAGATGTTACAAAATGCAATGTTTGGGGTCTTTGATGAAGCAAATTTTGAGTACCTTTGACTGCCTTTTTTAAAGTATTTTTTGATTTCAGAATTGTTTATTTTATTTATTTAACTCAGAATTTTTTAATTTATTTATATTTTGATGTAGATTTAATAAGGAATACATAAGAAAAAAAGTTTAATAACATTAATTTGATTAATATTAAGAGGAAGGGGTGCCTTTGATGGGGGTGTCACGCCTTGCACTCACCGGCGTCACCCCAAATCGTCGACTCGTAGGTGTAGTTTGCACCCTCCCTCCCTCTTGTAGGGGTGGAGCCTCCTCGTGGTGGCACCTGGTAACGCTTCGGCGGCGAATTCGAGCGGCGACCTTTCTCCCCCTCCCCGGCCCTATTTTCCCTTCTTTATTGCAATCCTTTTTTCACTCCCTCTTCCCTGTAAATGGGCCGGATCAAGGTGTTATACGACCCGTGCCGAGGATCAGCCTGGCTGGGGGCCCTTAAATAGCCCAGTCGCTAACGGAGTGCATCGTATACCCGGCGACCTTCGATGCTAACCAGCCTTACCCGGGCATTGCGGATCTCTGCCCGGGTGGACCTTCCCCTTTCTCCGCTACTCGTGGGTTTGAAAAATGGAAGAAGTTAATAATAAAATAAAAATAAACAGGGAGGGCGGCTCTCCGATTAAGAAGCCGTCAGGAGCTTGCTCCGCAAAGGCCACGGCTCAGCCGGGTCTCAAAGTAGCCGAGAGAACTCCTCGGCTTTTCGCTGCCGCAGCGGCAGCTAGACAGGTAAGGGCTGAGAGTCTATCCAGCTCGAGTGGTCCAGGGGCCGGTACCTCTCTTGGAGGGGGTACTGACCAGAAGGCCTCCTGTGCAACCGCCGCCCTTCCCTTGACCTCCACCAGTAGATCTGCCACCCAGCGACTAGCGTCTGGTGGGTCGGCTGCTGGGGGTCACAGGGTTGTGGGGGGGTTAGCTATGGGGCCAAGGACCAGGTAGATCAGGGCAGGGCTGAGGGTAAATCCAGCCCAGCCGGTCCGAAGGCCGGTACTGACCGGACGGCCCTCAAGGCAGTTTCCGCTCACCCGATAGCCTCCACTAGCAGGGCTGCCACTCAGCGACAAGCGTCTGGTGGTTTGGCTGCTGGGGGTTCTAGGGATGTGGGGGTGACTGCCTCTGGGGCTGGGGGACGCAAGAGGCAGCCCAATCATCAAGAGAAGCGCTGGGCAATCCGGATCCTCCGTAGGACCGCCACCTCACCGTTAAGGGAGGGGGATGTCTCTGCGGAGGTCTGGTCTAAAGCTCAGCGTGACCTTGAAAGGGCGAGGAACATGTTTCCGGATTATAGGTCTGACTGGGTCGAGAGTGATGAAACCTCGAAGCGCCAGAGATCGATGGATGAGTCTAACCCCACGGCACCGAAAAGGGCCAAGACGCAGGGAGGCTGGACGCGCTCTTTTGCTGAAATCGCCAAGGGTCGGCGGATCATTGGCGTGATCGACGAGAGTAGCGAAGATGGCAGGATCCCAAAGCAGCAGTGGAAGTGGGTTGAAGCTGCGCTCGCTACTGTGGCCGTTAAGGTCCTGAAAGATAACCCTGGTCCACCGCCATCTTACACAGATGCAGGGTGGTTCCAGGGTAATGTTAAGCTCGTCGCCTGCGATGACTCCAGGTCGGCTGAGTTGTACAAAGCCGCCGTTATGAGGCTTGGCGAGGTCTACCCGGGGGCGCGCCTTAAGGTAGTGGAGGCGCGTGATATCCCCTCACGACCAAGGGCTAGAGTCTGGGTCCCAGTGACGCCATCGGACCCAGCTGATATCCTGGAGCTGCTCCAGGTATACAACCCGGGTCTACCAACTACAAATTGGAAGGTGGTCAATGTCGAGAAATCCGACCGGGCCACCATGCAAGTGGTCCTGCTGCTCGACGGCGCAAGCGTCGATGCGCTTGCTAAGAAGGACTTTAGAGTGAGCTACGGCTTTAAAAATGTAAATTTGAAGGTCTACAAGGCCGATGTCGAAGCCCTAGTTAGCCTCGAATCTCGAACGGAGGTGGTCGAGCCCCCCAGTGAAGAAGAGATGGAGGTGGACGCGGGTGAGGAGCAGAGCGGGTACGTTTCATCGGGCTCGGACGGTAGCTTGGCTCTCAGAGGGCTTTACTCTGAGAGTCAGCTTCTGGGTGATGGCGATTCCGACGCGACGCTCACGGAGGAGAGTGCGAGTAAACTGTGATGCGGGTCCTCCAAATAAACCTGCATCACTGCAAAGCAGCGTCAGCTGCACTTCTACTGCACCTGTCCTCAGGTGCGGTAGACATCGTTTTAGTCCAGGAGCCATGGATCACTGGCAATAGGATCTGTGGTTTGCGGACGCCTGCTTTCAAGCTCTACAGCGCTAAAGATAAGGGTAAGCCTCGCACTTGTATACTAGCTAAGTCTACTCTTAATGTATTTCTTCTACCCAATTTTAGTGATGGGGATCTGACAGCAGTTAGCGTCGAGGTGCTGGGAAGGAGACTCATGTTCGCCTCCTTCTACCTAGCACACGATCACCAGGGCTCTCTGCCACCTATTAATTTCAAGGAGTTCGTGAGAACTGCAAAAGCGCAAACCGACACTATAATACTTGGAGGCGATGCCAACGCTCACCATGCTCAGTGGGGCAGCAGTGACACAAATGATCGGGGTGAGTCCTTATTTAACTATCTCCTAGGTACTAATCTAAGTATATGTAACAGGGGAAATGACCCCACTTTCATTACGAGGAACCGCGAGGAGGTCCTTGACTTAACTCTGGTTACCGACTCTTTCAGTGATAAGATAGTTTCTTGGAGAGTTCTAAAAGAGCACTCTTTCTCTGACCATAGGTATATTAGTTTCTCAATATCAGATGCGTATACGGGCCCTAAGTATATTCAAAACTTTAGAAGAACAAACTGGGGCTACTACAAGAAGATCCTAGGTAAAAATCTACCCAAAGAGGTGAGGAAGCCAGGAAACAAAGAGGAGCTGGAATTACTCGTAGATAATTTCAGTGACATCTGCAGGACTGCTCTGAATAGGGCCTGTCCGGCTAGGAAAGTTAGGGAAACGCACAAACCACCGTGGTGGACGTCTGATCTCGACAAGCTTAGGAAGTCTTGCAGGGCGGCCTTCAACAAAGCCAAACATGATGGGCATGAGTCCGCATGGACTGCCTACAAAGCGAATCTAAACTCTTATAAAAAAGCACTCCGTAAGGAAAAGCGATCCTCTTGGGTGGATTTCTGTGGTAAGATCGAATCTACTTCCGCGGCCTCCCGCTTAAGGAAGGTTCTATCGAAATCCCCTACTCAGCTAAGCTACGTTCAAAAGCCCGATGGGCAGTGGACGAACTCCACTACGGAAACCATAAATTTGCTTATGGACACACACTTCCCGACATGCGCGGGTGTGTCTACAAATTTTACCAGCAGTGGGTCACCTACTGATCAACTTATAAGCGAAATCACAGATGTTAATAAGATAGACTGGGCTCTTTCGACGTTTAAGCCCTATAAGTCTCCTGGCCCGGATGGAATCATTCCGGCTCAGCTCCAGCATACTACTGAACTTATTAAGCCCTGGATTAAGGGGATGTTCGAAAGCTGTCTAAGGCTAAATTTTATACCAACATCATGGAGGGAGGTCAACGTGGTTTTTATCCCTAAAGCAGGGAAGTCATCACACTCAAAACCGAATGACTATAGGCCTATAAGTTTGTCTTCTTTTCTACTTAAGGCACTGGAAAGACTCCTAGAGGACTACATCAGGAGGAGGATTGCACCGTCGGCTTTATCGCATGCTCAGCATGCCTATACTAAGGGCAGGTCGACTGACACGGCCCTGCATTCACTGGTATCCGTTATTGAAAGGTCACTTGACCTCAAGGAGTATGCTCTAGTAGCTTTTCTTGACATTGCGGGTGCCTTCAACAACGTACTCCCGGAGGCCATTGTCTCGGCGCTGACGGGTCTGGGGGTTGATGCGTGGCTGGTGGGGTTTATTCATAATCTGCTTACCCGTAGGCAGATTAGAACGGAGCTAGGCGGCAGCGTGATTCGCAGACCAGTCAGCAGAGGCACCCCGCAGGGAGGCGTTCTCTCTCCGCTACTCTGGGTGGTTACCGTCAACCAACTGTTACGTCTTATGGAATCCGAAGGTCACCTGGTGATCGCGTATGCAGATGATATCTGCGTCGCTATGAGGGGGAAATTTCCGCAAACTCTCTGTAACTTAATGGAAGGGGCACTGTGCAAAATCTCTCACTGGGCCACGGCCGCAGGTTTGGAAGTTAACCCGGATAAAACCGAGTTAGTCCTCTTCACGAGAAGGTACAAAGTACCAGATCTGACACCGCCAAGAATTGGGGGTACCTCCTTAGCGTTCAGCGATAAAGTCAAATACTTGGGAATTATTCTGGACAGGAAGCTGTTTTGGATTGATAATATAATCGAGCGAGCCAAAAAGGCTTCAGCGGCGCTTTTCACCTGCAAGAGGGCAATTGGCACCACCTGGGGGTTCTCCCCTAGGGTGGTCTTTTGGATATACACAGCCATTGTGCGCCCGATTCTTCTCTATGGTATATTGGTCTGGTGGCCTGCACTAGCAAAAAGCACATATCTCGGAATGCTTCAAAAGGTCCAGCGAAGCTCGGAGCTCTGCATCACCGGGGCTCTTAGCTCCACTCCGACTGAAGCTCTCAACACAATGCTGCATTTGCCACCTCTTGACCTGGTGGCAAAGGAATTTGCGGTCATTACCGCTCTACGTATAAAGAAAACAGGTCTCTGGTCAGGTAGGGCCAGTGGACACGCAACAATCCTGGGCACAAACGCCCCTGTCCCAATACCAGTACGCACTGACTACTGTACACCAATGAACGTTTTCGACAAAAACTATGTAGTGCACATACCATCACGGCAAGCCTGGAATACCAGGCAACATACAGTTCCGGGTGCCATCAACATATTCACGGATGGTTCTAAGCTTGACGGGAAGGTGGGGGCAGGTTTCTTTTCACCGGATCTGGGTCTAGAGGTCTCCTTCCGTCTTCCCGATCACTGTAGTGTGTACCAAGCGGAAATGCTGGCTATACACAGGGCTGTGAATCATCTCGGGTCTATGTCCAAGGATGGCAAACGGGTTTTCATCTTCTCAGACAGCCAGGCCGCTTTAAAGGCCCTGGACTCATTCGTCGACAATACAAAGTCGGTCACTGAATGCCGCAGATCTCTCAACGAGATGGCTCAGCACTTCAGTATCAGCCTTATTTGGGTACCTGGGCACAGGGATATTGAAGGCAACTGCAAAGCAGATGAGTTGGCCAGAAGAGGTACCACCGACCCCATCCTTCCAGGATATGATTCGGTAGGCATGCCCATGGCAGCTTTCAAGCTTCGTGCGAACACGAGCACTATCAGAAGGGCAAATGAACTATGGTCGGTCATCCCATCGTGTGAGACGTCCAGGCTAACATGGCCCTCCTATGATAAGGGGCGCACAAGGGCGCTTCTGACTTTACATAAATCAGCTTTATCATCCCTGGTTAGGGTCCTGACAGGGCATTGTTTAATAGGCACGCACGGTGCAAGAATGGGGGTAGCGACATTCGATTACTGTCGTAGCTGTAGACATGCTGAAGAGGAGGAGAGTGTCCAGCACCTCCTCTGCCAGTGTCCAGCACTTAGCAGGCGTAGGTTGGCCATCCTGGGCAAACCTTTCCTACTTGACCTTGCGGAGGTCTCTAGCTGCGAAGTGAAAGCTCTAGTGAAATTCATTGATTCCACGAAGTGGTTCGACCCGTTGTAGGCAGGGAAGGGGTCCTTTCTTCGGGACCGTATGGGGTATTACAATGGGCCCTTTGGTGGCCTAAGTATTGAGCAGTTGCCTTGTGGTTTCGGCTCAGCCCTTGCAACCTAACCTAACCTAAGAGGAAAAATAAATAGCTTTAACATTTTCACATTCGATTACCAATCAAGTTTGCCTTCGTTGTTGAAATATGCCATCAATTCTTGACGAATACACTCTGCTCCACCCCTTCGAGGGTTATATCTACTATCGAAAGGGCAATATCTCCGCGGGTTGTTGGCTGACTCAGAGAACTAGCAGCACTGTTATTTTCCGTTAAATAATTATGCAGAACACAGCAAGCCAAAGTTATCTTTTCCACCGTTTCCAATTTTAAATTGGTTGGAGGAAGGAAGATCCGGAATCTATTTGCTAAAATGCCAAAAGAATGCTCGGACACATGTCTGGCACGAGGGTGACGCTTATTATAAACTTGCTTCTCCGGACTGTTCGTATGGTATGGGTACGGTTTCATGAGATGGTAAAGATATATTATTTCCAATAGTAGCATTTATTTATTTCTTTATTTCAGTCTACTGATTACATGAATCTTACAGACTAGACAAATAACCACTTACTAGTGTCTAAAACGACCTAGATTTATTATAGAAAGAATTAACAATTAATATTTAGTTAACAATTAATATTTATATAATATTTAATTAATTAGGGTAAACAAAGTTAGTTTGAAAGAATGTATGTTAACGTTAAATTCGATAACATCGGCGTAATTGTTGAAAAGACAAACGCTTCTAGTGACTGGCTCATTAAGCGAATAGTTATTTCTACTAATTGGCTCAACAAATAAACGGTTGTTTCTCAAGTTTCTTGGGGGTAAATATATGTACGTTGAATAAAGACTTTATAAGATCACAGTCAATTTTATTATTGACCACATTGTATACAAATATAAATGAATTAAAAAGTCTGCGGTCGTGCAAAGACTGCAAACCTAAAAGTTTACGTCTGCTAATGTATGATGGGGGACCATCATCCCAGGACATTTTGTATAGTGCAACTTTCGTAAATACTTTCTGAACCCTTTCAATTTTATCAGAGTAAACATCGTAGTAAGGGTTCCATATCAAGGAGCAATACTCCAGCCGACTCCGAACAAGGGAAACAAATAATGATTTAAGCGTGTAAGGGCCCTTGAACTCACGAGTGTTTCTTCTAATGAAGCCTGAAAGCGCAAACGACTTAGAGACAATGAAGTCAATATGCTTACGGAATGTGAGCTTTGAATCAAAAATCACCCCTAGATCCTTCATATCGGAGCAACGATTAAGCTTACCGTTGCACAAGTGGTATTCAAAATGAAACGCTTCAGATTTTCTGGTATACGTTACAATAGCACATTTCTTAGCATTCAAGTACAAGTTATTAGATTTGCACCAAGTTTCAAAAGTAATTAAATCAGCTTGTAAGTTCAAGCCGTCATACAGGCTACCAACTTGGAGCATAAGCTTAACATCATCGGCAAACATCAGACATTTCGCAAATCATTGATAAAAAGTAAAAATAGTAATGGACCACAATGAGTACCTTGTGGAATACCTGACCAAGCATTAACACTGGTGTTGGAGGAGACTGAACCCATTTTAACAAAAAGTTTTCTCCCGCTAAGAAAACTAGCGAAGAATTTCAGAAGCTCTCCAGTAATACCATAGAGCTTTAATTTATGCAGTAGGACGACGTGGTTCACTTTATCGAAGGCTTTGGAAAAATCGGTATATATCACATCTAATTGTGATTGACAATTAAAAGCCTTCACGATATCATTTGAGACTAAGAGTAGATTTGAACATGTGGATCTACCAGGCATGAATCCATGCTGACAATTACTTATTATACTATGTACGTGATGGTAAAGTTTAGAATGGACGATTTTATCGAACAGTTTGGCCAACGTACTCTGCTTTACTATAGGCCTATAGTTACGTACATCGTTGCGGTCGCCTGATTTGTAAACTGGAATTAAAGAGCAGACCTTCCATGCGTCAATAAAAACACCACTAGATAGGCACCTATTAAAAATTTGAGTTATAGGTCCCACAAGGGAGTCCACACATAGCTTGAAAAATAAGGAACAAAGATCATCGATGTCAGATTTATCGTCATACTTTAGCTCAGATATCGCTAAAGTGACGTCAGATTGCTCAACGACAAACACAGATATTTCAGGCAGAGATGTTAAAGAAACCGCAGGAAGACATTGGTTTTCGTGTTTATCATATACACCTTGAAAAAATTCAGCAAACAAGTCGCATGAGTTTTCTACGTTCCCAGAAACAATACCATTAAACGTAAGGGTTGTTGGAAAACCATTAGTTTTTCGCTTGGAGTTTATGTATTTCCAGAAATACAACGGATTACATTTAATATCCGTTTCAACACTCAACATATACTGCTTGTATAGAAAGTTGTGAAGATAATCAAATTCCTTACGAAGGCACTCAAAATTTTGATAGTCACTGTCACTTTGACTTATCCTAAAATACTTGAAAGCTTTATTCTTTCTATTTTTAAGGTTGCATAGGCGTTTATTAAACCAAGGCGGCTTGTTATTATTATTCACCTTTTTAAGAGGAACAAATTGAGAAGTGGCTGATGAGAGTAACGAACGAAACTTTTCGTAACCAACTAACGGACAATTAGGAGGATTCAGAAAGTCCCAATCAATTGACTTCATAAAATCGTTGATGGCCAAGTAATTAGCTTTTTTAAAGTTATATTGTCTCGAAGAATTAACTGATACGGAATCGAAGCGATAGAATTCAAAATCAACGACGAGTGCTTTATGGTGAAAAGTATTAACAGATAAGGGCGAATGGTATTCGCTGCAATAAGATTTTAAATCAGAAGTTATAAACACAAGATCAAGAATTCGACCACCGTTATTTAATATAGCATTCATTTGCTTGAACCCATTAGATAGTAATGAGCTCGTCACTAACAAATCTACATCAGTTGAAATGTTTGTAGGCAATAAGCTGTTATTATTGTTAAGCCATGTGATATTGCATAAATTTAAGTCGCCAAGATAAATAATTTCCGCATTATCCTTGGCAATTTCGTTAATATAAGCCACATTTTCAAGATACATTTTATATACTTCTACGTTACTATCTGGAGGAATATATGAAACGACTAAATATAATCATTTATTGTTTAAACCCTTAATACGAATACATATCTGCTCACACAAGCCAGCATCATGAGGTAATTTAACCATACTGCCACACAGAGCTGATCTTATGGCTAATAAAACACCGCCACCTATGCTTAAGCCCGTCGCATGCCACTCACATTTTGGTAATAAATAGAATACTTCACACTATCGTCTCTGCATACATTCGTAGCTCGGGAGGACGTCACATGAATGCCAACGCTACCTCCCCTGTTTAATGAAAATTTTGAAACGGCCGCACCTTGATACCCGCTGGCCAAAGTGAGTGGTCAAGCAGTTTGTCGTAAAAAGTCGACAACACTCCAAGCTTATAACTTACACGCTTAAGCGAGTCGACATTCACGCCTTTTTTCACAAGGGCTAAACAAAACAGGAATTTAGGGTCAATAGATGCATGCTTGGCTACATAGGCGATAATATGCTCGGCAGTTACTGAGGTGTTGAAAGATGACAAATGAACCCATTTATTTTGACTAGCAACCTCCAGTTCCTTCGATGTATTGCTTCCAATTACTAGAGGTACTTCAGTGAAATGTTTCCTACTGGGTGCATTATTGATATCTACTCATTATTAGCTTCTTCTGCAATTGAAGAGTTGCTAGGAGCAGCGGCAGCGACATCTGTCGGTGAACATGGCGCAGTAGCAGCGACCTTCGCATATGATTGAGGTGTAGGTGGTATAGAATTTGTAGCAGCACTGTAAGCTGCATCTGCATCAGCTGGCAAAACGCCATTACTTTTACTAGAGCTAACAACATTTGGTGGAAGTCCTATCTCGTCTCGTAGGACCGTAGAGAGTTTGCTTTGATTAAATACACCAGCACCATTATTTCGTCCATTGCAACCAACGTCAACAAAAATAAATTTGCAGTTCGCAATGCTATAAGTTCCTTTATAGTTATAGTAGTATGCACCATCACTGCGACTCGACCGGAATGTTATATATCTGCCATCAATAGCTCTAATGCAATTGGGAAATTGCCATCTGACAGCAAACTCGTTTGCAATAGATTTCCATTCCGAAGGACTACTTGGAAACTAGAAAAAGAAAACGAAGTATAAAAATAATGGCTCAAGCGTTGTCACTATTCATCCTCAGATCTTTTTACACCACTAAAGTACAGCTTATACTCAATAACCTCAATCAGCAATTGAAGTACAATAATTGTCATGGGTGAAAAATAAGTCAGAGTTTATGTTCGCAATCACTTTGCATCAAAAACCCATCCTCGATCAAAATACTGATAGAGGTTATTAAAATTAAGCTGACTACATGTACTTTCATGTATATCCGGTTCATTCGTTCCCAAATAGCATCACACACTTCAGGAATAATATTGCTAAGAGATGCCTGCGACAACTTGGAGTCAAAATTCAGACTTTCGTACGTTTCCCCTGCAAAAATGGTTCTTATATAGTATTTACAATAAGGAAAGGAATTTTTGTAACATGCTACCTGTAGCGAGAAATCGAAGCGTAACCGCTAATCTTTCAGCAGGAGTGATTGCATCGTGCATTTGCGTATCTTTCCGTACTATATCATCATATATTAAATTGTTGTTCGTCCATTCGCAAACAGTTCTTGTAGTTCTCTTTATCGTTCAGCAACAATTCTTTAGTTAGAAATGTAAACGACCCTTTATCTTTCTTTCTTTTCTTCCATTCCTTTACAAACGGCCTATGTGGATTTCTACTAGGCATCAAAGTTGGCTTTTCACACATATCGAGCAACCCTGTAATTTGAATTAAATGTAAACTATCCCAGTAATTGAACCCAAGAACCAAGAACTATGCGCCGTGATTTTAACGGTTAACGTAACCAAAGGTGATGACCATTGCACGCTTGTTTTGCTTACCTAGGCTTACCTTAAGGTTCAATTATCTGTGTTGTGATTGTTAAAGGACCAAACTGTAATCTTTACCCATAAGTATATTCAGGGCTGTCATGGAATCCAAGTCGGTTTTGCATTTTATCGGAATTGCAAATCAATATTGATTTCATTTGGTGTCATGAAACCGTGTCGGTTTTGTTATTTTCGAACGTAAACAAAACCGATGTTCGAATCAGCTGTTTTGTGTGGATCGCAAATTTTATTTTCGCTTTTTTGACAAAAATTTGTGAAATTCCATTGTTTTCTTCAATAAATCATAAAAATTGAATAGAAATAAAAGTATATGAGTAAGCTGAGCTGTAGCGTTCATGTTGATGGAAGAAGGAAGTTGCGGGAAGGTCAAAATGAAAATTTTGGGGGATTGCAGCAACCCGCTTGAGCTGCAGGACACAGCGTAGGTAGATTTATTGCAAGGTGCGCTTGTAAATACTTATATGATATTTGCAGGTTCATAGTGTGTTATAGGCTACATAAAGAAGCTTTCCAAAGGTACTTGACACTATTGGCGAACACTTGGCACGATCTCAATTTCCACCAATACTGCAGCTGGCAGCTAAGTTGCAATTTTTATATTTTCCCCAAGTACGAATAAAAATATGAGCCTCATTAATATTTATTTTTATTTAAAACCATCATTTACTAACATTTTTATTAAATTTTCTATCTGCAATTGAAAAAAAAGCAAATCCAATAGCTGCTAGCTGCTTGGTTTATTTCCGACAGCAAAACCGATATTATCGGTTTCTGTGACACCTAAATCCGACATAATTCCGATTCGAACATGAAACCGATAGCATTGGATTTCATGACACCAAAGCAATTTTTTCTGTCGGTTTTAAATCCAATTCCGACAACTATTGGATTCCATGACAGGGGTGAGTGTCTTTTTCATCGTCAGATTCAAGTTCTGCTGCTTCATCAAAACACTCCAAGATGTCATTAATTAATTCAACCTTTTCTGTGATATTTATAATTGAAGGGCTCAGAACCAAAAGGATCTAAGTGACTTTTTTTTGAAATTGAGTTATACCCTTATTTGTATAGTGAAATATGGTGTTTACTTGTTGGCAAAGAGATCCGAGTCATTTCGGACATTGTAGTGCCATCTATTTCCCATACACTAAACGCCCTACCCAGATTTTACATAGAATTTTCAAAAGGCAGTAAACTTTAAACTTGAATATCTCAAATCAATTTCAGAGTCACTTAGCTCCTTTTGGTTCTGAGCCCTTCAATTAATTTATTTCCAAAAGCAAACAAAGATTCACCTGAAATAGTAATTATAAAATGCATGTCACCCCTTGACTTTAATATACTATACTTGACTATAAAATCATGAATAGTACGCGCTAAAACTTCGTTAGATACATATGTTGTTCGTCCAGTGCTGAAGTAATTGTATAAGCAGATTTTCACTTTTTTCGAAAGAAACTATCACAATATCAATTTCAGCTAAATTTTTATTTAAAACTAGCTGATGCCCGCGACTTCGTATGCGTAAAAGTTATAATGAAGAATCAGCATAATTATTTTTTTGAAAGCGTCGAAATAAAACACTGGGACTAACTTTATTTTAATAGTTCTATAACGCATGTAGCAAGGGCTTCAAATGTAATTCAATTATTTACAGTTGTATTTAGTTAAATAAATAAAAATGATATTTTCCATAACTAAACAAAGTCTAAAGAATTTCTTTATATGCAACATTTGATGTTCTTCCCATATTACAAATGTTACGGCGAGCCCGGGTAATGGCGGGGTTGCTCGCACGTAATAATATGTAACGAAAAAAGTGAAAGAAAGGGCAGCGATTGAATAAATAATAAAACACTGTATTTCAAATATAAATACAATACAATAAGTGAATCTCTTTATTGGGTATAATGTACAACCTTAATTATTGGACAATTAAGGCGTACAAGTACTATTTTATGGAAGTGGATAATTAATATTTGATAATAGTGGATGATTAATTTTACGGAAATTCTAATTAGACATTTGGAATGGATCTTACCTGGAGTGGCTGCTGATAATTTGATTCGTGCTCAAAACAGAAGTGAAAGCGCCTTCAGATAAAACTTAGCTCTGTACCGCCGCCGAATGCCTACTTTCGTAGGATTCGAAGGGGTAAGAGCTGTTATCGGGCGAAAAGATAAAAACAAAGTCGCGCGGGCAGATACTAGTATCTATTACGAGGGGCGACCGATATATTTAGGCCGATGGCCTAAACAACAAATTAGAAACAAATTTTCTGGGCCAGTAACCATTGAGCAAGCCACATACAATTGTTCGTGTAAGAAACAGTTTGTCCTGAGATCGATACCGGCTGCTCGAAGTGTCTGGCCTTGCGACTTATTAATTGTCATAGCGAAACACACACTCACAGGAAACTGCACGCGTTTGAAGTGAAATGTAAAAATTGTTTGTAGTATGGGTATGCGTGGTATGAAAACTATTTCGCCTGCTCCACAACCCGTAAGAATTTCTGCTTCTATAATATTATTTCGAAGAGAAGTAACTTTAAGGCGAGTTCCATTACATAACTTTGGAGGGGTTAAGTTACGAAGCAACATAATCGTAATGCCTTTTTTTAAAGCGATGCTATTAGCGGGAAGTCCGGGCGCAGAAATAGAGTTGAGAAACTCAACAGGATAGTTCGTATTCTCGGCTCTGTCTAAAACCGTGTTTATTGATCGGCATACCACCTCTTCTCCATCAACTTTTTTTAAAATACTGTAATTTATTTCTGCTGCTTGGTCGTTTTTGGGAGTAAGTATAGCTCGTTTACAGAGCCAAGCATTATTCTGGCGCGTTACTTGAGAAACGTCTCCATAAACCGAAGAAATAAGTTCTTCCACTGAAGGCACAATATTACAAAGATTTTGTGGCAGAGTTACTAATCCATTCGATTCGGGAAGTAAACCCTGGCCAATTTTCAGCAGGACATCCGAAAATTCTTGCGCATACGGGTTGCCACCTATGTGCGCTCTCATGTTGAGCGTTAGATTTAATTTATTTACCATTGGCCAGAGCACCGAGCGTTTGAGGCATGCACTGACTTCATCAGCCCTTGTTCCCCCAGTTATAACGGGAAGTGTCTGACGGAAATCACAACAAAATAACAAAATAAAACTGTTACCTTTCCCATGATTGAATCGTTTCGCCGCATATCTTGCATAGGGCGACTGACAGCTTCCACAGTTTTCTTGGAGTTAGCTTTCAATTTCGGTTGCCCTTTTACAACAATATTTCTATAGAAAAATCACGCTTTGTGTTTTTATTAGTTTGGGCTGTAAGAAGCTGAGCTTAAATGTGAATTATAACTTTGGCAAACATATTGGATTAATTGTTTATAAACAAAGTAATAACAGACCATTGATAGTATTGAAAAATGTCTCGATGTTGCTATTCAAAATTGCCAGTAAAAATTCCAACTGGTCTTATTTCTTATGTCGACTTAGGCTGTTATTGCTTATGACCAGAGATTTTTACTATTTTTTGTGAAATCTCCGAAATCATTTGAGATATTGAAATAAAACTCACATCACTATGTAGTATTCATTTCTTCCCATGTTGGAAAAAGTAATTTTGGGTCACATTTTGTCAATATCTTTGGAACCGGATTAGATATCCTGATGGAAGATGTCCTAAATTTTAGGATAGACGTCTAGTATTATAATGGTGAAATTTTCATTCATAGTTTTTATGTGTAGTGGGCATAATTGTAAAAACCGGGAACTGGATGAGATATCTAAATGAAAGTTATCCTCAATTTTAGGTTAGACATTAAGTGATAGAATGGTCAATTTCATTCAATTCGGTTCAGTAGTTTTTGAGTGATGCCCGGACAACTGGACAGACAGACAGACAAAAATTCTAAAAACGGCTGGTTTGGGTTCTAGAGCCTTAATAATGACCCCTGACATAAATTTTTTTTAAATATCTTCAATGTACAGACATCGGACCTGTTACAATTTTATTATATGTAGAGATATTCCTGCTACGCAATACCAAAATTGAAAAGCAAACACAGAATGTCAGAACAAAGCAAACATCAAAATAATCAACCAGAGCAACTCCTGATGTGTGTGAAGAATATCAGCAACACCAAAAGAGAATTGCTGATAAAAGCAATAAAAGTTGCCTCTGTATGAATCCAGTATATATAAATGAAACGGAAAAATGTGTACGGAATTAAGTCACGGCAGGAACATTTCAGAGAAAAACTATATAGATAGATGAATGAGGAAGGGTTGATCTCGGGATTAATACTCGGAAAGCGGAAAATCGTTAATTTATTTCTGTAAAGAAAAATTTGCAAACAAATATTCTATCAATTGCATGTGGTTTATGTAATCACATATGATTTTCAGTTAGTTAGCTACACCTCGACTTATTCATACAGTGATTTTAAAAATATTCACTATCAACAACTCGAGGCGGCCTTTAATAGTGTTGACTGGATGACTATTTATCACTTAACATCTGCCGATGATCAAATAAACTTTATTCAAAACAATATAAGTACCCTTTTTTACCAATTTGTACCACTAGTAACAAAGCCTAGGTTTAACAGCTATATTCAAAGTTAATAGATAAACGTAATAGAGCGTAGTCGGTTTGGAAGAAGGCAAAGTCAGATAGTGCCTTCTCTAGTGCCTTGAGAAGGGATGTTACAAAAGCAATTAAGATTCGTAAACGTAGGTATATATTATGAAAACATTTTCAGTACGCTATTGGCTCTCAGCAAACCTGGAAACAGATTCGCAATATAGGTATTACTAACAAAACAACAATAACACCTAAATATATAGACGCAAATGAGTTCAACCAAGAGTTTGTCAACTTGCCTTTTACTCAGACTATTGTTAGCTTTTCTCGCTACACCGATGGTTCTAATTTTTCTTTTCCTGGTTTTGGGTTACAGTGTGTTGACGACTGCGACGTTGTCCAATCTATACTGTCAATAAAATCAAATGCCATTGGTCTAGATGGCGTTCACCCAAAATTTATTAAATGCTTGTTGCCAAAAATCCTATCATACCTTACTTACGCTTTCAACAAAGTTTTAACCACGGCGGTCTTTCCTAAATGCTGGAAGCAGGGGAAAATTATTCCTATTCAAAAACCGAATGGCCTGTACAATAACATTGTACGCTACATATACGACATCAGCCGTTATGAACATATATCCGTATATGCTGTACTAATATGTTCTGTTCCTTTAGATTATCTACTAAAGTTAAGGTGCCCAACACTCTTGTAAAGGATTCTGGTAAATAAAGAACCTATAAATCTCAACGAGCGGCTTAAATTCACACGATCGGTGCGCTCCACACAAATACTGCATTAAAAAAAAAAAAAAAAAATTTGACATTCAGCTCACGAATATCTAATGCTACCGATGGAGATCAGAAGCATTGTGAATACATACAAGTGAAAAATCTTCGCCAATTCCTCCATTCTCTTATCCCCCTGTCAAAAAATGTGACAGGGGAACTATCAGTCAGACGAGAAGAGTTGCATTAAAAGGGCGGAGGCGAATGACATAAGAATGGCGGAATCGTACCACCCCAGCCAGAACACTATGCCTTAAATAATCCCTCAATTATGTCATAGTACTAAGGCATAGGATTTTAGATTTTTCCATTATATTGTACAGGGCAATATGCCCAAACTGAGGGATACGTTCATATGCGTGTGAGTTTTTGTCTCTCTCTCTCATATAAGCTTCATGTATTTATCGCTCTCATGCGTATGCCCTATCCATAAGGGATGTTTAAGGTATAATGTGAGGCATTAAATGTGGCCTTAATAAGCCATTAAATAATGGATTATAAAAGGGATTCGTTAAGGCATTATATAATCTGTTATATAAGGGAATAAATTAAGGGATTTTATGAGGAATTGTACTTTACCAGGTCTTTGATCCTCTTCGTAAATAAAAGAATGTGTTTTATAAATATATATTTATTTAAATTATAAATCTAAACATTGAATGTATTATTCCACTTTTAAAATAACTCAAATTGCACTTCCTTCATTGTTTATATTTATATAGAGATCATACACCTATACCAGTATGTCTGCGTTCAAAGTGTTTTTTTGGAATTTCCAGTAAGATTAACTTCCTTTGACTAATTTCATTATTTTTGTATGAAAGTATGTGTAAAAACACAATGAAAATTTTACAAATCAAAGTTAAAAATTTGTGGAAAATTCAAGAAAACCCGAAAAATTTTAAAAAATTGGCAAAAATCCAGTGTTCACTACAATTGAACGAGCTAAAAAACTGCATACTCGAAAAAAATCTAAAAAATTTTACTAAAAAGTTAGAAATTTTGATGAATTTTCCACAAATTTTGAATTTGAAAAATAATGAAATTAGTCAAAGGAAGTTAATCTTACTGGAACTTCCAAAAAAACCCTTTGAACGCAGACATACTGGGCTAGGTGTATGTAAATAAGTATCTTATGGATAACTTTAGAAAATTAAGAAAATGTTTAAGAAATTAATGAATGAAAAATAAAGTAAAATATCTTAATAATTAATAAATAAATTAGATTTAGCTTCTTGAGGTACGATTTGTTGTTGTTGTTGTTGTTGTTGTTGTTTTAACGATTTGTTCTTCATGTTCAGTTTTTTCCATATACACCAACGACGCTGTAGAACCATAACCATAATTTGAGCGACATGAAACGCATACCAAATGTCCACTCGAACATTGTAATATTGGTGGCAGTACATAATCAACGATAATGATGAACTAGATGAAGATGATGTATTCGCTGTTGCTGTTGTATTACCACCACTACCGACTGTTGTTGGTGTGCCGGTACCGGTTGGGATGCGTATGTGATGTTGGAGTTGGTTGCGTTTGTACGGGATGTGTTAATGATAATTGTGACAGTGCTACCGGATTGTGTGTTTGTGCGCTGCAGGTGGATGAGGTGGTTGTTGGTGGTGTACCAGAGGCGGCGATGACGGCGACAGCTGAATGTTTTGCTGGTGTTGTATGTATGAGAATATTGGTGGAAGCAGCAGCAATGTTTTGTTTGCGTTTTCGTTGCTCAACAATGTTAAAGATGTTGGTGTTGTTACTGTTGTTGTTGATTGCGTTGACAATGGCGGCGTTGGTATCGTTGATACCGTCAGCGGCTCTTGATGTTGATGTTGGTGATGTTGTTGTGACGGCACCAGCGTTATAGCTGTTGTTGTTGTTGTTGGTTGTACTAGCTGTTGATTCTGTTGTTGTTGTTGTTGGTGGTGTTGCAGTTGCAATTGCAAACGCTGGCAGCAAAGTTGGGCAACAGTTGTCGGGCGTGTAGTAGATCCACTTTGCGCTAGTGGTGGTGGTTCAGAGCCAAGAATAGTTTGTTGTTTCGGTTTAGGTGCTCTAACTGGTTGAGCAGTGGTAGATTTACTAGAATGAATAGGTGGCGGTGCTATTTGCTGTTGTGCTACGCTTTGTACAACGGCTGGATTTTTTACCGGTAAAGTCGCTTGAATTAAGCTCGGATGATCAGCCGGCTGAAAAAAAGAGATAAAAAAAAGAAATATAAGCTAAAATGTACCCAGTGACAGTGAGACAGTAGATAAAGCCAAATAATTATAAAAAAAGGCTCACCTTTGGAAGTATTTTCTGTTGTATTATTGGAGCTGCTGTTGCGAGGACTAGTTTCGTTACAATTGTCTGCGAATTTAATTGACTTTGTTGCGTTGGTGGTGGTGCTTGTGTTATGACGGTTTCTTTAATTTCAACAGGACGCCCGCCAATTGTAGTTATTTGTGATGTTGGAATTAATTGATGACGTTGTAATAATTGATTACTAGTGGAAACATTTGTTATGCCACTACTGCTTACTGGAATATGTTGTATTGCTGTGGCTGTGCCTGTTTGTGGATTTATAAAATATTGTTGAGTGGTAGGATGACCAGATAAAGTTGGCTGTGAACGTTGGGTAACCAAAACTTGTTGGTCTTGAGGTGTAGTCATTATCATTTTTTGTGTTCCACTTGTAATAAGCTGTGATTGTGCTGGATGTGTTTGTTGACCTGACAATGGTTGTTGTAAAATTATAATAGTCTTTGTTCCAGCCGATTGTTGTTGCGGTGTCTGTGTGACTAAGACCGTTTGTTGCTGTGGGGGTGGCTGCTGTTTTGTCTGTTGCGCTACAAGATACGTTTGACCCTGTTGATTTGTTGCCAGAACATATTGAGTTGGTTGTTGCTGTTGTTGGTGGTGCTGTTGTGCTACAGACTGTGGCATATTTTGTGTGATTACTTGTTGTATGAGCTGTTGCGGTTGAGTCTGTTCAAGGGTTGATGCTGATGAACAACTGTTTGTTGAAGACTCGTTGGAGGCATTTGTGGTTGATGTATTGTGACTGAGGGAGCTGTTACAAACCTGTAAAGAAAGCAGAATATATATACTATTAGAAATCTTTTTAATTAAAGATATAATATAAAAATAAATTTAATTATATACTTATAGTAAATGTATGCCATACCTTATTTTTTAGAAATTTGAAATTTCTTTTGGTAAAACCTGTTATGGCTCAGCTCTATGCTTTTCCGTAAAGCTTTATCCACTTCTTGCCGACTTTCTGTTGCGAAAACATCTATACAAAAGGAAAAAAGTAAATTTTTAAAAATACAATAAATGCTAAAGAAGCAACTACTATTACCGTATAACACTTGGTTAACTATCTTAAGCTGTGATAGTGCCCTCTTGTCCTTCCTACCATCAAAATTAAATAGGGACGCGAGTTCATCCGACATTATTTTCCGGAAAACCCCATCGACTGTCCCAGTGCTGCCTTTTATGTGCACCAAATAAACTTTCTGAAAAAATATTGAAATAAAAACAAAAATGTATCAAAAATGTTTTGGAATGATTAATAATTTCGTTTACCATTGACTCCAAATATTCTGGTCTTTCCAGATTTTCCTCCACATCTTTTGCGGCATCTATCGTCGCCAAGGGCAATGTTGCAGCGATCTCCACTTGCAGATCGTCTACAACATCCCCTGTCAAACGACCCACCGAGCGTAACACCTTCGTTACCAGCACCTTACACTCCCGGACGGTCTTGTTCAGTGCCATAAGCGTTGCCTGGTCCCAACCCTTCTCCAATGCTTCAAGGCGCTCCTCAAATTTTTGCTGCTTCCCAAGCAAAATGCTTTGGTTTGCCAGCATTGTTTCCAGCATCGCATGGTTTTCCAGGATCATCGCATTTGTGTCTGTTAAAATTAAAAAAAATTTCCATTAAATAAATATGATACTAAATCAGATACAAAAGAGCAAAATGAACTAATAATAAAATGCAGTGTAATGAACTTAAAAAAACTAAAGTACCTGAAGATGATTCGGTGGACGGTTTTGGCACTTTCGGTGGAGGTTGGTTGGCAGCGCATGGTGGAGTCACAGCATTAAAGTTGCATGCCGTTGCGAATTTTTTTTTAACTACAAAAGTAAAAAAAATTATGTTAAACAATTAAGGACATTGCTATTAACATAAAATGACAAATACAATAAATAAACATTCTCCATAAGTTTTACCTAGATTTGTTTTAGAAGTAGTGGGCGTATTGTTGTTGTTTTGGGGCGTAACTACAAAGATACCTGCGAAATATAAAAAAATATATAAAAGCATATACACTCGTGCTCATACAATTAAGCCACAAATTGAAACTGACTTTATTCGTAACGTATATTTACTTATGTATTTTTTAGCATAATAATGTCCTAGTTAAAAATTACCTCGGAAGTTTCTCCGAACTTTCAGAATTTTTTTTGTCGAAGGTGTTAAGTGAACAAAAAGTGAATTTTTAATCAAAATGTATGGAACGGTATTATGAAGTTTCTATGAGCACGAGTGTAAAAGCAAATATAAAAAAGTATTACCTCTATTTATTTGTTTTGTAGTGGGCGTATTTAGCGCATTATGCGTACTATTTCTACCCATTGTGGTGGGCGTATTATGCGTATTGAGCGCATTGTGAATGTTGTTGTTGTTTTTGGGGGTAACTACAAAGATACCTGCGAAACATAAAAAAATATATAAAAACGTGAAAAAACTAAAATTAAAAAAGTTTTACCTCTGTTTTCTTGCTTTGGTGTGAGCAAATTAAACGGCAACTGGTCGGTGTTTTGTTGTTTGGTGTTGCAGCTGTCACTCTCAGCCAAAAATTCCAAGTTTTGCTCCATCTCATGAAATAAAAATAATTAAGAATTAGTTGAGATCTTTGGGTTATAATGATAATAGTATGAAATCGGTCGAAATGTTTTAATGAGAAAAGTCGTGGAAAACATTATGTAGCATCGGTATCAAAATAAACCTATTTGCATCGGGTATACAAAAGTATTTAAATTTTACGCTTTCACGGTTTACTTTAAATATTTGATCATTGAACTGGGTAGCTGCAAGAATTCCCAAACAAGCAAATGATTCTAAAGGCTCTTCAAAGTAATTCTCAATATTTGTAAACTTATGTCCATATAGAAATTCCTGACCAGATTCGTTTTTAATATCAATAATTTTGAAAGGACCCAGCTCTGAACTATAACAATAAGAATCTTTATTTTTTTTACATCAATATTAAAAGCACCCATTTTGGAATAAGTATTAAATGTTAAATCTGAATCTGTTCTTTCTTGAGTACGCAAATATAATTGTTGTAAGATTTTATTGGGTCTTTTTATTAATTTTTTTAAGTACTGCATATAATTTTCGAACTTATAAGCAGAAAATTTATCTAAAGGACCATATTGCCTTGAAATACTAGGCAAATGAAGTAATCCATGTATATTAAAACTAACTAAATGGTCCCCGTAAATATTCGCAAATAAATTGACAAATTCTTCTAAAAGAGCTTGAGCAGTATTTGACTCAGACAAAAATGTTCCTTCACATGAAAGTAATCTTATGCCGGCGTGTAATAAAAGGAAAAGGTAGTATAAATCATCAGCTATACAATCTTTTAAAACAAATATACCAGAGTATAAAAAAAACTGCCTGAACTCTGTCGACTTCCAAATATTTATGGTATCAAAATTTCGACAAATACGGCCAAATTCCGAAGGAACTCAAGATGTTAAAGAATCTAATTTTTTATTCATTTCATTTACGTTTCCTTTCTTTAAAATTAAATTAAGTAACTTTTTGCAAACGCCCAAATCAACAAGGTGCATAGGGTCCAAAGGAAATTGTGTGACCATTTTAAATTTGTGCACTTCTAATATATTTTTTTGGCGTCGAAATAGAAAATTGTGATGAAGTGCATCAACTCTATTTTTAAACGAGACATCAGATCGTGGCTCTTGCACCTGCTTGGAAAAACAAACCCGATTTTGTATGTAGTTTCCAACCTGGGAACACTTTGGACAACTATTTTTTCCAGTATGTGAATTAACACAGGTAACAAAAGCACGAGCTGGCGAATCGCAAATAAACAATCTAACATCAAATTTTTTATTACACTCAAAAGTTCCGACTTTAAGACCGATTGTCCTTAAAGTTGAAACTTCTTCACAAAACTCTTTCAAGAAATCGTTTACATTACTGGGTTTTTGATATCCCGAAAAGCACGCAATAATAAAAGGCCTCTCTTCAAAGTTTCCTACAATTGAACCTAATATTGGCCATAAAACTTTATTTGAACTTTTAAACAACTTTAATCCATCAATTCCAACATCGATTTGGACTTCGGTGATGTCTTCGAGGAACCCAAAAGGTTTTGATAAAAAATGCTTCTGAATTCCAAAATATAAAAATTCTCCATTTGGAATTGTCTGCACCTTTACCTTTTCTTTTTGGGTTCCTAGAAGGCTTTTTGCACTCATAGGCAAACCATTTACCCCAATTCTTTTTAAAGTTTGCAACATATCATTAATCATCGCCATTGGCATGTTATTGCGAATGGCTAATGCTTTTATTTCGCAAACTTTATCAAAAATTGGGTCCACTTGCACCACATCATCTAAATCTAATTCTAAAAAAGATTGATGGAAATCACTATCACCACCGGCATTTTGCACACTTTCAATGTTTTCCACATTTTTCTCCACTTCACTCTCACTGCGCGCAAAACTATCTATATTTTTGTATCCCTCCACTAATTGAGCAAAGCGCTTCTTTTCTAAACTAAAATCATTTCGCACACTTTTGGGAAACATATTTTATAAATTTATTTCACAATTTTTACTTGCCTTTGGTTTAATATATTTATTTGGTTTGGCGTTGGTATCTTTTATTTTTTTCGCTGTTGCCGGCACGATGACTTTTCACTTTTTGACAAGTGCCAATGACATTCGTATGTTAGAGGGAAATGCCGCTAACATGTCAAGCATAAAAAGCAGTGTTACCCGCTCTTACATTCACAGTCAATCAGCATGTTTATGCGATTGTAGTTGTGAATGCCTTAGTCCGTTCTAGCTGGGACGTAATCAATGCGCGGGTTGCCGATGTCCTAAGAGTAGATGGCTTACATTTTTCACTTCTTAATGGCTCGTATTGTTTTTAATTATGTTATGAATAAAACTGAAGCCATTTAATTCGAATATTGTGTATTAAATTATTTTAAAATGAATAAACGACAAAGAAACGGAAAACATCATTTCAGATTCTTTCATTCTTCGTAAAAATTTAAATAGAACTATCGCAAGTTGGAATTATTAGATGGACAATAAGCTTAGTTTTATAAAATCATATAACCACTTTCGGATTTTCTGACACAGAATGGGTTTATCTTAGCACGAATTTTGCCTCGGAATCGACTTAATTGCCACTACATATTAGATGTTGCGTCATTGGTGTGATTTTTTTGTTTATTTTTATGATGAAATAACCTTTTAAACGAAAAAAAAACTATACGAATGCAAAACAAACTTTTTATTAACTTTAAATACAAATTAAATGAACTTTTGGTACTACCAATTACGACTCTGCGAAAAATCAACTCTGCAAATCAGGTGATCACAGCTGTTATCTATTGTGAATGCTTCTGTCACACATTCGCGACTTGTAGATATTGACAATGATCAGAAGTCTCAAGAGAATATTGCCTTTCAAAGGGAAACTATTACGTTATTTTGTTCAACAAATTTAAGTTTTAAAATGTACTTAAACTTTTCTTCTTCTTTATTTTCTACGATTTCATACACCTTTTTTTCTTATCTATTTCATCTAACTATTTCCTTTGTAACATCATCAATCTTCTTTACAATTTATTATAATTTTTTAATATTTTTTGTAATTAAATTGATGATTTAGAAAATGTTTTGTCCTATATAAATAAACACTATATCCGGTAGAACAAAGAAAAGAAAAAATTATGAAAATCGGTCAAGCCGTTATTGAGTATTAGCTAAAAAAATTTTAAATTGAGATTAGAAAAAAAAAAATTATGTGGTAAATGAGATCTGAAACAGATTGGAAACATTAAAGAAAAAATATTTAAAATCGGTTGAGCCGATACGGAGATCTTACCGAGCTCACGAACACAAATTCATTTGAAACGTATGTATATAGTATTTAAGTGAGACCTAAAATAGGCTACATTTTATATTTCAATGTAATTCACCTAACGAAGTTGAAAATAATTAGAAAATACTGCCTCCTGTAAAAATTGCTTCTTGGCGCTTAAGTTATTTTCTCAAATTGTGTAACGTACACCTCTGATTTATCACCAAAAGAAACTGATTTGCGAAAATATCACACATGAGTCATGACTTATGTATAAACTCAAATTTTTGTATTTTTATGAATTTTTTTTCCATTATTGAATAAATAATCACAAAAGAAAATGAAGTTGCTTTATTAACTTTGTATTACCATTCACGCCCATAGGGTAAATATATTTCCCATTGAATTCCAAAAAAAACTAAGTACTGTAATTTCACTGTTTATTATTTATTATCAGTTTTGCCTTCATATTAACTAAATAAAGCAGTTGTATAACAAAATTTACTTTTGGTTTCCTTACGGTCCTGTAAGGGTTGAAGTATCACACTGACTGTAAGGCTTTCCATGGTTCCTCTACAAAAAAAAAAAAAACCTACCCATCGTACTTTACATCGAAAGACCGTCGGACTTCACAACGACAGAAACACGAAAGTACTACTGACGCGTTTTCTCCAAAGCTTTCAAAATGCTTTAAATCCTGGAGAATACCTTTCGTTAGATGAATCGCTTTTACTCTTCAGGGGACGGTTACAGTTCCGGCAATATATCAAATCAAAAAAAGCCCAATATGGTTTTAAATTGTACGAGCTAACGACGAGCGATGGATATGTTTTGAACATAGAAATATATCAAGGAGCAGAAGACGATAAGCAAAAGTCAAAAGTCGGAAATATCGTTAATCGTCTTAAGTCCCCATACCTCCATAAAGGACATCACCTCATCATGGACAACTTTTACAACAGCGTCGAACTCTCTAAGGAACTCCTATCATACAAACCACATGCCACAGATATATTACGAGCAAACCGTAGAGGTAATCCCAACATTGTAACTGGCTCTAAACTTTCTAAAGGAGATTACATATGGCGCCGACAAGGTCAAGTGTATGTATCGAAATGGCGTGATAAGCGAGAAGTGCTTTGCATAACAACAGCAAGTCATCCCGAACTTATTCAAACTACGCGTAGATGGGGTCGAACAGTCAACAAACCAAGAGAAATTGTTGCTTATAACAACCATATGGCTGGCATAGACAGAGTAGACCAAATGACATCGTACTATTCGTCACCCAGAAAGACCATCCGCTGGTACAAAAAAGTTATCTTCCACTTATTAGATGTTGCCGTTTGGAACTCGTACTATATTTTTAAACAAAAGTCCAACTCAAAAATATCTTTTGTCGAATTTCGATGTATGTTGATCAGGTCGTTGGTGCAATTGCCTAACACTATTCGATTTGGAACTGATCTAATAGATATAGCCTTGGGCCGTGGTGGATACAAATCAGCAACTTCAACGTCGGATGGAAACCTTGCAGGAGCTTCGCATTTCATAGAAAGTATACCACTAGCAACAGACGACAGGAAAAGAAAGAAGATTTATTTAAGGTGCAATGCAAAAAGTCAAAAATTCGAAAAGAAACTTCGTACAGATGCAAAACTTGTCCGGATAAGGTCGCCCTTTGAACTGGAAAGTGTTTCGAAGAGTATCATACGTCTTAATAACTACTTTATATTTATTTCTCAATGATTTTGTTAAAATTATACGATTTAAGGTGTATATCTTACTATAATATGAACTATATTTTATTTTATTTTTTGTAAGCTTTGAGTTTTATTTCATATTAATTTAATAAAATGAAGTACTTTTAATTAAAATACAATAGTTTGTTCAAATTTACTGAAGTGGTACATACAAAAACTACGTAGGCATATCCCGCTCTGCCTTGCTGAAAATTATTTAACAAAACTGTAGGACGAACCGGCGTAAACCGTCAAGACGGGACTAACAGGTTTGCCCAATGTTATAAATGTTTTATTGTAAATAGGACATGACGGATATATCCGCGAAATTTAAATATGTATTTTATGTAAGAATTTAATTCACTGAGTGATTTAAATCATTTTGCTGAAATCCCGGAGCGTTTATCTCTATTAGATCCGAAGATATGGCAAGTGACCCACGGGAACGCAGCTCCAAAATCCACTGTCCGCGAAAGGGTTAATAAAAATATTCGAATAGTACTATTTGAATAAACGAATAAAAAATTTGAATTAATAAAAGTTTTATTTATTCGAATAATTTTTATTCGAATAGTCACATGCCTAATTGTTAGCATTGATAACAGGTAGTGGAAAATACAAAAAGGGCTGGGAATGCAGCAAAGTAGCCAGCAGAGAAGATCGATGTCAATGGTATGTCCAGCTGACCAAGGCAGTGAGAGCAAACAGCTGACGAAATGCAATGGGGGCGAAAACTGTTAGAAGGTACGATATGTGTAGGAAATATGTAAATGCCGAGTATTTATCTAAGTATATGGAAATTTAGTGGAAGATGCGCCGTTAGGTGAAGGATATTAGTTTTAGGTATTACTATTGTAATTTACTAGTTAGCCTGCCCGAAAAATAGTATACAAGGGCGATGATTTCTGCGAAATAGGGAAGTCGTTTTGCGACAACAGCTAGGCATAGTAGTTGGGGTTCTCACCTTGGCGAATGTAAACCTGGTGTTCTCATCTCACGATTACTAAGATTACATTGTGTGGTGGTTTTCACATCCGCGGACGGTTGGGCCAAGCAGAGGGTTTCTCCTCAGCTGCCTTTATTTCAGCTACACTTTAAATTAAGAAAAGAAGGATTAAATCCCACCATAGAATTAAGATTGTAAATTTTGAGAAAAGAGGAATGAATCCCACCAACAGAATTGAATAAAATTTAATTTAACAACATAACATAACACACACGCCTAAATTTCAAACCATTCATTGGCTTACGCTATTTTTAAAACTTTTTATGAATAAATTCCAAACCTTACAAAAATTCTAAATTGTTTGCGGTTTAGATTTAATACTTAACTGCGATAAACAAAAAAACAACAAAAGTCGTATACACGGCGAATATGTGTACTTTTCTCACAAGATTCATTAGTGAGCCGTAGCTGTGTAGGTATAGTATAGTCTAAGATCCGGCTGCAGATTTGTGTTGTCTTCGAGTACATGTTAAATCCATATTTTTACTCATATTTATGATTACGAGAATAAAAATTCACCAGATTGCCAATTAAAATGTGGCCGCTAGTATTAGGCCTGTTTTTTTTTACACGCATATACATCTGCGTCTGCGACTAAAAAAAAACGGTCATCCACAATTGCGGTTATTCCATTATCAACGCGCATACATACATACATTTCCTCTGTTGACATTCCGGTTATTATTAAGGGATGATAAACAGATTGCTGGAAGTTGGTAAGGCAGTTTGCAAAATGAATGGAAACTTCGTGGAAGTACTGATTTTATCAGCCACTATTTCGTAGTTGCAGATAAAGTTGTGCGCTTAGCAGTCCATACAAATATTAAGCGCAAACGCAGACGCCGATAAAAAAAAACACGGCTATTTTTAATTAAATTATTATTAATTAATTTTGCGGGAAAAATTTCACCCATCAAGTTTTGAAATAAAATATCGTTCACTTCACGGCAATAGGTGTAAATCGGGGTTGCCGTTGCTCGCTTGGCCGCACCTCTCCGCAGCCTGGTATAAGCAGGTATGATTTCGATACATTTTTACACTCATAACGTATTTTGATCCTTTATAGATCAAAATTTAGGTAATTTTTTTCTGATTATTATTATATAGGGTTGCCAGCTGTTAAATATGCTAAATAAAGCTATTGGGCATGCGTCAGATGCTAATGTTCTCAATTACCAGTTCAAACAATAGCAAGATCGACTAAAGAAATAAATACTCGAAAACAATTATCATTCTTTCAAAACTACAATTTTACAGTTACAAAAAAATTAATATTGATCAAAAGTACAGCCAAGGCTTCTTACGAAAAAGAAAATTTCATTTTTTTATTTATTATTTTATATCTAATTCAGTGACTTTTTTTTTTAAATCTGAATCATCGGAGTTATACTATCATGGCTGCTATCACTTTCATCGCTGCAAACATTGGAAGATTTGTTAGCAGAATCACACAGCACACTCTCCACTTGCGTTGGAGTTGAGTCTCCCAAGAACCATGTTGGTTTTAAGAAACCATCTAATACCAGCCAGCCATTATTTTCCGCACTGAACTTAATACAATTCGGCTCAGTAGCATTTAACCACATCGAATTAGGAAAGATCGTCCGCAATAGTTTTTGTTTCAAAGATTTCCAGCACGGTGGAATATGAGTTGAGTCGAAACCTTTAATTCTCTTCATAAATTTTTCATGATTTTTTTTGAACCGTACATTTTATTAAATAATAAAAATCTTGCGGCGTTCACACTTTGGCAATTTGGAAGTCCATACATAAGGCACGTAAACTCTTGGACTGCATAAATTTTTGTTTCCTCAAAGATGTCATTCGGATTCGTCAAAGACGCGAAAACTTCTTGGATATGTGGGTGCTTCATAAATATTTTAAAGGGCCGAATTTTCCCTTTGTTAAAGAATGCAGCCGTGTAGTCGCAACCCGTATACGCGTGAAAAGCAGGAAGAGTAAGACATAATGTAGCACCTAATTTTGTTGACAAGTCCGTTTAATTTATAAAAGCTTCGTCCTTATTATTACCTTTTCTTGATGTGCTGTTTGCCAGCCAAATTTGCAAATTTGAAAATTTATGCATATTACCCAATAGAATTATTAAAACGTCAGTGTCTGCTGCTTTTACCAAAATTTTTGAATTTTCAGGTGATTTGCTTATGTGGAAAACAATCCCTGTATCAGCTTCTTCGTGTTGACATGCTAATTCCATTTCTTCAGTTTGCGCTACGCAATTTGCAGCAGAACAGTACGAAAAACGTTTCTCTCTAACAGTAATATACATTTTTTTATTTCCTAATACTGTTGCAAAAGAATCATTGTTCCAATGATTTGCTAAAAATTTTACCAGTGCTTCTTTGAAACGAAAATTCTTCAAGCTTTTCAAAAAATCATTAGGTCTTGTTTGTAGCGGGCCAATAATTGTGTATGGAATATCAACTCCTTCTCACTTCTGTCGCTCGCAATATTTAATGGAAGTCGTTAAATATCTATCAAATATAATATGTACTTCTGCAGCATTTCTAGAGCAAAGTTAGTATTGATTCTGCTACTTTTCCAAATGTTTTGTGGCGACATTTTGATAATAATATAGAAACCATCAACGATTTCTATGTCGACTTGTCCGGGATTAGCTGGTGCAATCTTTGCCGTCAATAGTTTACCTAAAATAGACTTGTCCGTCTTCATCATGTCGCCTGTGCAGTGAAATAATGCAGGAGGTACAGCTGCAAGAGGGAATGACAAACAGTACCCAATGCCAACTTTTTGATTTATAGCAGGGATGCTCAACTATCGAAACGATTCTATTTCGTTTTGCTATTTTACAAAAAAAAACTTTACGAAATAATTTCGTTCCGTTGATTCACAAAACAAAATTATCAAAATGATTTCGTTTCGGTAATTCACATAATTAAATTATCAAAACAGTTTCGTTTCGATAATTCACAAAACTAAATTATCGAAATGGAAATGATAACGTTGCAACGAAATAAATCAACAAAAATACCTCATATAAACTGAACTGGCAATGCCTCCACGAGCACATACATACATACTTACATTTGAGAAAGGTGATGGCTGTCCTTTAATCAGCTCAACTTGCCGAAATATAGCATTATTAATTTATTATGCATATTATGTACAGCACTTAAATAGAATATATTCTAATTGTTATATCTTAAATAGTGAGTATTTAATTAAAAATTAACCAAACTCACTCATTCCAAAAAAGTTTTGTTTACTCTGAAGCGAAGCTATACATTTTATTGCGATGAATTGGTCTCACGAATCTTGTTGAATCTTCAAAGTATTCTGAGAAAAATTTTAATTTTTGTTCTTCACCTAAAGACTTTACGTTCAGCAAATAATCGGTAATGGTAGAAGATGCAGGGCCCTTACTCTGTAGTTCTATTCTAAAGAAATTTCGTTCGCTTTCGAGCGATTCGTACTCTGTAAAGAATTTTCGATTAGAATACATTCGTTGTTCGAGTTCCATTTTGTTCCCTTCGGATTTGATTTTTCCCCTTTCGTTTGTAGAAAATTTGGCACTCTCTGTCTCGAAAACAAATGTCAAAATAGTCGAATGTTAGAAAATTCTATTCTACAATAATTTAGCAAACGAAAATCAACAAAAATGTAGGTTCCTATGAATAAAATCAAATATTTCTCTTTTTCTCAACAAAAAATCGTTTACAGGGCAGAAAGATTTAAGCAACCAAATACAAAACCTCGACAGTTTGAGATTATGGTGCAGTATTAATAATTTAAGTGCAGCGGCGAGCTTAATAATTGGGGGAATCGCTGTTGACCTAAAGTTTTGTACAAAGCTGTAAAGGAATAATTCGAAATAAATTAGGCATAGTCGGTCTACAAATTAATCAATACATTTACTATTTGTCATTGATATTGAGTATATTGGAATTATCCCTAATAACGCGCAACTTCACTCGCTCCGTCACTGTATTTTCATCTGCATCCAACCACAGCGCTACCGAATCCATTTCAATATATTCTATTTACCTTTTATTTTGTAAAATTAAAACTTCTTAAATCGCAATGTTTTCAATTTGGTTTGTTTTGCTTTTGTTTTCTTTTCGTATTTTTCTTTGAGTTTGACATTTGTGAAACAGTGTTGCTCACCCTTAGCGAATATTTTCTAAAGTGAATTCTAACGAACTACCGAGTGCCGATGTGTTTTAGAATCGATTTTTGCTTTCGAGTAGAACAGCCTTTCGAATAGAGCTACAGAGTGAGGGCCCAGCTTTGCCAGTTGACAAATTGATTAAACTACCTTTATCCACATTTTCAGAAAAGGGATTCATTGTTTAATAGGGGATTGTAGGCTAGTTTGACCTAATAGTTTGAGGTGCAAATAAAAGTTCTTCTTGCCCAACGTTTCGCTGAATATTCCAGCATCTTCAGGGGCTACACTATTTATTTTTCAAAAAAGAAAACAAACATTATAATACACATAAATAACATTTAACATTTTGAATTACACTCACAATAACAAAGGACAGTGAACAAACTTAGCATCTAAAAATCATTACCACCTTGCGTGGCAGCTTTGTCATAACTAAACTTATTGTTCAAACATAGCATGTATGCAGCAGCTATTGAATCGTAGTCCTCTTTTTTGTTTATCGTTTTGTCTCTGTTTCTTAAAATATGTAGGCTTTCCAGTGTATATCTCGTCAATTCTCGTTTTTCCTTGTCAATAATTTTAGTGTTATTGAAGTCAGCTGTATGGCCACTGTCTATAATGTGTTGGGAGAGAGCAGTACTGGGCTATTGGTTTTTAATATCTCCTTCGTGTTCGGGTATTCGTACACCAAGCGCCCGCTTTGTTGTTCCGATGTACATCTTATCACAGTTTTCGTTGTCTTTTCCTTTACATTCTATTTTGTATATCACGTTGTTTTGTTGTAACTTGTCTATTGGATCTTTTGTTCTTGTGTACATTCTGGATATTGTGTTGTTAGATTTATAAGCTAAGGAGATATTTTGTTGTTTTAATGTATCGTGGTCTATTGCATTTAGCTTATATGTGACACTGCAGTATTTTTTGACGTCTTTTGTTGTTGAATTTGGTGGTTTAATATGGGCGTTTCTATTTTCCATGATTGCCTGGTTGACTAACTCATGTATCAGGTGGTCGGGGTAGTTGTTATTTTTCAAAATTGTATGTATTTTCTCTATGTTAGTGTCGTGGAATTTTTCGTGGCTAATTGTTAGGATTTTTTGTATCAGATTCTTCGCTGTGTTGATTTTATATTTAGTTGGTTGGGAGGATAAAAAATTAATCAGGCGACCAGAGGATGTAGGTTTCGAGTACCAATTTAAAATAATGCTATTGTTGTTTTTTATATACGCGAACATCTAGAAAAGGGATACTCTCATTTTCTTCCATTTCCATTGTAAATTGAAGTTTTTGGTGATATTTGTTAAGTGTTTCTAGAATTATATTCACGTCTTTTCGTTTCACTATTGCAAAAATGTCGTCTACATATTTGTTGATAAATTTTATGTCAATACTATGTTGTTGTTTAAGCTCCGAGATGGTGTTGTCAATAAGGTCATCCATAACAATGTCGGCTATTGTTGGTGAGAGCGGATTTCCCATGGGCATTCCAAAAGTTTGAAGGTATAGTTTATTATTGCACATAAAGTAGTTATTTTCTCTAAGACAGAAGTTTTTTTAATCGTTTCTACAATACTGTTTAGAGTTTTTGACTCTTTCTCAATTCGATTTTTCTGTAATGTATACCATAGTGTAATAATCAAAGGTGATATCTATTTTGACAGAAGTCAAAGCGAACGCCCTAAGGAGTTCGGAAGGCCATATTGTATTTTGGAAGTTCACGACAAAGGGGGCATAAAAAAAGGCCTTTGGTAAAATAGTATTAAGTTTTATACTTTTTTTTAGTGATATTATATAGTTAATAGCCTGGAAAAACGATTTTTAGAAAAATTTTAAGGAATTAACCAATTCTTATTTGGTTTTTGCAAGTTTCACGGTCTCTACAGCCAGTCTACATACATATGTATATGTATATGTATCTTTATGCTCTTTTATTCGAAACATTCGAATAACGGTACAAAATTTAAATATACAACCAAACGTTTACAAATAGGCATATGTACATCGTCGATGACACTGCAAAACCCCGTAAGTGACATTTGAGTTATAAGGTTTTATAGGCTCCTGCCATCGAGATCTGTTGATTTTGTCTCAAGACAGCTTCATGCTGGTTTGGAAAATAGTTAAAAGAATCTATGTGGATTGGAAATTTTTCCATAAATTCGATATTCGTCTTAGAAATAAGCAATTTGTAGTGCCAAAACAGCCAAACTGGAATATCACTTACTCGATTTTGAAGTTTTTTCGACGATATGAAGAGATATTAAGGACATATACAACTTCAAAGATCTGTCAAGCCTAAAAAGAAACGGCGAAGCGGATGAGTTCGGAAGACTGAACAAAGCTTTTATAGTTCTCGCATAGAAAAATTAGTTTCCTTAGAAGATTTTACAAATTGGCTAAGACATTTCAGTGCTTCACTGATAGGACTATATTGTAAATAAGGAAAATCCATTCAAGCCCTTTCTATGGCCGAAAGTAATTTGTAATATAGCAGTCATAAAGTCGGTATAAAAATCTGCCACCGTTGTAAGATGTTCTTAGGGACGTTTCCTCAATATTTGATTAACGTTAATCGGCAGTTTAATTGAAAGAAGTTTTTCGGTTATTTGTCAAACAAAGTGCTGAAGTCGATTTATTGTTCTAATCACTTCTTCTACCTTTACCTGTATTAAATCGGTAGTGGCGGGGGGCTGTCGTTCATCCTGCTCAGAAAAGTACGGGTGGTTGCAGTATACGGTGGTGGCATCATAAGGCGTGAAAATAGTAGAATAGAAAGGGGCTACGAAAACTTTGAAGATACTAATGGATATGTCTGGCGGGACTTAGCAGAGCGACTCAATATCTTTTGCATGAAGCACATTGAATAAAATGTTCTCAAGCCTCGACGTTTGTCAAGAGGACGCATCAAAAGAGATCATGTTAAAATCATGTATTGCAGTTATAAGATCGGCTGGCTTCTAAATCCGGCCGGCTACTAAAAGACCATCGCTCTGTTCCCTACGCTGGAAAGCAATAGTACAAAAGTTGGTCATGGGGCATATTAAAATCTCCACCCGAGGGACACAACAAATATGTGAATGTATAATTGTCTGGCTGGCCGGAAAATGCGAATAAATCCATTATTTGTCTATTCCCCGCCTGTAAAAACATATTTAAAACATTTATTATCTTCTTTAGTAAATACCACAACAAACCTTACCATCGTTCTCCGCGAAAAATCAGATTTTTGTGCAATTCTAATAAATAAACAAAATCATTATCTGAGAATTGTCACAAAATTATTTAATATAAAAGTCACCACGAGGCAGATTTGGAGAAAAAAGTGATGCCGTTGCATATTTTTTCAGAAAAAATGGTTTCGTATGTTTTATAGTACTTTTTCTAAAGGAATATATTCTAAATAAAAAAGTACTTTAATAAAGAGACAACATTGTAATTGCTAAGGGCGTTCAAGATGGCGGCGTTAGAGCGAGAAGTTGCGAGCCAAGAACACCTTTAATTATTACACCATGATGTATACGAAGTATCATCTGCTTGAGACAATCCGATTTCTGCTTTTCCAAATGACATAATTTTAGTTCTGACACTATGACTGAGAGCCCATATTTCTCGTGCAGCGATTGAGTAAAATGGCTTACACCAGCGGCGGGGTGCAATAGCACCTTGTGAAATAAGCCCTTTGAGGCCTTATTACACTATTGAAAGTGAAATAAGGCCTTTATTTCAAAAAAGGCTTTATTACACTTCGAAAGAGAAATATAGTCTTAAAGGCCTTATTGCTCTTTCATTTTTTTAATGAAACAATAATATTCTAATTCTTTTTGTATTTTATTGAATAGTTACACACAAATTTGCCGTTAACCAAAGTGGGAAACGTGGCACGCGGAAGGACATCACCGAAAAATTGTGAACTTTAACTGCAAATATCTTGCAAAATTCTAAAAATATCGGATTTCCCCTCCAGATTATTGTTACGGAGGTGTAATAATGCCTTAAAGGGCTTATTTCACAAGGCGCTATTTCACCCCGCCGCATCAGCATTTATTGTCTGCTCCAAAGTCAAGTCTACAGGTGATCTGCCCAAACATGATTTTGTGCGTCGAATACCAAATGCACCTTTACGGAATTGCTCAAGCAGAACAGAATTGTCTACTTTCAACTCGATTAAGTTAGTTAAATACATAGAAGCCCATTTGGCATAATTTGGCCGATTGAATACAAAAAAGTAAAAACACATTTCAAACATAGAATCTACATATGTAGAGGTCAAAATTACTGCAGCGAATACTTCTAGAAAATCGAAGAAATATATTGATAAGCTCAGTATACTGCAAATAATATTGAGCTGTCTTCCCATGACCGCCTTGAAAGGTTATTTCGCGGAAATGTTTGTAGCCCTGCAGTATTTGATGCAATGAATCCGGTAAAACAATGCTTTCATTGGATCCACATGAAGTATTCATAATTGCATTTAAATCTTCCTTTAAAGTTTCAATATCATTTGTGTAAATTTCGGACAGATATTGTTCAAAATGAAGAATTTGTAAAGCACCGGAAGCCAAGGGATGTAGCCGCTTACATCTATTAAAATGTTTACTGTCCAAGAAACTGTTCATTAAACCCCCTGCGAGTGCCTCTGCTTCAACCAAAATCTCGATTAATCCACTGGAGTCAATATACTTTCCAATTGCTTTAAAGAAGACATTTGAGTATGGAATGCGGCTAAATTAATGAATATACAATCAAATTCTGGTTTTTTAGTATATTGAATCTGCAAAGCTAATTTTGCTATTGCCAAATCGTAAGTAACTATGATCTGTTTTTGATTGCAATTCTTAACAACTTCTTTTGCAATATTAACCCTAAGTCGGGCGCAACCGATCTGTCAGGCACAGCACGCACATTTTTTTGTCTCGCCGCTTCGTTTTTTACCGCTTATTTCGCTAGTTCTCAGTAGCTGAGTTTGTTGACGTTCTCTATTCAACAAACCACTCCAGTTTGTGTTTGACTGTCAGAGTGTAAAGTTATAGGCATTTTGATCTGAGAAGCTCATTGCGCCCCAACTCGTAATTTTTTTAAAGTAAGTATTTTTTAAATTTCTGCATTATAATTAGCTACTGATTGTCCAAAAAGAACATATAATTATTCAGTATTTTATAATTAGTAGGAAATAACCCGATTTTTTGGTCTGGCCTGAGCGGCACATTGCGCCCAAACTCGTTATTCATATTTAAATCCTTTTTATTTGTTTTTAGATTTTTTGTAAATATGTCTCGTAGACGCTACAATTTAGATGATTCAAAAAATGTAAAACACCACTCTGTTTATCACATACAAGCATGGTGTGGGAACCGTGCTATGCACCAGACTATGAAGATACTCTTTCTGAATAGGCCTATATTCAGCACCAGAAAAAAATTCTTTCACTATTATATTTTTATTTTACTTTCACTTTTATAGTTTTTTTAAATATTAAACTTTTCAACTAATGACTTCTTAAAACTTTTTTTCGATTATTTTTTAACTATTTTACGTTTTATGTTTTACCTATAAATTTTTAACCCTTTTTTATGACTTTTGTTATACCTAAAAAATTTTTGTTAAATAAATAGAATCCTATGAAAATTTTTATATTTTTTCCTATTTAGATCTCTAACTATCATGTCTTAATTTCTCAGATGTATAAACAATAAAATTATATGTTTATTAAGCGTTTAAAAAGTGTGCCTGTTAGGCACATTGCGCCTGAAGTTGAGAGCTTTTATTTTGCGTCATAGATTTCAATGCTAACCCGAGCGTAAGATGTTTTGACGGTTTGACTCGACCTTTAGATATAATATAAATCAGATCACTACAAACAGACTTTATTTTCACCAAATCGTCACTTGAATTTTGACGACGAGTGTCTGGTCCTTGAACTAAGTCACACACAAAATTAAAAAGCTGTTCTGGAATATTGCACTCTCCGCGAATGACATCGTCTGGGGTTAAATTATCTCGCAGCTTTGTGCTTTCCAGAGATGTAATACAATTTCGCAATTCATAAGCGACATATCTGCTTCGAGTATTTTCAGTAGATTCCCACTTTTCTATTTCACCAACTAATCGCGATGTGTCCATATCATACTGATACACGATTTTCCTTTTCGGCGTTCCCATGGATTCTTCTGTAATTTGATCGCCGAAAGCTTTAATTATTTTATTTTCTAAGGTTTCAGCGCGGTATTCTTTGATGTCTTCAGCAAGTACTTGACCCTCAGAAAACTCCAGCAGTAACGATTTATATTGAGTAAACAATCGGATTTCCGAATTCTTATTGAATGCCAATTGATGGAGTTTCCGGTTTTTGTGCCAATATTTTCCTCTGGATGTTCCTGGCACTGCCGTTTCAATGACATCTGATATGATGATAAACAAGTTGAATGATAAGGAACAGATTGAGGGTTCTCCAGTTTCCCTAGCAATTTAGAGTCATTTGAATTTTCGGCCATTGCCTTTATTATTTCAACAATGGCTTCGGATAGCGAAAACGTGACATAGATTCGGTTTTTACCAACTTTTTTTTCAACATGGTCACAAAAAAGGCATACTGACTTTTTGCTTTTTTGATGTTGATAGGATAGCTTGTTGAGATATTGTATCAGTAGACGATAAATTTTGAGAAAGTTGAGAATGATCATCTTCCTGCGCAGATGTACTAGGTTGCCCGTTTGAAGCAGTCATAGTTAGCTGTTTGTCTACTGAAAGTTCAGCCGATTAATCGCTCAATGTAGCCCTTGACTCTGGCTGCAAAGTAAATACATGCGTTAAAGGCAATTTGTGAAAAAATCTTGTTTTTTTTTTGCATGCGCGTAAAATTAATACTACTAAGTATATACATACACTTACTAAATCACAACTGACACCAGGAATATTTAGTTTATGAAGATCTGAAGGAAGGCTAGGAATCTGTAAATTACAAGAAATGTTGTGCTATAATTAATTATTTCACTGTCATGCACTGTTTGTGTTGTATTTTAAACAATTAGTATAATTAATAAAATTTAATTTATAATGCGATAATTTTTTAATATTTTTACGTTTTCGAAAATAAATGAATGAAAATATCGCGTCAATCTAAAAGAATATAAATGTGTCTAATCTCTATTTTTTTTAATTTTTCAAACGTGGACAATTATATATTTTTTATATAAAGGTAAATGTATTTCCGAAACAATAAGAAAATAGAAAAAACTCGTTTTTAATAAAAAATACCTCGAATTTTGCACTGTATAATATAAATAATATATAATATGTATTTTTTTAAATTGAATTGAAATTTTACTTACTGTTAGTGTTTTGCAAAAATTTTCAAATTCCTCTTTATCTTCTTGCTTTAAAACTGTAATTTTTTTATGGCACTCTTTATTATATCCAAAATTTTCGGTGAACTCAATTGTTAAGAAAGTGTCATTATACTTACAATTTTTCTTACGACGAAAACATAACATTTCGAAACACTTTTTAAAAGAGGCATCTTTAGAATCTAGTACGTTGCCTTTTTTTTTGCACAGAATACACAATTCAATCTATCAAATTTATTTTACTTTGACTTGTTTGATAATTTCAGATGCACAAATGAAATTCGCAATAGCTTTAGAACGTATGTAAGACTGGTAATGTTACACGAGTTAAGTAAATATAAAAACACTGTGGTTTTCGGCACAAGAACTTTATTAAAATAAGGTACAAAACTTTATTAACTAAAATCGCCTTGTGCGTTTGTTGTTGGGCTGTTGTTTGAGTGATAAACAAATATCAGATCACTTAACTGCATTCGTTCTTGCGGACCATCGGATCGAAAGAGAGTAAAAATAAAGAGTATGTATGTATGTACATAATATTATCTATTTAAATGAGCAGAATGTTATGAGGTAAATAAATATATGTATATATTATATCTGTTTTTTTGTTAGTGGCCTTTTTGTTGTTTATTTCATTACGAATTTTTGCAAACCGGATTGTCTTTCGGAGTTTTGACGAGTTCTCCATAATCAAAATGTCTACCGGATGAATATTTATCGAATATGAAACCCGCTTCTCCGGTTCTTTTTCTTTAACCTTCCGTGGGGGTGAAACCACTGGAACTATCTCTTTCGGAGTTTTGACGAGTTCTCCAATAACAAATGTCTACCGCCGCGAAGCATGTTAACTAAGAAACAAAAATTAAATGCTCCGTTTTTTTCAAGCCTAACTTCTGTGGGGGCCAAACCACTATAAAAACTTCCCTTCGCCGCAATGCGTTTTGAACTATGAAACAAAATACTTCAAATTTATCTCCTTACTGGCGGATCTTCTGTGCCCGGCTAGCTTGTGGTAGAACTAGAGACTCTTATCTAGGGGTGAGTCGTGCCCCACGTTTCCTTTTTTTTTATTTCGAAATGGCTTTCTTGCAAGTATACCTTTTTCCTGTTCGCTTTATTGACCGGTCTTCGAAGCGAAGCAGGTCTGTTATGGTCTACTTCCAACTTATAGTCATTTTTCTTTTATTGAGTTTGATTGGTATGACTCACTGCGGTTGGATAGGTGACAGTTTAGGTTCACCCTGCGGTTTGACATAAATCGATAGATTCTGGGAAGTGGCGTGATCTTTGCCGAGGTGGCAGCACCAAATGTTCCATAAAATGGAAAAAGGCACCAATAACGGAATTTTTAATTTCCAGACAAACAAGTGGTTGGTGTGTTCTCGGTGTGGCCAGAAATAAATAGTAGGGTAAACCAGATTGCCCGAAAAATGACAAATTGAATTAAATGGGCATTTGATATTAAGTAAACAGCGCTTATTTTTTATGTTGGAAATTAATGTATACAAGTGGGTGACTAATCGAATAACTAAGGTAGGGAGACACATGGGGGTCCCGTCCGGATTCCTGATACTGACGCAACAACTGTCATATCACCAAAATAAAATGTAACAAAGGAAAAAGGGCACCAAAATATTGGTCAAATTGCAAAGCATCTTTAAGAATCAAGTTAACTATTTTCAAGGCGGCAATATTAATTTATTATGCGCATGGTAACGAAGCGTAGATCGTCATAGTATTGTCAATGGCAGGGTCGGATGAGGAGCTTCATGTGTCTCCTATCCTGAAACCCAGTAACGTCGGGTTCCGCGGACCACCAAGGGAACACACCAAACACAAGTTCTAGAACCTTCCTTTTTTCGCGCGGAAACGAAAGCGTGCCTTTAGGGTTCGGACTTAGTTAAAATTGTAGTAATTTCAATACTCAATGCTCTTTACACAAATCTACTACTCTTTATGCTCCCATTTAATAGCACCATAGTTCGATTTTTCTTTTGATTAACTAAATTTTTCTCTGACTTCAAACTTTCTCGTAAGATAATTATTAATTTTTAACCTTCTGTAATTTCAACTTTTGTTCCATACGTGAAAATTCACCTTTAATAAAACTAACTAGAGAGCAAAATAGTAGTAAGAGTAAAAGTACTAAATTCCTTTTTTTTAAAAACCTTAAAGTAAAAGTGTAATCACCGAACTTTCAAATTTAAGCAATTTCTACAGATTAACTATCGTAAAATCTACTATACAGGGGTAAAATCATATCTCCTACTTTAAATTTAATAACATATTGTGGTTTTTTTTTGAGTTATTTTTATTTTCTGTTTTTCTGACAGGGTGAATGCTAAATTTATATTGGAACGATTTTCCGTCATCCCTTGTCAATTTTTGTTTGTTTACAAACCGGTTTCGGCGATCCGCCATCTTCAGTGTAAGTTTTCGTTCTGATCTGTGTCTATCCGTTGTCCAGTATTTATAGTTTGAATGCTGTAGGTAAAGTTAGTATCCTTTGACATAAAGGACTTGTACCCATCTATTCCGCTTCCGGAGACATTGGACATCGTTAACAAAACGCTACTAGGAAAAACTAAAGATGCGGTCAGGACAGCACAAATTACAAACACCCTCAGAACAACGCTACAACAAAACTATTTCAGGTTTAACAATAAAATATATAGACAAATGAATGGACTGGGAATGGGCAACCCAACCTCATCCGTCCTCATGGAGGCATTCATGCAGAATTTGGAAATGAAGTATATGCAAGAGCTAAAAACCAAGCTGGGGGTAATATTTTACGCAAGGTATGTCGACGACATTATCTGCGTATTAAATAATAACTGTGAAGAACAAGTACTGGAATTTCTAAATAAGCAGCATGAGAGCATAAAATTCACAATGGAAACGGAGAAGGAGGGAAAACTGAACTACTTGGACCTAACGGTTAGAATCAACAAACTCACGAACCAGTTCAACTATGACATCTACAGAAAACCAACAACCACGGACACCATAATCCACTGTACATCGAACCATCCGCAACAACACAAGAATGAAGCATTAAGACATCTAGTGGACAGACTTCAGCGAACGCCTCTCTCTAAGGAATCATACAAGAAAGAGCTCACCACGATATACAGCATAGCAACTAGCAACGGATACGAAAAGACCCTAGTGGACAAACTCCGAAGCAACCATTTGGTGCAGAGAAGGGAAACCGAAGGGGAAAAGGCCAAAATTTGGACAGTTATGACATACACTGGAAACACCACATACAAGTTGGCCAACTTTTTCAAGAAACACAACATCAGCACAGCATTCAGAACATCGAACAACTTGGGACAAAAACTAGCAACTAACACCAACTCAGCGGAGCCGTTCAGCGAACATGGGGTATACAAACTTACTTGCGAATGCCAGCACAGCTACATAGGACAAACAGGACGGAAAATAAGTACACGATTTCGGGAACATATCAGGGACTACAACCGAAAGACACGGAAACCCTCCATCACACCAGAATCGAACTTTGCTAACCACATGTATGAAAACAAATGCACCCCGGCTAAAATCAAAAGCACAGCCAAAACACTTCACGTGCAAACAAAAGGGCGACGCTTAAATGTGCTTGAGAACATGGAAATATACAAACTAAAGACATTTGACGGAAGAATAATAAACGAACAAACTAGCACCAATTCTGATGCAATATTCGAACCTCTAAAACTAGTCTACAAAAAACAAAACAACGCAGCAGGTACAATAACCAGACAAGTAACGATAAACGAGCGAACACACAAAACAAACCAAAGGACAAAAATTACCGACTTCTATTCAAGCACAAGATTAACATTACCTGACCCACAAACTAGTTAACGAGTTGCCGCTCGAGAACATTCAGCATTACCTGACATTACATAGCGTTCAGCAGTGCCTGACAAACAAACTAATAGACGAGTTTCAAAACAACCCTATTGCAGCTTGCCGCTCGGGAACATTCGGGAAACACGAACCTAACGCACGAACTATATACACGCATACTAACTTTACCTACAGCATTCAAACTATAAATACTGGACAACGGATAGACACAGATCAGAACGAAAACTTACACTGAAGATGGCGGATCGCCGAAACCGGTTTTTTTTTGTTTCGGAATGAGTACTGTACTCTTACCACATTTAGTAGTACAATAGGGTCCCTAAAATAGTAACAAAAGTCCGAACCCTGATGGCAACCACCAATCGGAGTGGCAATGATCACGCCACCTCGAGCAGGATAGCGGAATTTTTCCAGTGCGCAGTCGCCATCGCTTCAAATTTTTCTCGATACCCTAATGGCTTCGCCGGCATTCACTGACATTCAAAATGTGTTATGAAATTGAGCGAGTCGGTCGTGCCCGTGACAAATAAGAAAAAGAAAACCCTAAACTAGAAAAAAAACTTTAAGTGAAATTCAAGCTGCCATAGTAAGGCAAGTATTTGGCACAAAAGTGCAGTTTAAAAGTGAAATAGTGTGTATATAAAATATATAATAACTCGATGCTGGCGGCTCGTCGGTGTGTGCGGTCAACAACAACAATTAAGCAGTATAGGATCCCATTTAAAATAAAGCCAGGTGAGTACCCATTGAAAATATTTTTTTTGGGGATTTGCCTATTAATCCCAAAACATTGACACTTAGCGTTTTTCTCATCTTTGACTTACACTCAATTTCTCACTATATACGCTGCCGCGAAAAGTTAAATTGTTATAAAAATATAGACATTTCTAAATAATATGACGCATGTATAACTTAAATTTATAACGTTCTTAGTATTATTAAATTAAAAATCCAAAAAGGTTAGATTTGTTCTAGTTTCCGGACAGTCAAATTTAGTCTCCGGACACTTTTGTTTTAGTTTATTATATTTCAAACAGATATTACTAAATTTTTTTTGTAATATGTTAATAAATACTTGGTTGGCACTTATTTTCCCAAACAGTTCCCCCTATTTTCTTTTGCAAAAACCTGTAATTTTGCCGGGTGCAACCCCAAATTTTCCAAGGACACTCAGAAAACATGTTTATTTCCATTAGTGTTGCTATTTGAAAACATTTCTTTTTGAGGATTTGCCTATTAATCCCAAAACATGGACATAGTGTCCGGCCACTGGCGCTGTCCGGATACTGGTACAGTTACCCCATGCCACGCGAAAGCGAAACATTCCTTCGGTATACAGAAACCTTTGTCAACATAGTCATTATTAGGCCATATTTTATGTTTATAATCATCCCTTTTATTTCATTTCATAAATATATCTTAAATAGAGGCAAGTTCCATAACATTATTTATTTATCTCCTATGTTTGATTTAATTTTTCTTTCAAATATCCTTTCAGAATTTTCTAGAACGTTGATACGACAACGCACCACCAAAACAGCGCCAACATCACGTACCATCCCAACGCGCGCCACCATCGAGCGCGCGGACTATAGCTGCTCAACATAATTGCGCAAGTACTGGAATTTCTAAATAAGCAGCATGAGAGCATAAAATTCACAATGGAAACGGAGAAGGAGGGAAAACTGAACTACTTGGACCTAACGGTTAGAATCAACAAACTCACGAACCAGTTCAACTATGACATCTACAGAAAACCAACAACCACGGACACCATAATCCACTGTACATCGAACCATCCGCAACAACACAAGAATGAAGCATTAAGACATCTAGTGGACAGACTTCAGCGAACGCCTCTCTCTAAGGAATCATACAAGAAAGAGCTCACCACGATATACAGCATAGCAACTAGCAACGGATACGAAAAGACCCTAGTGGACAAACTCCGAAGCAACCATTTGGTGCAGAGAAGGGAAACCGAAGGGGAAAAGGCCAAAATTTGGACAGTTATGACATACACTGGAAACACCACATACAAGTTGGCCAACTTTTTCAAGAAACACAACATCAGCACAGCATTCAGAACATCGAACAACTTGGGACAAAAACTAGCAACTAACACCAACTCAGCGGAGCCGTTCAGCGAACATGGGGTATACAAACTTACTTGCGAATGCCAGCACAGCTACATAGGACAAACAGGACGGAAAATAAGTACACGATTTCGGGAACATATCAGGGACTACAACCGAAAGACACGGAAACCCTCCATCACACCAGAATCGAACTTTGCTAACCACATGTATGAAAACAAATGCACCCCGGCTAAAATCAAAAGCACAGCCAAAACACTTCACGTGCAAACAAAAGGGCGACGCTTAAATGTGCTTGAGAACATGGAAATATACAAACTAAAGACATTTGACGGAAGAATAATAAACGAACAAACTAGCACCAATTCTGATGCAATATTCGAACCTCTAAAACTAGTCTACAAAAAACAAAACAACGCAGCAGGTACAATAACCAGACAAGTAACGATAAACGAGCGAACACACAAAACAAACCAAAGGACAAAAATTACCGACTTCTATTCAAGCACAAGATTAACATTACCTGACCCACAAACTAGTTAACGAGTTGCCGCTCGAGAACATTCAGCATTACCTGACATTACATAGCGTTCAGCAGTGCCTGACAAACAAACTAATAGACGAGTTTCAAAACAACCCTATTGCAGCTTGCCGCTCGGGAACATTCGGGAAACACGAACCTAACGCACGAACTATATACACGCATACTAACTTTACCTACAGCATTCAAACTATAAATACTGGACAACGGATAGACACAGATCAGAACGAAAACTTACACTGAAGATGGCGGATCGCCGAAACCGGTTTTTTTTTGTTTCGGAATGAGTACTGTACTCTTACCACATTTAGTAGTACAATAGGGTCCCTAAAATAGTAACAAAAGTCCGAACCCTGATGGCAACCACCAATCGGAGTGGCAATGATCACGCCACCTCGAGCAGGATAGCGGAATTTTTCCAGTGCGCAGTCGCCATCGCTTCAAATTTTTCTCGATACCCTAATGGCTTCGCCGGCATTCACTGACATTCAAAATGTGTTATGAAATTGAGCGAGTCGGTCGTGCCCGTGACAAATAAGAAAAAGAAAACCCTAAACTAGAAAAAAAACTTTAAGTGAAATTCAAGCTGCCATAGTAAGGCAAGTATTTGGCACAAAAGTGCAGTTTAAAAGTGAAATAGTGTGTATATAAAATATATAATAACTCGATGCTGGCGGCTCGTCGGTGTGTGCGGTCAACAACAACAATTAAGCAGTATAGGATCCCATTTAAAATAAAGCCAGGTGAGTACCCATTGAAAATATTTTTTTTGGGGATTTGCCTATTAATCCCAAAACATTGACACTTAGCGTTTTTCTCATCTTTGACTTACACTCAATTTCTCACTATATACGCTGCCGCGAAAAGTTAAATTGTTATAAAAATATAGACATTTCTAAATAATATGACGCATGTATAACTTAAATTTATAACGTTCTTAGTATTATTAAATTAAAAATCCAAAAAGGTTAGATTTGTTCTAGTTTCCGGACAGTCAAATTTAGTCTCCGGACACTTTTGTTTTAGTTTATTATATTTCAAACAGATATTACTAAATTTTTTTTGTAATATGTTAATAAATACTTGGTTGGCACTTATTTTCCCAAACAGTTCCCCCTATTTTCTTTTGCAAAAACCTGTAATTTTGCCGGGTGCAACCCCAAATTTTCCAAGGACACTCAGAAAACATGTTTATTTCCATTAGTGTTGCTATTTGAAAACATTTCTTTTTGAGGATTTGCCTATTAATCCCAAAACATGGACATAGTGTCCGGCCACTGGCGCTGTCCGGATACTGGTACAGTTACCCCATGCCACGCGAAAGCGAAACATTCCTTCGGTATACAGAAACCTTTGTCAACATAGTCATTATTAGGCCATATTTTATGTTTATAATCATCCCTTTTATTTCATTTCATAAATATATCTTAAATAGAGGCAAGTTCCATAACATTATTTATTTATCTCCTATGTTTGATTTAATTTTTCTTTCAAATATCCTTTCAGAATTTTCTAGAACGTTGATACGACAACGCACCACCAAAACAGCGCCAACATCACGTACCATCCCAACGCGCGCCACCATCGAGCGCGCGGACTATAGCTGCTCAACATAATTGCGCGCGCTACCACCGCCACGCGCTACCCTTTGACGTGCCACCTTAATTGCGCAACATCGTTGCGCGCGCTACAATAGCGCTCCACCATCGCGCGCGCCACTACAACAGCGCGACCATTCAGCGCCACCATTGCATCTTCATTGCGCACGCCACTACAATAGCGCATAATCATCACAACGCGCCACATCGCGCGCTACCATAGCACGCGCCCATCGTGCGCGCCACTATAACAGCGCGCGCTACCATCGCCACGCGCTACCAATTGACGCGCACCAGCATTTACCATCGCGCGCGCCACTACAATAACGCGCCACTATCGCATGCCGCGTCCAGCAAGCATCAACAACAAACACCAGCAATAACAATAGCGGGGGCCGACCTCTCATAGGCCCACCGTATTGAACCACCAGTAGCAACCGGTCACAACAACCGGCGACGACAACAGCGGGGCCGACCTCATATAGGCCCAACGCACTGAACCAGCGTAACTACCAGCAATAACAACAGCGGGGGCCGACCTCTTATAGGCCAACCGTATTGAACTAGCAGCGGCAACACCGGTTGCAACAACCAGCCATACCAACCAGCAATAACAACAACAGTAGCGCCCAAGTGAACGGGCTACTGCAACACCAGCAATAACAACAGCGGGGGCCGACCTATTATAGGGCCGCCGCACAAACATTAACAACAAGAACCGGTGACAACCCCGGCAACAACAATATCAGCGTGACAACAGCAGGGGCCGCCCTAATGTAGGCCCACTGCATATATACACCAGAACAACAACAGCGAGGGCCGCCCTATTATAGGCCCGCCGCACAAATAGTACCAACAACAACAACAGTAGCGCCCCACCAACGGCCTACTGCAACAACCGGGTGAGACCTTTCTAATTTAGACCTACATGTGTAGTTCATATAGCTTATAATTAGGTATATTATTTTTGTAAAAATTTAAAACAAAAGAACGGATATTTTGAAATTATGAAATAGTAAACAAAAGAAAGGTTAGAGAAGAATTTAAGTAAACTAAATTAATAGATTTAACTAAAGTACGAAAAGAAAATTTAATATAAACAAAAGAAAACAAAATTTACGGAAATATAGGAATAGGAATAAGCATAATATGAAATAGGAAGAATATGTATATATATATAACAGATAAATAAAACGTACCCTAAATTAATTTAAAATACATAGAAATGCTTAAAATGAAAATAAAATACCTAGAGTTAGAAGAAAAAAAAAAACAATTTTTTTGAGTAAAATTTAATAAAGTAAAATACTTAACACTAAAAACAATACATAAGATAGGATAGGATAAAATACATAAAATAAAATATACTTAAAAATACCTTAAAATAAAATAAGAGGAAATAAAATAAATAAAATAAAATAAAATAAATAACATAAAATCTGAAATGCATCTGATAAAATAGAGTAAATTATATAAAATAAAATATAATTAAAATGCTTACAATTAGATAACATAATATACGTAAAAAGTAAACAAAGAGCGCGCGAGTCGGTCGTGTTGCGTTTTGCTCTGTGTTTTTAAATGTTTATAAATGTTATGAATGTTTTAAATTGTATTTCTGGCATGTAATGTCTATAAATAACTTGCATTCGTTAACATTTCACTAAGTTCGTTTTATATACATTAGTGTACGCGAGATAGTGACTCTTGAAAATACATAATTTCAATCTATCATTGCATATCAAATATCTGATATTTATGTTTATATGTTATGCCGTGTGTTTGTGGTTACAAAGTCGATCGCAACAAAGTTGATTCGAAAGTCCAATGTGCAAAGTGCAACGATTTCTTTCACTTGCATTGTGTTGGTATCTCGCAAGTCGATTTGGATTTCTTCCAATATTCTGACAGCAATTACATCTGCAAAACCTGTTCTAATGCTCGCCGCATGTCGCTTCGCTCACCCCCTACTACCCCTGGTGTTAACAACATGATGGCGAATGATAGCGAAAACGAGCATACTAATGATAAGGAGGAAGAAATTACATTGCTCTCTGTTTATAATGAGTTAGCTTCGCTTAGATCGGATTATGCCCGTGCAATAGCTCTAATCAGTGCTTTGAGAGAAGAGAAAGAGAAAATGCTAGAAACAACAAAGAATTTGCAATATGAGTTGGTTTCTGTGCAAAAACAATTGCATGCTGTTGATGCGACCACTTCTCTTAAAGCTCTTTCGGATGAGGTAACTGGTCTACGAAAGCAATTTGCAAACAATAACTGCTGCGACAAGTGTAAGAAACAAAAGCCAAGCAAGCCATCGAAACAAGTGCGAATTCGCTCTCACAAGAATTCAACCGCTGGTACACCGCGCTCGAATTCTCCAGAGTGCGTTACCGATTCTACGCCCGTTGTTAGTGTTCCGTCCGCTGTTACAGCTGACGTCACAAGCGCGAATTTAAATGCTTTGACATCTTCGCAAGCTGCTGCTACCATCACGCAGCCTATATCTGGTAATACCTCTTTTTCAATTGATTCGCCTATAGATGTTGACGCTCTGCCTGCTTCATCACAAGCAGCATTAACATATCGCACACTAAATCAAAAAGAGTCACAACTCAAAATCCGAGTAACTTTCAGTTAATTGCTTCTGGATCGCACAAAAGTGATTTGAATTTTAAAAACTTGACATCACTGTGCTCTTTAAAGAGTAACGATAATAGTCAAAAAGAAAAATATTGTATGTACTGGCTGCACTTCCTTTTTTTAGGCAATTTATGCCAAGAAAGCGACCAAAAAAAATTTTGAGTTGTGACAGTTTTTGATTTAGGGTGCGATATGCTAAAGTCGCCGCCGAGGCTGTTCCTACTGTCGCACTACAACTTGAAAACAACATCCCCAGTAGGAAAAATTTTGCTTCCCTAAATGTTATCATTGGGAGCAATATATCAAGTGAGTTGCAGGTAGCAACTCGTACTAGCTGGGTTCACTTGTCCTCATTTAAGTCTTCAGTAGCTGCTGAAAATATCATCGCTTACGTTGCTAAACATGCTAGTATCGAGTCAAATGTGCTTTCATGCTTTGCTCTCGTGAAGAAAGGTGTGTCTCTTGATACGCTTAAACGAGTTAACTTTAAATTGGGAGTACCGTCGTCTCATTATAGTAAGTTGCTGGACCATTCGCTTTGGCCTGCAGGAGTTAAGGTGAGACCTTTCCGGAATTTTCTAAAACCGGGGGAGGAAGCTCCAGAAATCTAGTGGCGTCCTTCCGAGCCTCGAGTTCATTGCAAAATCCAAGCTTGAAATATCATATTTACTATCAAAATGTGAGTGGCATGCGTACTAAATCAAATGAATTTCATCGTAAAACTTCACTACACGAGTTTGACATTGTCGCAATAACAGAAACTTGGCTTAAAGAGAATTTTTCATCCGAGGAATATTTTGACAGCTATTATCTCGTTTATAGAAAAGACCGATGTGCTGCTGCCACCGGATTGCATAAAGGGGGCGGTGTTCTACTGGCAATAAGGGCGGATTTGTGCAGCCAAATGATACAATTGCCTCATGCTGACGGATCATGTGAACAGATATGTATTAGCATTAAGACTTTATGCAAAAAACTGTTGTATCTAGTGTTATCTTATATTCCTCCTACAAGTAGTGTAGAAGTATATAATAAGCACTTGAATAACTTGTTATACATTAATGATATTGCTAAGGATAAAGGTGAAGTTATGTATATTGGCGACTTCAATTTAGGCAACATTTCTTGGATTGATAACAATAGGACTTTGCTGCCTATCAATTTAAGAACCGATATCGATGTGCTATTTATAAGTACAATGCTCTCTAATGGGTTCAATCAACGTAACGCTGTATTAAATAGCGGTGGCAGAATGCTTGATCTGGTGTTTGTGTCCAGTGAGTTGAAATCGAATTGTGAGGAACACTATTCTCCTTTTTCTAACAATAGCTTTCATCACAAGGCAATTGACATATGCTTTGAATTTTATAACTTTGATTGCGTAACAGTAAATTCGCTTAAGCAATACGATTATCTTAAAGCTAATTACTCAGCGATGAACGATTTTCTTAATTCGGCAGATTGGGATTTTCTGAAGCTACCAAGTTGCCCGCAGGTATCATATGAAACTTTTCACGCCTTACTTACACTAGTTATATCAAGGTATGTTCCATTGAAAAGTATTTCTTTAGCTAAAAAACCACTTTGGTTTAATAAACGCCTATGTAATTTAAAAAATAAGAAGAACAAAGCCTTTAAGCGTTTTAAGCATTCTCGTACTGAAAGGGACTTTCAAAATTTTGAGCGCCTTCGGAAGGACTTTGATTGCCTTCATAAATTTTTGTTCAAACAATATATGTTTAAAGTTGAAGCAGGACTTAAATCAGATCCTTCATCTTTCTGGCATTATATTAATTCGAAGAGGAAAACAAACGGCTTTCCAACTACACTTGTATATAATGGAGCGGTTTCGGATAACCCACAGGATTCATGCGATCTGTTTGCTGAATTTTTTCAGGGGGTATATGAAGTGCATAACAGCCAGTCCCTTCCTTCCTTTTCTCCTCCATCATTACCTGCAATATCATCGTTTTCTATTGAAGAAGCTGAGGTGGCTCTTGGGATATCTAATTTGCCACAAAGTCGGATAGCGAGGGATTTTGTTCAGCATTTTTCAAAGCGTGTTCTAACGTTCTAGTGGGTCCAATCACCAATATTTTTAACGCTTGTCTCTCTAGCGGCATTTTCCTAGACGCTTGGAAGGTGTGTTCTATTCATCCTATTTATAAATCAGGTGACCGTAATAATATTTGTAATTATAGGCCAATAGTGAAGCAGAACATATTAGCCAAGTTGTTCGACGGCATCATTCAATCCAAGCTGTTCCTTCATGTGCGTAACGTGCTCAGTCAATGCCAGCATGGTTTTATACCAGGCCGATCTACATGTACTAATCTGCTTTTAGTCACTCATGATATCGTTAAAGCATTTAATTGCCAGTCTCAGCTAGATGTGATCTACACGGACTTTTCTAAGGCCTTCGATAAAGTTGACCACGTAGTCCTACTGCATAAGTTGAGGATGTATGGAATCACTGGTGAACTTCTTAAATTCTTCTCGAGTTTTCTAAGTGGGAGGAAATTATACGTGAATATGGGGTCTTCCACATCGAACACTTGCATTGACGCTTGTTCAGGTATTCCACAGGGATCTCATAGCGGCCCATTGTTATTTTTGATTTTTATTAATGATCTACCCTTGCACTTTAAGTATGCCAAATGTCTAATGTTTTGCCGATGATGTTAAGCTCTTTCTCAAAGTTGACAGTATCTCCGATAGTGAAAACTTACAATATGACTTGAGTGCTTTTGAAGACTGATGTACCTCAAACCATCTATATTTAAACATCAATAAATGTACTATTGTGTCTTATACAAGGAAGGTAGATGTATTCCTTTGCGACTATTATTTGAACAATAATGTGCTCAATCGGGTTTCTGATGTGAAGGATCTAGGAGTTATATTTGACACCAAGCTTAATTTTAATAAGCATATCGATTTTATTGTAGCTAAGTCCTTTGCGCTAGTAGGATTCATTCAAAGAAGTACTCGGGACTTTAAAGACCCGAATACACTAAAATCTTTATTTACGGCCCTTGTACGTAGTCGACTGGAATACTGTTCCCTGATATGGAGTCCGTATTATGATTTGTATTCCGACAAAATTGAAAGGGTTCAAAGAGTCTTTACGAAATTTGCCTTACACAAAATTTACTTTGAAGATGGTCCCCCTTCCTATATTAGTAGGCGTAAGCTCCTTGGCTTGCAGTCTTTATCCGATCGGAGAATTTGCTGTTCACTAATATTTGTGTATAATGTGGTAAACAATAATATTGATTGCGATAGTTTAAAAGCTTTGTTCAATGTATATTTACCCCCACGAACTTTGAGATATAATCGTTTATTTGCTGATTCAATTAGTAGAACTAACTACTCGTTGAATGAACCCGTTACTAGGTGTATCCGTCTTTGTAACAATTACTATCAGGCTGTAGATCTTAGCTTAAATTTTTCTACTTTTAAACTTAGGTTGTTTGCACTATTTAATTAAATTTTTATTTATTTTTTTTTTTATCTTTAATACCAAACTATTGTCTAGTCTGTAAGATTGCAAATCTGTAGACTGAATTAATAAATAAATAAATAAACCAAAATAGAACCAAAATACATAACATAAAATTAAAATACGTAAAAATTAAATAAACTTAAATAAATAAAATAAAATAAATTTCATTAAATAAACAAAATGAAATACTTACAAATTTTAATAAAATAAACCAAATACATAAATAATCAAATAAACAAACTACAACTATAACAAACTAAAGGCCGCCAATAAAATAACATAATAATAAATAAATAATGAATAAAATAACATAACAATAAATAATAATAAATAAAATAACTTAATAATACTGTAATAATAAAATAAGCAGAACAAAACAAATTATATAACTAAATAAACAAAAGTTAGGTACAGTAACACAAATTTAATTAAAGAACACAAAACTAATATAAATGTTATTTGCAAAAGAATTAGGTAAACTACATACATTAACATAAATTTAATTAAAAGATTTAAATAGAGATGTAGTTTGAAAAAAAAAACAAAAAAAAAAGAAAAGGAAGAAGAAAATTAAAGTAAATCGAGGAGGTTATCTAACTTAACAAAAAAATTAATATGCTTTTCTTAAAATAAATATTTGTAAGACTAAGTTTAGAAATGAATTATAAATAAAGCTTGTTAATTGAAATGGGAATGTTGACTTCCAGTATTATTTAGAAGGCATAGGATTTGTAGGTAAGGGGCCATCGAGATTAGGTGCGTCGATGGCCATGGATGAGGGTGGGCCAAGCACCGGGCGTCGCAACAACACCCGCGGCGCCCCCTTGTATTGTTCGGCCTTAATTCTTTTGATTTATATGTTTGTGTATTTTCTTTTTCAGCTGTGGTAACCGGTCTTTTCCGGTTCGGTTTTAATTTTTCAGATTTTTTTTCGTTCGTTTTATTTATTTAATTTCGCCAATTAATTTTCGGTTATTTTTTTTTGAATTTGGATTTGCCAGTTTTGGCTTCGGGTAATTTTGAATTTTTGTTTTTAACAGATTTTGTTTTTTTTTTGAATTTTTGAATTTTGAATGTCAACGGTCTGTCCGTGGCATCCGGGTTTAACCGGATGTTGTTTTAAAAGTCGTTTTGACGCGGTTTTCGCGTTTTCCCCGCGTTTTCAAAGGCATGATAAGACCTTTTCTCTGTTTATGGCGCAGGACGGTAAGGTTGGCAAGAGCCCACCCCAGCCGACAATGACTAGCCACAGTGCGACATCAATATCATGCCGACCGCCTTCCTTACTGCTCCATTTTGACGCGTTTCCATAACAATCCCATCAAAAGTACTACCTTGTGGCACACCTGAGGTTGCAAGAAAATTGTAAGACTTTACAGACTCAATTTGGACGAAAGAGATTCTATCAGTGAGATACGACTTAAGCCACAACAAAAAAACGGAGTGGAAACCTAATGTAATAGATGTTGAGCGTGCAGATTCAAATTGAATGTTTATTGAAATTATTTTCTCTTTTTATACAAAATTCTTACACTAATACTTACAAATTATTTACGAACTAAAACATATACAAATAGATACCTTACTAATACATATAAATAAAAATGCATAATTCTAAAATATGCTGAGTCAACATATGACTGCAATAAAAATATAAATATGTCAGTCGCATTGACAAACTGACGTTGTGTTCAGTTGGTCATTGCGACTGTCTGTGGCGGTGTCTTTGACCGTCCACACAAGTGTAACAAGATCCTCGTTATGAGCGGCATGTGCACTATTTGTATAAACTCCCGCTGAGTTCAATGTAACTAATTTGGGCAGAATGTTGTTTATATACATTCATATTTGTTTATACATTTTTTATGTGCACATGACAATTAAAGTAAAAGGGCAATGTGTTTATGTAATGCTACACCTTCCCCCTTAAAAAAAAAAGATATATATATTTGTAGTCAACTATATATATCTATTTGAACCGCTTGATGTTTGTTTGAAAATTTTAATTGTTTTAGGATCTTGTTATTTACCATTGTTTTGTCACATGTTTTTATTTTATTTCTATTTGTTTGTATACTTTGTTTGATACTTGATATTGTTTTCTTTTGGCTTGTGCCGTGCATAAGATTGAGTAAATTGGAATGCTTATGGATTTTTTTTTTTTTTTTTGTTATTACTGAATTATTATGAATAAAGTGCTTTGCTTATTTTTATTGTTTAACGCTACGAGTTTTAGATTGGTTTAAGTCTATTCTTATGAATTACGATTTCTTTTTTGTTTTTGTTACTGTCTCCTATGCTATGTGGAATTAAAGTGTAGTTGTTATTTTTATCAATATTTTTTACTTTATATTGTCCTGTATACCTATTTTCTAACTTATGAGAGGCCTCTTCTCTAACTAATACTAAATCTCCTATATTTATTTCCTTACTATAACTACTTTTGTCATAATTAAACTTTTGTTTTTCTTTAGCCTCTTGGACTAATTTTCTAGCTCTCTGCTGTGCTATCTGGAGTCTATATTTTATTTCTTTGTCATAAGCCTCGTGATTGTACAGTGGGCTGATTTTGTTTTCTTCTAAAAACTCGTAATTTGGTGGATTTTTCCCAAATATGAGCTCAAACGGGCAATATTTATGTATGGTAGATGGTGTTGTATTGTAACAATACGCGAAGTACTTAAGGTATTCATCCCAATCGTCTTTGTCACTGGATATGTATGAACGTATGTATTCATTAAATGTCCGATGACTGCGTTCCACAGTACCCAAAGTTTGATGATGGTATGGTGTTGAAGTTTTATGTTCAATTTTCAACAATTTACACAGTTCCTGGAATAGGCTATTTTTGTATTCTGTGCCCATGTCTGTCAGGATTGTTTTTATTTGTCCATAAATTAGGATGAAATGCTCAAACACGGCTTTAGCGACTGTAATTGCGTGTTTGCTTGGGACCGGAATTGCTACCAAGTATTTTGTTAGTTCGCATATAATGGTAACTGCATATTCGTTTCCATTTATCGATTTCGGTAGTGGTCCGACTGTATCGATTTGTACAATGTCAAATGCCTTCGGAGGTGTCTCCGTTATTGTCATTGGCTCTTTTATGTGTTTATTTGTTTTATTTTTCTTGCAGTGGATGCAGTTCTTTATGTATTTTCGTATGTCATTTTTCATATTCAGCCAGCTATATTTCTGCTTGATTTTATCTGTCATGCGATTTATTCCTGGGTGGCCACCACTAATAGGATCGTCATGATATTTTTGCAGAATTTCTTTAATTTTCCCGGGATTTGTCACGCATATAACCTCTGGGGTTAGAGCTATTGTTAACTTTTTGAGAACTTTATTACCCATTTCAATAAATTTTCCTACTGCAGTATAATTCATTTTAAACAATTTGTCCCCTATGGACAACTGTACTTGTACAAGTCCTAAATTGCCGGCTTCTCTTTCAAGCCTGGCAAAGAATTGTCCTAAGTCAATCTTATCCTCAACAATTAGGTTGCTTGTATCAAAATTGCTACAAATTTTCTTTCCTTTTTTGAAATACAATTTCGGAGGATTGAAAATGAGCTCGACATGTCTTTTTACTTCAAATTTATTTAGCGCTTCGTAAATTTTGGGGTTCTCTTTGTGACTTTCTTTAATTTCAGTATTATTACTGATCTTTTTAGCTGCTGATCTTGTTGTTATTTTAAATATTTTATTTGTTTCTACTGACATATCTTTTAAATTTGTTATAGTTATGCGGGATAATGCGTCCGCTATATGGTTTTCTTTACCAGCTATGTACTCCACTTCAAAATCGTACTCTTCTAAATCTAGTCTTACTCGTGTCAGCTTTGAGGAAGGACTTTTCATTGAAAATAAGTATGTTAATGGGCGATAGTCGGTTTTAACTAGGAATTTTCTGCCATATACGTATGGTCTGAAGAAGGTTATGGCCCAATGAATCGCGGCCAATTCTTTTTCTATTGTAGCTTTGTTAGTTTCGCCTTTTGTAAAGGACCTTGAAGCGTAAGCAATTGGTAACTGTTTACCATCATGTTCTTGGCTAAGGACTGCACCACAAGCGTATCCACTAGCGTCTGTTGTTATGCAGAATTCTTTTTCGAAATTCGGGTATTGCAAAAGTTTTGGACTAATTAATGCTTCCTTTAAGTAGGTAAAAGCTTTTTGACATTCTTCTGTCCATTCGAAGGTAACATTCTTTTTGCAAAGCCTAGTTAATTTTCTAGAATATTCTGCAAAATTCGGAACAAATCTTCTGTAATAATTGCAGAAAGCTACGAATCTTTTAACTTCATCTGCTGTTTTTGGCGTTGGATAGTTTTGAACGGTTTCAAATTTGCTTGGATCAGGTAATATTCCCCTGTTTGTACATTTGTGTCCTAAATAAGTTACTTCTTGGCTAAAAAATAAACATTTATCTGGATGTAGTTTTAGGTTGTATTTTCGACAAGTGGAGAATACGTCTCTTAAGTTTTTTAGCATGTGATTTTCGGAGCAACCTAATACGACTAAATCATCCATGTAGAGAAATGCTTGAGATGGTTTGAGCCCTGCGAATGCTAGGGTCATCATTCTTTGGAATGAATTTGGTGCTACTTTTAATCCATAGGGTAGTCTTTTGAACCTATATGTGCCATTTTCGGCTGTAAAGGAAGTTATATCCCTTGAATCTGGGTGTAGTTCGATTTGATGAAAACCTGACATTAGGTCTAGGCATGAAAAATATTTTGCTCTTCCAAGTTGGTCTAAAATGTCATCAATTCTTGGAAGTGGGAATTTGTCTGCTGCTAGCTTTTTATTTACCTGTCTGTAGTCGACTACTAGTCTCCATCTTTTTTCTGTTTTTCCTGGAAGTGATTTTTTAGGGATCTTTTTATACAATCACGATTTTTCTAAGTCTTTACACCTATTGAAGTGAACGATATTTTATTTCAAAACTTGATGGGTGAAATTTTTCCCGCAAAATTAATTAATAATAATTTAATTAAAAATACTAGCGGCCACACTTTGATTGGCAACCTGGTAAATTTTTATTCTCGTAATCATAAATATGAGTAAAAATATGGATTTTAGCATGTACTCGATGACAACACAAATCTGCAGCCGGATCTCGTACTAGTACTGATTTGGGACAGGTCGGTTCGAGTCCTGACGTTTACAAAAAAAAAAAATTAAGTTTGTTTAAAAAACATTTCCGGTTTAAAATTTAATACATTTTTATTACACGCATTTCTTTGAAAGGCGGCGTAAGTTTAATTCTAAACCAAATGTATTTTGTTCTTATACATGTAGCCCAAAAAAGTTTAAAATTTAGGCTAAAATTTTTAGCTGTGCAGGTTTTAATCATTGGACACGACCTTTAGGGAACATTATTTTCAGAATCCTGGACGGACTGAGCATACTTTAGCGATACAAAGGAAAAGTCTGTCACAAACCCCATAAATTAGCTGTAATCTATTGCAAGCAACATACAAAGCAACGCTTAGAAGGTTATGAAAAAATATGGGAAGCAACAACAAAAAATAAGCTACGAACTGAATATAAGCGGTTTGCGTTGAAGTCGCTTAAACAATAAGCGGCTCAATTAGAAGTGTTGTGAAGCGTTGTAGAGCAAAAAATGTATGTTATCTTGAATGAGAAGGTAGAAAACGACAAAAAGAAGTAAAAAAAAAATGTCAGATAAATTTGAAAATGGAGCAGCAAGAGCCAAAAAATTCCATAAACACAATCGTTTAACCTCAAAAATGCAAATTTTGAGTTACTCAACTCGAGCATATCACAAGTTGATTGGGAGTTCTCTGGTAAAACCGCTGCCGAATGCTTCGACATCTTTCTGCTTGAACTGTCTGATGTATTTAGTAGAAATCTGTCTCTGCTTCCGGCTAAAAAACATAAACTACCCTGGTACAATTCTAGGTTAAAAAGTTGAAAAACCAAAGGAACAAATTTTTTAATAAGTACAAAACAACTAATGATATATTATTCAAAGAAAGATATCTATTTTATATGAGAGAGATCAATGTACTCGATAAATTTTTATACAACAAATACATTTTGCACTGCGAGAATGAATTGAAAGAAAATCCTAAATCTTTCTGGAACTAAAAAAAGGTTCTGGTAATATTCCTACCTGTGTTAAATATAATGGAGTGTCCTCAAATAGCCTAGATGATTCCGTAAATCTTTTAGCTGATTTTTTCAAGCCTAATTTTGTTGTTGACTCTGATTCTATGGCTAACGGTCTTTTTATCGGTACACCTAAATCCCTGGATTTTGGGTCAATGTCTATATCCGAAACAGATATTATTAATGGAATATCGTCCTTACAATCTTCATCGAAAAATGATATAGATGGTTTGTGTTCATTTTTTTTTCAAAATTGTAGCTATTCCCTTAGTGTTCCATTGTGCCATATCTTCAATGTTTCGCTATCCACCAGAACTTTCTTTGATCGGTGGAAACTGACGTCTATCACTCCAATATTCAAGTCAGGCCACAGAAATGAGGTAAAAAATTACAGGCCAGTCTCTAAATTGTCTACTTGCTCCAAACTTTTTGAGAAAGTGATCAAGGAAAAGTTAGCATTTGCGATCAAAGGTTTAATCGATCCATGTCAGCATGGTTTTGTTGGAGGAAGATCGACAGTAACTAATTTGGCTGTATTCTCTCAATTCTGTGTTTCTGCTTTTAAAGCCGGTTGTCAAGTTGGTACAATTTACACCGATTTCTCTAAAGCGTTTGACACAGTATCCCACAAAATACTGCTGTCAAAACTAGAAAACTTAGGTTTCCACTCCGTTTTTTTGTTGTGGCTTAAGTCGTATCTCACTGATAGAATCTCTTTCGTCCAAATTGAGTCTGTAAAGTCTTACAATTTTCTTGCAACCTCAGGTGTGCCACAAGGTAGTATTTTTGATGAGATTGTTATGGAAACGCGTCAAAATGGAGCAGTAAGGAAGGCGGTCGGCATGATATTGATGTCGCACTGTGGCTAGTCATTGTCGGCTGGGGTGGGCTCTTGCCAACCTTACCGTCCTGCGCCATAAACAGAGAAAAGGTCTTATCATGCCTTTGAAAACGCGGGGAAAACGCGAAAACCGCATCAAAACGACTTTTAAAACAACATCCGGTTAAACCCGGATGCCACGGACAGACCGTTGACATTCAAAATTCAAAAATTCAAAAAAAACCAAAATCTGTTAAAAACAAAAATTCAAAATTACCCGAAGCCAAAACTGGCAAATCCAAATTCAAAAAAAAATAACCGAAAATTAATTGGCGAAATTAAATAAATAAAACGAACGAAAAAAAATCTGATAAATTAAAACCGAACCGGAAAAGACCGGTTACCACAGCTGAAAAAGAAAATACACAAACATATAAATCAAAAGAATTAAGGCCGAACAATACAAGGGGGCGCCGCGGGTGTTGTTGCGACGCCCGGTGCTTGGCCCACCCTCATCCATTGCCATCGACGCACCTAATCTCGATGGCCCCTTACCTACAAATCCTATGCCTTCTAAATAATACTGGAAGTCAACATTCCCATTTCAATTAACAAGCTTTATTTATAATTCATTTCTAAACTTAGTCTTACAAATATTTATTTTAAGAAAAGCATATTAATTTTTTTGTTAAGTTAGATAACCTCCTCGATTTACTTTAATTTTCTTCTTCCTTTTCTTTTTTTTTTGTTTTTTTTTTCAAACTACATCTCTATTTAAATCTTTTAATTAAATTTATGTTAATGTATGTAGTTTACCTAATTCTTTTGCAAATAACATTTATATTAGTTTTGTGTTCTTTAATTAAATTTGTGTTACTGTACCTAACTTTTGTTTATTTAGTTATATAATTTGTTTTGTTCTGCTTATTTTATTATTACAGTATTATTAAGTTATTTTATTTATTATTATTTATTGTTATGTTATTTTATTCATTATTTATTTATTATTATGTTATTTTATTGGCGGCCTTTAGTTTGTTATAGTTGTAGTTTGTTTATTTGATTATTTATGTATTTGGTTTATTTTATTAAAATTTGTAAGTATTTCATTTTGTTTATTTTATTTAGGGTACGTTTTATTTATCTGTTATATATATATACATATTCTTCCTATTTCATATTATGCTTATTCCTATTCCTATATTTCCGTAAATTTTGTTTTCTTTTGTTTATATTAAATTTTCTTTTCGTACTTTAGTTAAATCTATTAATTTAGTTTATTTAAATTCTTCTCTAACCTTTCTTTTGTTTACTATTTCATAATTTCAAAATATCCGTTCTTTTGTTTTAAATTTTTACAAAAATAATATACCTAATTATAAGCTATATGAACTACACATGTACATAGGTCTAAATTAGAAAGGTCTCACCCGGTTGTTGCAGTAGGCCGTTGGTGGGGCGCTACTGTTGTTGTTGTTGGTACTATTTGTGCGGCGGGCCTATAATAGGGCGGCCCCTGCTGTTGTCACGCTGGTATTGTTGTTGTTGTTACAGGTGGTTGTGCGGCGGGCCTATAACAGGGCGGCCCTCGCTGTTGTTGTTGTTGGTGTATATATGCAGTGGGCCTACATTAGGGCGGCCCCTGCTGTTGTCACGCTGATATTGTTGTTGCCGGGGTTGTCACCGGTTCTTGTTGTTAATGTTTATAATAGGTCGGCCCCCGCTGTTGTTATTGCTGGTGTTGCAGTAGCCCGTTCACTTGGGCGCTACTGTTGTTGTTAGTTGGTTGTTGCAACCGGTGTTGCCGCTGCTAGTTCAATACGGTTGGCCTATAAGAGGTCGGCCCCCGCTGTTGTTATTGCTGGTAGTTACGCTGGTTCAGTGCGTTGGGCCTATATGAGGTCGGCCCCGCTGTTGTCGTCGCCGGTTGTTGTGACCGGTTGCTACTGGTGGTTCAATACGGTGGGCCTATGAGAGGTCGGCCCCCGCTATTGTTGTTGCTGGTGTTTGTTGTTGATGCTTGCTGGACGCGGCATGCGATAGTGGCGCGTTATTGTAGTGGCGCGCGCGATGGTAAATGCTGGTGCGCGTCAATTGGTAGCGCGTGGCGATGGTAGCGCGCGATGTGGCGCGTTGTGATGATTATGCGCTATTGTAGTGGCGTGCGCAATGAAGATGCAATGGTGGCGCTGAATGGTCGCGCTGTTGTAGTGGCGCGCGCGATGGTGGAGCGCTATTGTAGCGCGCGCAACGATGTTGCGCAATTAAGGTGGCACGTCAAAGGGTAGCGCGTGGCGGTGGTAGCGCGCGCAATTATGTTGAGCAGCTATAGTCCGAGCGCTCGATGGTGGCGCGCGTTGGGATGGTACGTGATGTTGGCGCTGTTTTGGTGGTGCGTTGTCGTATCAACGTTCTAGAAAATTCTGAAAGGATATTTGAAAGAAAAATTAAATCAAACATAGGAGATAAATAAATAATGTTATGGAACTTGCCTCTATTTAAGATATATTTATGAAATGAAATAAAAGGGATGATTATAAACATAAAATATGGCCTAATAATGACTATGTTGACAAAGGTTTCTGTATACCGAAGGAATGTTTCGCTTTCGCGTGGCATGGGGTAACTGTACCAGTATCCGGACAGCGCCAGTGGCCGGACACTATGTCCATGTTTTGGGATTAATAGGCAAATCCTTAAAAAGAAATGTTTTCAAATAGCAACACTAATGGAAATATACATGTTTTCTGAGTGTCCTTGGAAAATTTGGGGTTGCACCCGGCAAAATTACAGGTTTTTGCAAAAGAAAATAGGGGGAACTGTTTAGGAAAATAAGTGCCAACAAAGTATTTATTAACATATTACAAAAAAATTTAGTAATATCTGTTTGAAATATAATAAACTAAAACAAAAGTGTCCGGAGACTAAATTTGACTGTCCGGAAACTAGAACAAATCTAACCTTTTTGGATTTTTAATTTAATAATACTAAGAACGTTATAAATTTAAGTTATACATGCGTCATATTATTTAGAAATGTCTATATTTTTATAACAATTTAACTTTTCGCGGCAGCGTATATAGTGAGAAATTGAGTGTAAGTCACAGAAAAACGCTAAGTGTCCGGATATTATGTCAATGTTTTGGGATTAATAGGCAAATCCCCAAAAAAAATATTTTCAATGGGTACTCACCTGGCTTTATTTTAAATGGGATCCTATACTGCTTAATTGTTGTTGTTGACCGCACACACCGACGAGCCGCCAGCATCGAGTTATTATATATTTTATATACACACTATTTCACACACTATTTCACTTTTAAACTGCACTTTTGTGCCAAATACTTGCCTTACTATGGCAGCTTGAATTTCACTTAAAGTTTTTTTTCTAGTTTAGGGTTTTTTTTTTCTTTTTCTTATTTGTCACGGGCACGACCGACTCGCTCAATTTCATAACACATTTTGAATGTCAGTGAATGCCGGCGAAACCATTAGGGTATCGAGAAAAATTTGAAGCGATGGCGACTGCGCACTGGAAAAATTCCGCTATCCTGCTCGAGGTGGCGTGATCGTTGCCACTCCGATTGGTGGTTGCCATCAGGGTTCGGACTTTTGTTACTATTTTAGGGACCCTATTGTAATACTAAATGTGGTAAGAGTACAGTACTCATTCCGAAACAAAAAAAAGCACAATATGTTATTAAATTTAAAGTAGGAGATATGATTTTACCCCTGTATAGTAGATTTTACGATAGTTAATCTGTAGAAATTGCTTAAATTTGAAAGTTCGGTGATTACACTTCTACTTTAAGGTTTTTAAAAAAAAGGAATTTAGTACTTTTACTCTTACTACTATTTTGCTCTCTAGTTAGTTTTATTAAAGGTGAATTTTCACGTATGGAACAAAAGTTGAAATTACAGAAGGTTAAAAATTAATAATTATCTTACGGGAAAGTTTGAAGTCAGAGAAAAATTTAGTTAATCAAAAGAAAAATCGAACTATGGTGCTATTAAATGGGAGCATAAAGAGTAGTAGATTTGTGTAAAGGGCATTGAGTATTGAAATTACTACAATTTTAACTAAGTCCGAACCCTAAAGGCACGCTTTCGTTTGCGCGCGAAAAAAGGAAGGTTCTAGAACTTGTGTTTGGTGTGTTCCCTTGGTGGTCCGCGGAACCCGACGTTACTGGGTTTCAGGATAGGAGACACATGAAGCTCCTCATCCGACCCTGCCATTGACAATACTATGACGATATAAGCTTCGTTACCATGCGCATAATAAATTAATATTGCCGCCTTGAAAATAGTTAACTTGATTCTTAAAGATGCTTTGCAATTTGACCAATATTTTGGTGCCCTTTTTCCTTTGTTACATTTTATTTTGGTGATATGACAGTTGTTAATTGCGTCAGTATCAGGAATCCGGACGGGACCCCCATGTGTCTCCCTACCTTAGTTATTCGATTAGTCACCCACTTGTATACATTAATTTCCAACATAAAAAATAAGCGCTGTTTACTTAATATCAAATGCCCATTTAATTCAATTTGTCATTTTTCGGGCAATCTGGTTTACCCTCCTATTTATTTCTGGCCACAGCGAGAACACACCAGCCACTTGTTTGTCTGGAAATTAAAAATTCCGTTATTGGTGCCTTTTTCCATTTTATGGAACATTTGGTGCTGCCACCTCGGCAAAGATCACGCCACTTCCCAGAATCTATCGATTTATGTCAAACCGCAGGGTGAACCTAAACTGTCACCTATCCAACCGCAGTGAGTCATACCAATCAAACTCAATAAAAGAAAAATGACTATAAGTTGGAAGTAGACCATAACAGACCTGCTTCGCTTCGAAGACCGGTCAATGAAGCGAACAGGAAAAAGGTATACTTGCAAGAAAGCCATTTCGAAATAAAAAAAAGGAAACGTGGGGCACGACTCACCCCTAGATAAGAGTCTCTAGTTCTACCACAAGCTAGCCGGGCACAGAAGATCCGCCAGTAAGGAGATAAATTTGAAGTATTTTGTTTCATAGTTCAAAACGCATTGCGGCGAAGGGAAGTTTTTATAGTGGTTTGGCCCCCACAGAAGTTAGGCTTGAGAAAAACGGAGAATTTAATTTTTGTTTCTTAGTTAACATGCTTCGCGGCGGTAGACATTTGTTATTGGAGAACTCGTCAAAACTCCGAAAGAGATAGTTCCAGTGGTTTCACCCCCACGGAAGGTTAAAGAAAAAGAACCGAAGAAGCGGGTTTCATATTCGATAAATATTCATCCGGTAGACATTTTGATTATGGAGAACTCGTCAAAACTCCGAAAGACAATCCGGTTATCGGGATTGCCAGGTTATCCACTGCTCCCTGTGGAAGCACATGTGGACTCCCTTCTGGGTCAATGCTCGGGGAGAATACTGGGCGAGTTGTCCCCGACTGCCAAAACGCCCAGATGGAAATGCAAGGTAGAAAAAAAAATAAATAAAAAATGTCAAAATTTTGGCTATTGTGGACGAATATCCGAAGCATGGAAACGCCCTATCAATTTTCCCGTCAGATCTTCCAAGTCATACAACGCATTGCCTATTTTTCGACGGACTCGACACTTAAGGTATTTCGGCAGGAAATTGGCGTTCATGCCTTGTTTAAAGTTACTCAAAGCAAAATTTTTCCTAAAAACCTCCTGACCTTCCCTATAGTTCACTAGTCTAGAGCGTTTGTTATATACTCTTACTGCCCTATCTTTTGCTGCATCTAAATTTCTACGAATTTCCTCGCGAACATTTGACAATTTATCAGCTCTAGCTACTATTGGGACTTCATCTTGCGCTAGAGCGCCGAGTTTATCTAATATGTTGTATGCCGATGCATGCTGAATCATGTTCTGACCGTACAATGCAAAGTATGGAGAGCACTGAATTGAGGTATGAAAGTCACTTCTTAAAACTGAAAGTATTTCGGGTATGTGCCTATCCCAGTCAGTATGATCCTGTCTCCCTATTTACGCGCTCCGACGCGTTAGCCTGCGGTGAGTATAGCCCTGTCTTAATGTGGGTTACCCCGTAACTTTCTAAAAATTGCTTCATATCCTTTGAGATAAACTGTTTACCGTTGTCGCTGTGGATATACAGAGGGACCCCTACAGTTGGAAAAATTTCAGAAGTGAAGTAATTCATAACGTTCACCGTCGTCGCTCCCTGCATGGGCTTCAACCAAACATACTTTGAAAAATGGTCCAATAAAATGAAAAGGAATTGATTTCGACGCTTCGATCTCGGATATGGCCCCAGGAAATCGCAGTAGAACCGCTGAAATGGTCTTTCCGAAGTAAAAGTATTCGCTATGGGTGGCCTGGCTTGTTGATTTGTTGCTTTTACCGCTTTGCAAATGTCGCACTTGCGTACATACTCCCGGACGTCCTTAGCTTGGCTTGGCCAGAAGTATTTCTGCCGAACGCGCTCCAAAGTTTTCTGCCACCCTCCGTGGTAGCTCCTGTTCGCATCGTGCGCAAGTCGTATTGCGTCCTTCATCAACGCAGTCGGTAACCATAACCGCCATAGCGAATGCTCCTCATCCTCCACACCCTTACGAAATTTAACCCTTTTGAAAACTACGCCCTCGTTTACACGTAAATCCGGTAGTGCCTCTTTGTTATCTAAAATGGTTCGGACTAGGTCCGAGTATGCGGCACTTGCAAATTCTGGCGACTCTAAATCTATTTCGTGAGGTGTGTTCGGATAGGTCAGCGCGTCTACATCGAAGCGCGATAAGGCATCCGGTACAATATTCAGGGTTCCCTTGCGATGTTCCATTCTAAAGTCATATCTCTGAAGCAGAAGCGACCACCTAGCCAACCTACCACTCAAATCCTTTTGAGTCATCAACCACTTGAGGCTCGAATGGTCTGTAATAATACGAAATGGCAGACCCTCAATGTATGGACGAAAGCGTTTGACACTGACTATGGCTGCTAGGCATTCCAGCTCGGTCACGGTATAATTGCGCTGAGCATTGTTAAGCTTTTTTGAAACGGACGCTATTGGATGCTCAGCGCCCTCGTCGTCGACCTGGAATAGCACACCACCCACACCTATTTTGGACGCATCGCACTGAATAACAAATTCTTTCGAGAAATCGGGTTGGGCCAGGACAGGAGCGGAGCTCAAGGCTACCTTCAGCTTTTCGAAAGCCTCTATTGCCTCAGGGGTAAGTTTGAATGGACCTAGCTTTTTCCGAAGGCAATCGGTCAAAGGGCCTGCTAAATCAGCAAAATTTGTAATAAACGCCCTATACCAATTTCGGGATTGGAAAACTTTTAACTGCTTCTATCTTCCCTGGGTATACCTTCAAGCATCCGCTACCTATCAAGTACCCTAAATATCGAATTTCTTTCTGACAAAATTTGCTCTTCTTAACGTTAATTGTTAGGCCCGCGTCCCTCAAACACTTTGCTACCTCTGCCAACACGCTCAAGTGGTCCTCAAAGTTGGTGCTGCATACCATCAGGTCATCCAAGTAAACGAAGACGTTCTCACGCAACCGCGAAGGAATGGCCTTGTCCATTAGCCTGCTCATCGTCTGCGGCCCGTTGCATAACCCAAAGGGCATCACCTTGAAGTGGTAGAGAGGCTTCCCCGGAACTGCGAACGCTGTCTTTTCTTTCGATGATTCCGTCAACTTGATTTGGAAGAACGCGTCCTTCAGGTCGATACCACTGATGAAATGGGTATCCTTCAACCTACTCAATAGCCCATTAATATGCGGCAACGGGTATGAGTCCTTTTTAGTAACCGCGTTGACTTTTCTGGAATCAATACAAAGCCGGACCTTCCCTGGTTTCCGGACCAACACCACAGGACTACACCACGGCGAGTTCGATTCCTCGATAACTCCCATTTCGAGCAGCCTATCTATCTCACTAAAAGCTTCGGCTTGCCTCGGTGGCGAAAGAGGGAAATGCTTGCTCTTATCTAACTCGTCTCAGTGCAATCCACCTGATAAGTCTACCAACAATCCATACAATCTACGCTCTCAAAAAAGTGTTGCTTTAAAGTTAAATGACATCGAGTTGGCCACTGTGTCGGCTCATAATACAAACAATCAAATGTCATTACCTATTGGTGCTAGTCGAGCTTTCAATTCGCGCTCTGCTACTGCGGAGAACAATGTTGGCGCTGATACTCTTTCGCATGCTACTCTTCTGAGCTCTTCTGCTGCTGCTCAAACTATTGTTTCTCCTATTGCCTCTGAAGCTGATAATCAGGTATGCGATGCATTTTTCGATTGCTCTGCTGCTGTTGTTAGTGTTGGTCGCCGTGATGCTGAGTACACAAAACAAAAAACATCACATAACAAGAAACACGTCAAAGCTAAGCATATTTTAACTGGGAGTAATTCCACGCTAACCGAACTTTCTGTTGTCACCAAAATTAAAAAGGAGTGGCTGCATTTATCGGCGTTTAAACCTTCAGTTACTGTAGATAACGTTATTGATTTTGTTGTTAATAAATTTGAGATTCCTAGAGATCATCTCTTTTGCTCTATGCTTGTCAAAAAAGATGCCTCTCTTGAGAATTTACGTAGCATTAATTTTAAGTTAGGCGTCTCTGAGGATTATCTGAGTAAACTCTTAGATGAAAGTCTGTGGCCGGCGGGAATTAATGTTAGTAGATTTCGTTTACGACAAAATTAATAGCTGTCATTCTACTAACTCTGTCAATGCGATAAATATAAATAACTATACCTCATCCAGTGCGGTGAATAAATTAAATGTATACTTCCAAAATATTTCTGGCATGCGTACAAAAAGTAAGGACATTTTTCTAGCAACATCACGGTGTGAGTTTGATGTCTATGTACTTGTGGAAACATGGCTTAATAATGATTTTTTTGATAGTGAATTTTTTGATCCACTTTTGTTTGAGACTTATCGTAAGGATCGTGATTCCGATAAGACAGGTTTATTTAGAGGTGGTGGTGTTTTAATAGCAATAAGGCGCACTTTGCGTTCTTCTATGATTCAACTTTTTAACATTGATTCCCTTCTCGATCAGTTATGTGTCTGCATTTTTGGCGATTTCGGTAAAGTATTTTTCTGTGTTTCTTACATACCACCTAATAGTGATGATTCTTTATACAGTTCTCATGTTAATAATATTGTTAACATCTGCGAAAGGAATTTAGAAAGCCATTTCTGTATTCTCGGTGATTTTAACCTTAACAAAATTATTTGGTCTAACTTCTTAGAAAAAAACATACTCACTCCTACTAATATTAATTATTCGCATGAGATCAATTTTCTGGATAGCTTATTTAGTGTCAATCTTATCCAAATTAATAACCTGCCTAATAGGCTGAATAATATTTTAGACCTTGTCTTTGTAGATGAGATTCTAAGTTACAAATTGGATGAGTGTGAATTTCCACTCTGCAGCTCGGACATGCACCATGTTCCTCTCTCAATAACTCTTGAAGTGCTAAATTTCTGCCCTGTTTCTCTCAATGAGCCGTGTATTTATGACTTTAGAGGTGTTAACTTTGATTACTTGAATGCTAGGCTTTTGGAAATAAATTGGGAAAGTCTCTTCAATTCGAAATCGGTCTCTGAATGTTTTGATATTTTTCTTGTGAACGTTTTTGAAGTAGTTCGCAACATCGTACCTGTACGCCCTGCTCGTATACACAAACTTCCCTGGTATACAAGAAATCTAAAAAGGCTTAAAAATAAGCGAAATAAATATTTCAACCTGTTCAAGTCTACTGGTAATAGTAATTTTCAAGAAGAGTATATTCGACTTTCTAGGGAGGTTAATGCTCTTGATAAACAGCTTTATAATCAATACATAGCTCGGTATGAAGTTGAACTTAAATCCAACCCGAAATCTTTCTGGAATTTCATACGTTCAAAAAAAGGTTGCACAAACATTCCCACCTGTATGTCCTTCGATGATAAGTTCTCCCAGTGTTTATCTGATACCGCCAATTTATTTGCCGATTTCTTTAGTTCGAATTTTGTTCACGACAGTGGAAGCGCCCCAATTACCAGCTGTTCTTCAAGTTCCCTGGACCTTGGTACATTGTCGGTATCTAAGCTTGATATTTTGCATAGCATTTCTTCTTTACAGTCCTCCACAAAAACAGATTTGGATGGTTTCTCCCCGTTTTTAGTGAAAAAGTGCAGTTTCTCTCTTAGTGTGCCATTACAACACATTTTTAATCTTTCCCTTGCCAGAAAAGATTTTATCGATAGGTGGAAAGTTGCATCAATTTCTCCGATGTTCAAATCTGGCAACAAAAACGATGTTCGTAACTATAGGCCTATTTCTAAACTCACCACCTGCTCAAAACTTTTTGAAAAGGTGGTGAAAGATAAATTGTATTTCTTTGTAAAAGAAATAATTGATCCACATCAGCATGGGCTTGTCTGCGGCCGCTCCACAGTTACAAACCTTGTTGAATTTTCTCAATGTTGCATCTCAGCCTTCAAATCTGGTCATCAAGTTGATGTTGGTGCAGTGAAATAACGCCCAAGGAAATAACGCCCATGGAAATTACGCCCATGGGCCTTATTTCCTTTTTAAAAAGGAAATAAAGCCCATGGGTGTTATCACCTTTTGCTGATGGGTGTTATTTCCTTTTTCGAAGAGAAATAAAGCCCACGGACGTTAAAAACGAATTAAAACAAGCTGATTGAAGAATTAAGTATATGGTTTTCTTTATTTCAATAAATTTTAACATATTTGTTATGTTTTTATAAGGCGGGGTGCAATATCGCCTTGTGAAATAAGCCCTTTGAGGCCTTATTACACTATTGAAAGTGAAATAAGGCCTTTATTTCAAAAAAGGCTTTATTACACTTCGAAAGAGAAATAAAGTCTTAAAGGCCTTATTGCTCTTTCATTTTTTTTAATGAAACAATAATATTCTAATTCTTTTTGTATTTTATTGAATAGTTACACACAAATTTCACGTTAACCAAAGTGGGAAACGTGGCACGCGGAAGGACATCACCGTGGCGGTAGCCACGGCTATGGCACACACCCGGAGTTGGAATGGCGTAGCCCAGGGTTATTTTTTGAAGCGCGGCCGAAGGCCGCCTACGCGGAAAGGTGTTCTGCACCTAAAAATCGTGGATCGGGCCTCCGTAACTATAATCCGAAGGGGGAAAAGCAATATTTTGTTTCTGTGAAAAGTTATTAGTGAAAAACCGAAAATTGTCCGGGGTCAGATCCCCAATTCGGGGCCCCATCCACGTTTTTTATGTGCAGGACACCTTTCCGCGTAGGCGGCCTTCGGCCGCGCTTCAAAAAATAACCCTGGGCTACGCCATTCCAACTCCGGGTGTGTGCCATAGCCGTGGCTACCGCCACGGTGATGTCTTTCCGCGTGCCACGTTTCCCACTCTTTTCTCACAGGGTAATTTGTGAAAAAAATGCTAATCAATAGTTCGTGTTGCTCGCGTAAAATCCTATGGGCGTTATTTCTCTTTTAAAAAGGAAATAAGAGCCATGGGCTTTATTTCTTTTTGCAGATGGGCGATATTTCCATTTAAAAAGGAAATAAGGCCCATGGGCGTTATTTCCTTTTTGAATGGGAAATAACGTCCATGGGCGTTATTTCCTTGGGCGTTATTTCACTGCACCGTTGATGTTGTGTATACAGACTTTTCAAAAGCCTTCGATACTGTTGTGCATAGCATTTTGTTGTTAAAGTTAGAAGAGCTTGGTTTCCATTCATCAAGAAGTGCTTTCAAATGACTTTCACTAAAACTGTTAATCCGATTGTCACTATTTACACTATTTCTAACACCGGCCTATCTAATGTACATGAGTATCGGGATTTAGGTGTGGTTTTTGACTCAGGTTTCACTTTTGTCAATCACATCAACCATATTATACCCAAGGCAAATTCTAATTTGGGCTTCTTGCGTCGTTATGCGCGTGACTTCAAGGACCCATATACGAGAAAATCACTCTATAATTGCCTAGTAAGATCTAAGTTAGAGTATGCCTCAGTAATATGGAACCCTATTTACTCTTTTCAGTCCGACAGGATCGAAAGGATTCAACGCCGATTTACTCGGTTTTCTATGAAACCTCTTCATTTTGATGAGCCATTCCCATCGTATGAGGCCCGTTGCCTTTTAATAAACCTGAAATCGCTTAAGTCAAGGCGCATAATTCAGTCCCTTATGTTTGTTTATGACATCATTTCTGGCTTGATAAATTGTCCTAACCTTGTTGTGCAAATTGCTTTTAATATACCCCAAAGGGTCCTTCGTTTTCAACTTCCATTTTATGTTAGAACGCTTAGAGCTAACTATTTTTTGTACGCACCCATTACGAGGGCTCTTATTGAATTCAATCGAATTTACACAAGTCTTGATCTAGATTTTGCTCAGTCTAGATCCATATTTTTGGCTAAATTGCAATCACATTATTTTTAAGTGTTATTAGTTTATCTTTAAGAAAATTTGTATTACTAGTCTGTAAGGTTTTTGTAACCATTGACTGAATAAATGAAATGATGAAATTTTATTGGAACCGCGTCGCCCGTGTCAATATGATGTTCGACTAGGTTTGTTTGACCCAGACCTAACTTCTCAAATGACGGAAACGTCTCTACTACGTTCTGCAGCTCGACCTTCTGCTTTGTTGTTAAATCATGGAAATTATGTTCTTGTTCCTTCTCTTCGCTAATCTCTAGACATGCTACACTGGGAAAAATATCCGGCGCTAGCGCGAAAGCTCTCCAAAAATCAACTCCGAAATACGCTTCTTGAAGAAGCGAAGGAACAAGGTAGAAACGTATGGTTTTGGTAATATTTTTGAAAGTCACAGGTAAGGAAACAGAACCTAGTATTTTCTGCTTGGCGCCACCCGCCGTGTATACGAAAGCCTGTAATGGGTGGTACTTCAGCCCAATCGAATCCAAGAACTCTTCACAGTCCTTCCCAAGGATAGAGACATTAGCACCCGAGTCCAGCAAGCCTACTATAAAACTGTTTCCTATTTTTATTCGCACCAGAGGCCTTTCATCCTCTGTGAGAACTAAGGTGGTGCTTTGCAAAAGTTTACGCTCCTGTACTCGATTATTATATCTCTTCCTACAGTTCAAAATATTATCTGATACACATGACTCTGGATTGTTTTCGAAAATCCTTGACCTAACTAGCTCGTACCTGGCTTTGAAATATGAGCTGACGGCCCTGGACTATCTGAATCTGAGCTATCTGCACTATCAGGAAAAGTTACTATAATGTTGGGTTGTTTCGTCGCAAGAGTGCCACTACTCCTCGAAAGTTCACCACTTCCATGGAACTCACTGCTCGCGAAGGTTTCAGCACTCGAGGCGACTCCTCGGGCACTGGCTGATATGGGGGCTATGGCACCGAACGAGTTTCCCCCATCTTCTCGCTCGAATATTGGTTTCCCTGCCGGCGATGGTTCTTTGGACATTTTGGGGTATACACGCCTCTATGCCCGCACTTAAAGCAAAAAGGGTTCCTAATAGGTTCCTCACAATAAATATATGAATGCCCCATGGCCTGACAATTCCAACACTGGATTCCTGAATAGTCCGGTTTCCTATTGCGCCGATACTCCAACGCCTCGATCTGCGGGTCAGCTTCGCAATCCTCGCCTTCCATCCTCCTATCCGGTGTCATAGCTCGGGCTTCATTGACATGACGTCCGGTATAAGTTGTTCCAAGTATCTTGCTCTCCCTTAGCACTTGTTCACCTTTTCGTGCTATATCGCGTAGATCATGCAATGTCCTCGCCTCCGCGTTGAACAGCATAAGCTTCAAGCTACTGTTGACGTTTCGTTTTATTATGTCAATCAGTAGGGCTTCTGACATCGGTTCTCTAAGGCGCGCGTTGAGTGCTACTATATCAGTGTGGAACACATCGTATGACTCACTCAGCTTCTGCTTTCGTATTGAGATCTCCATCATGATCTCGTGGTCACTTTTCAATGTTCCAAACTCACGCTTCAAAGAATAACACAAAAAAGGGTAATTCGCATTTGGGTTCTGCTTGGTGAACAGCCAGTACCATTCCTCGGCCCGCCCTGACAGAAATAGATGAAAACTTGCCATAAGCTGGTCATCAGAACACTGAGTCCGCTCACATAAGGTGTCTAATTTAAACAAAAAATCCGCAACGCTCCCAGTACCATCGAAGGAGACCTTCCACTCCTGTGGTTTCACCGCCATGTTGTTCGAAACGATGTTTGCTTGGTTACTAACAAAGGTCTGGGCCCGGTTCCTTTCTTCCCTATTGGTGTTCCTGGTATAGGTCACACCGCCCTGCGACGATGTTACTGCAGCGTTAAGTAGGTCCATGTTCTCCCTGATCGTCCTCATTTCATTACGCATCTCCTCCTGAGAAGTCCTGAACAGCTGATGTAGCACGTTTACCCACGAGTTTTCAGGAGGGGCCTCGACAATATTCCGCGGAGTTCGCCTATCACCTAAAGTGTTAAGAGGCCTAGAGTTTTGTAGCAAAAATCCAGATTCCTCCTGTATACCTGACAACTCGTTAGTGGAAGGGTCAAAAATATTCTGCATGGGGTCTGCGGCCATGGACGAGTCAAGGATATTAGTACTAGCCGGTCTATCCATCTTGTGGTTGGAAGCAGGGTTCAAAACTGTCCCGGTCGGATCTCCTCTACCCGGACTACCTACTGAAGAATGCATCACTAAAGGCCGATTTGTGGGCTGTTTTGGAAATGCCCCTCTACCCTGACCTCTAGGTTTACCCCCACTTCCTCGGTTAGAATTTCTAGTAGTCATGCGTTCAGCTGACTGTTCCATGTCTACTAGGAACTATAAAAAAAAAATCGGTTAATAAAAAAGATGTCTAAGTATTGCTTTCGGTTACAAGGGGCGGTTGGAAGGCACAAAGTAAAAATTCACCCTCCCTACCCTATAATACTGACGATTCGCGGAAAAGAGAAAAAATTTATGATTGATTAAGTCAACGTTTATCAACTCGCTAATCGTAACGACTTTTCCGAAAAAAAAATATAGTAAAGTTTTCAAAAAAAAAAATATATATACATGTACAATATATGCTGAAAGAAAGTTTGATTAGCAAATATACGTTTAAAAATCAAAAGCAATGAAATACGATATGTTGTTTTGAAAAAGATATTGGTATGTGTATTTAGATGTTCAATGGGAATGCTGACATCCCATCATTAGAAGGCATAGGTATGATTGGAAAAATAAATAAACATAAAACATTTGACAAGGACATATCCAGGTACACCTACCGCAATGCAGGGATGGTCTTAAGGACACCTCGCCCTGAGACATGTGGGTATACCATGGTGAAAATTTTGAAAAAGTTAAACTTATTTGGACTACAGTACTCCCGACCGCAATGCAGGGGCTGCTAAAGGCTGCCGCCTGAGACTTGCCGAGGTACTGTAGACCGAAAATGACAAAAAGAATTTGAAAATTTATTTTACTTTACACCTCTTCAGCTGCGCCGCAATGAAAGGATTCGGTTAGGTACCGCAATTCCCCAGACTTGCGCAGTTGAAAAGTTTAAACTTATTTGGACTCCAGCACTCCCGACCGCAATGCAGGGGCTGCTTAAGGCTGCCGCCTGAGACTTGCCGGGGTGCTGTAGACCGAAAATGGAAAAAAAACTGAAAATCTATGTTCTACCCCTCCTCAGCTGCGCCGCAATGAAAGGATGCGGTTAGATACCGCATTTCCCCAGACTTGCGCAGTTGGAAAAGTTTAAACTTATTTGGACTCCAGCACTCCCGACAATTCCTGGACCTATCTGCTTTCCAAGCAAATTGGTCAACAAACCTTTAAGTGGTAGCTCGTTGAAATGAAACAGGCAAATATTCCACTGTAATGGACGTTGCAGGTATCGTTCCATACATGCGTTTACTCCTGACTTGTAACCTGTATTTACAGCCGTTCCATCGCAATTGATTGCAACTAAGTAGTCCAGCGAAAAGCCTTTTGAATCTAAGTAGTTTACAATGGCTTTCTGAATTTCTACCCCAGTACCAGCTGAAGGAGTTGTGTAGCCGATGAATGTGGATTCAGGCTCTTTAATAATTGTTATATGTTCTTCAATAATTTTATGAGAACGTCCAATAGTCCCAGATGCTTCTTTTTTTAATGTTGCATCCTTTTTTCCATCATAAGATATGCATTGCAATACAACTTCGCTGGTAGATGAGGCTTGAACTTCTGCCCTAAATTTGTCTCGCTCTCTCCGGATTTTATTTCTATCAATAACGAGATCGTCTAAGAAACTCAACATTCTTTCACTAATGCCTTCATAATCTTTGCTCGCTTTTCTAGCAATCGAATGTTTTAAATCTTTTATGAATGTTGTTGCAAGTAAAGATCCAGTGCGATCCGAAGTATTAGTGCGATCTAATGCTACAGCATAATTATTAAGCGATATGTCTGATACTTTCAGCTGCTCTTCGTTCGACGATACGTCATTATTTTCATCATCAGATTCAGTTTCTTCACTTGAACCTGGTGCATATGAAACGGTAAAAGGAGATGGATTTACTCCGGCAATGCTTGAACCTTCATCGATCATATCGATATCCATGTTATCAACTTGGATATCATCAAAGGTTAAAAGCCTTGGCCCGCTCTGATCGATAAAGAATGCTGCCATATTTGGTGGAATTTTTTCATTTTCGGAACATAAGCACTCGGAATTTTTTTCAATGCCGCACTTGCATTTTGAAATTTCGAACAATTTATTCCAATACGTCTCGTTACTATGATATTTAATTGGATTTTTAACAATATCTTTATAAAACATCAGAAGATTTTTCAAATACCTTCTAATTGTAGTTTTAGATACTATCGGAATGTTTGTATATTTCCACAACTCACAAACCATATTTGTAATCACATGCATATATTTTACTAAAGTTTGATTTTTTTCAATATTTGATGCACCATTTTTCTTTATATGTAAAAAATATTGCATCACTTGTTGGTTTGTTGGTAATTTATTTTTTTCTATATCACACGCTTCAAACGGCATTTTGTGATTTTTTTTTTTAACTTATTTTTGTATTTGATTTTACTTCACTTCACTTTTGTTTCTTTGTTTGTCTTTAAAAGATCACAATTTAATCTACGTTGTTTACTTTGCGAAAGCTCAAAACCGATTGATTGATTGCAGATCAAAGCTTTAAAAAAATGCATTCAAACGCACGGAACTATAATTTTGAAATAAATAGAGGAAAAAGCAAGAATTTGTCATAGAGATGATACAAATACTTATAAGGTAGAACCGTATATGACATCTATGACAATTTTTTTTCATCATATTAATTACTCTCACCCCACACATATTTGTTAACATTTGTAAATGCTTTGTATATATTAATCTATTTTAGTATATGGCGGCATTCGATACAAAATACTATATTTTACAGAATGCCCTTACTTTTCTTTCACTTAATATTAGTCTTTAAGTTACTATTGTAATATACACATGCTTGTTTTGAAAGAAAATGAATAAATAATAATAATAATAATAATAAAATCCTAAATTCTCAGTAGCTCACAAACATTTATATTATATATGGATTTTTGAAACCTTTATAACTTTTTTAGTTATGAACAAAAGTAGTAACTTTTAAAGAAAAAGTTTCACAGAATTTAAAGGCCTTTTCGACAGACTAAAAAAAATGGAATTTAGGTATGATGTGAAACGAGATACCGACAGTCACTACTAGAATTTGAACTCGGAATAAAAAATGATTAAAGTAGGATTTGTGGCTTCTTCCAAGCCATGAACAACGGTGTACGGATCATTAAAATCAGACTTAAAATGGGGACGTAGTGTCAAAAAAAGTAAATAGCCCATCGAGGGGGGCGTGGCAAAAAAAAAAAACTGGACTGGAAACACTTTTTTTGTCGATCCACCTTAGTGTACACATTCACAGTTGTCAAAATTTTACCTAGCCCCATGGGCTAAACAAAGCACTAAGTGAAATGTGCACTAAGTGAAATGTGCTCTTTTTGCGTAAAACGGCTAATTAGAAAGAATAATCTATGTTCTCTCTCCCCTCCAAATATGAATTTGATATCTTTTAAACTGGCTTAGCAACATCAAAAAAGGTTGAGCTATACATATATGAGTACCTTTTATTTTTTTTCCCAGTTATGATTTGTTGCTCATACGCTTGTACAGTGTTTTTCTTATACACTACTCCAAAAAGCTATAAATGCATCCATTTTATTGGATTTTTCACCAATTTCTGCTTCATCAAAACTATTTCAACAAATTTTTTATAAATAATGTGAATTTTTTTTAAATGTAATGCAAAATTCGATGAATTTTCATCAAACTTTTGAAGTTTTTTCTGACACTTTAGATTTTTTTGAAGTATATGGCTTTGTATCGGATTAAATTTGAGTACAATAAGGTGTTAATCATGCACGAATGCCCAAAAAATCCATCACCTTTTCTAGTTATCGAAACAGTAGTATATATCAAAAGTTGGGACCAAGAGCTTAACAACTTTTTTCTCAAAACGAATAACAACTTTAAATTAAGAACGTATTGCATTCTCAATTATAGCTCTACAGGAATAATATTAGCTGGTGAAAACTGTAATGAATGCTATTGTGCCTTTAGCCTTTGGAAGACAAAAAAAGAAGAAAATTTATAAGTTAATTTGATGTCTGTACCTTCCGCAAAAATTAATCCAGAAAAAATAAATAATCTAAAAGATTTAATGCAATATTTGGAAGAAAGAGATTCGGGCTGGTATAAGAATAATATATTTACTAGCGCAATACACACTGATTCCTATAAATTATGTGATGCTGAAGAAAGTAATAGTGATTTGGATGATTAAAAACATTGTATAAAATAAAATAATTTGTTCTTTAGCAAAAAAAAAAAAAAAAATGGCTATGTATTAATGTATGTATTATTGATTTAAATCCTTGGTATTGACAACGATAAGCTTATTTCTTTGGACCCTGACCTATGTCTTGGTCTTTTATGGAAATAAGTACCCGTGAACGACATATTTCTTCAATATCATTGTAGTTAAGCTCTTATTTTGGCCTATATAACACAATGCTGTGAAAATTTACTGTTTTAATTATAACCTCTATATAATATAAATCAAAACCAAGCAATAGGATAGGTTGCATAAATCTATTACACACACACACTTTCTAATATGCATATATACATTCATAACCGTAAATCAATCCTGACATTTATTGACACAGCCAGCTTTCAAAATTTGAAATCGATAATAGAAATACACATTTATGCACCTAAGGAAATGCAATAAAATAAAAGGGACCAACTGAATGGACCTAAAAGAAGTGTTTTTAAACAAGATACATCAATTTTGGACTAAACATACATAACCACGGTTATACGTGAAAGCTGATGTTTTTGGCGATAGTTAGTTTATATACCCTTTGATTTTCATTATTTGTATTTAAAAATCTTTCATAACTGCATGTGTGCATATCTTTAAAGTATTAAATTTTAAGAGTCTCACAGTTATAAAACACACTACATCTCAAGGAATATTATTTTATTTCGAAATATATTTCAGACGTCATCATCCTAATCAAAAAGAGTACTTGAAAAAGAGAAAGCAAAAAAAGCAACTGCGCTTTAAGGAATTAGAGGAAGAGCGGGAGTCTGACAAAATGAAGTGGCTGCGTTTTAAAAACAAAAATTTGAAAAAACCTGGAATGAAGGTAAAAAGTATTTTTGCGTCTCCAGATACAGTTACTGGGCGAGTTGGTATTGGTACATGCGGAGTATCAGGGAAAGGTATGACGGAGTACACGGTGGGGGAGAAGTACCGTAAGGGTTTCTAATCCTAAGAATAAAAACTATGTATAGATTTTTTAATAAATTAAATGAGTTTTGATTATTTTTTATCTTCACCTTGGGCAGAACATTTTTTATGCACAAACTTGCTTATTGTTCTTTTTGTTGGAGCAGATTAAACAAAAACAAAAGTCTAACAGTAAGAAACTTAACTGAACATTGCGCTATTTTGTTTGTGTGGATAACTTGTTAACATTGGTTTATCCAAAATCCATATCAACCCCAATTCTAACTGGAACGATCTGGGGGGTTATCTTCCTTGCGATCCGAGAGAAATTACTTTTGCATGAAAAATGTACGTGATTTGAGAGCTTTCGAATTGAAATTCCTTTCTCATCGCGACACAGAGTAAACCCCCTGGCTCCCCTGTCCCTAGTCAGAGAGCCTTCACATATTCATTACTTATATTATAAGCAGCGGTGGGCACCACTACAAACAAATGTACAGCACCTCTTGTGCTTGTATGAGTGTGCTTTTGAGAGGACAGTGGGGCCAACCCCGATTTTCACGAGTAACTATTTTGTTTTAGTTTCCATTTTGGTTTGGTTTTAGTTTATATTTTGCTTTTTTTATTAAGTTTTCAAAATAAAGCATATATTTTTTTTATTTAAAAATATTAGTTCAGGTTTATATTTTTTCATATTGTTTTGATTTGTTTTTTGTAACAAGAAAATACTATTTTTTATTCTAAAGCATAGTTCGCTTTTTTTTTTTTTTTAATATACTCTTTCTTTGTTCAAAAGTAACAGGCAATCTTTTTAATTCTTTTATTTGCAAGTAAGTAAGTTTGCTTTCGAAAGAACATATTTTTCAGTAATTTTTGCTGAAATCATTAATAGCCCTGTGGAACGCCAAAAAATGTCGCTTTAAATTGAACTCTGTAATAAGATTTAACGACCTGGAGAAATTATGCATTGTGGCTATATAAAAGAAAAATAACTTCAATTTCCCACCCAATTTCAAACATCATACAACTTTCATCAATATAAAACAAAGTTGCCCACTGTGTAACGTATAGGCAGAAACCTGTTTCTTGTACTCTTGAAATTGAATTGAGCGCATTTCATTCTCACCGCTTTTGTATACGTACACACGATTTTACTCTCGCAGCTCTATAGAGCTGCTCTGCCCACCATTGATTATAAGTATATGATACGAATTGTAAACATTGTTATGTATTTGCTTCTTATGATAATGCCTTATGATTTGTGACTTGGTTTTTTATTTTTGAAAATAAAGTTTTTTATTCTGAATATATCCTTAGAACAAATAAAAAGGAATTTATATAAATTTCTTCTACAAATTGACGATGCTGACTGAATAATTAATCTAAAAAAGTATAATTGTTGGCGGTTTATAGCGGATAGCGGGGGCGAAAATATATATACTTGCCGATTATAGCGGATTAAAAAATAAGACGTCCATTTGATTTCACAAGTTTAATAAGAGAAGAAAAATGGCGGAAGCAAAGTCTGACAGAAGGACCGACTAGCTTCCAAAGTTAAGGAATGTCAATAGAAAAGAGAGATCAATTACAAAGTTGCCAATTAGGCGCGAACATGCCGGCCGCCTTGAACAACTGTTCAAAATTACAAAATTAAATTCAAAATTACATCAATTTGAAAATATATCCGACTTTGTAGGTAGAAGTGATAATTTGGCAATAGGTCGTAAGAATTCCCCTTCTGATGTTCTCAACTTCACTACGAACATGACCGTCTTTCCCAGGATGGGTGTCGATTACACGGCCCAATTTCCACTTAGTAGGGGGTGCGTTATTATCGTGAACAATTACGATGCCGTTCTCTGGTAGGTTTTGCGTTGATCTATGCCATTTCGTTCGCTTCTGTAGATTGACGAGATATTCGTCGCGCCAACGCTTCCAAACCTGTTGTCTGATCGATGAGATGTTTTGCCATCTTTGAAAAAATGTGCCCTTATAGACTTCCACGTCGGGGTCAGGTAGCCCCTTTAGCGGTTCACCAATGATAAAGTGCCCCGCTGTAAGCACTTCCAAGTCATCAACGTCGCTTGGTATCGCACATATGGGGCGTGAATTAACGCATGCTTCGACTTCGGTGAGTACGGTTGAAAATTCTTCGTATGTCAGCAGAGTAGAATCTAACGCTCGTTTAAGGTGGTATTTTATTCGTTTGACGCCAGCCTCCCAAAAACCGCCCATGTGAGGAGCGCTTGGCGGATTGAAATGCCAGGTCGTCTGAGCGTCTGCGAAATAAGCGGTGAGTTTTTCATCTCGGATGCATAGTTCATATGCAGCACGTAACTCCCTTTCGGCAGCGACAAAATTCGTACCGTTATCCGAGTACATGTGTTGGCAGTACCCTCGACGGTTTGTAAATCGCTTGAATGCTGCAATGAAGCTTACCGAGGAGAGATCGCTCGCCAACTCCAAGTGCATCGCACCTGTGCTCATACAAATAAATGACGCGATGTACGCCTTTATAGACTTAGCGCCTCTGCCTTGCGAAAACTTGATATTGTATGGGCCAGCGAAGTCAACTGCGCTATGTAGAAAGCTGCGAATGCATGTGACAAGACTAGATGGAATATCGGACATAAGCTGACGAAGTGGTTGTCGGTTTAGTCTTTTGCACCGTACGCAATGACGATATATCTTTCTCACGAGATTTCGAATGCCCGGTACCCAAAACCGGCGTTGTAAAGCGGCTTGCATAATCTGCGGTCCAGAATGCAACGTTGTTATGTGTAATTCTGCAGCGATTAGCTTAGCGAGTGATGAATTCTTTGGTAGTATTATAGGGTGCTTGATGTTGAATGAACAGTTTGAGTTCTGTATACGGCCCCCCACGCGTAGAATACCTTCGGTATCTAAAAATGGATGAAGTCGTACGATACTACTGCGCACCGGCACTGGTTTGTTTGACCTGCAAGTATAAATTTCTTCTTCGAAAGCGTTAATGCGTGCGTTGTTAGTAAAGCGGATTACATATGCGGTTACCCGTTTCAGCTTGTTGTATGAGTGGTAACGGTTGAGTAACTCCCATTCTTTAGCGGTTTGCGTTACGTGATATACCTTTTTAGTTGATTTTAACTCCAAATCAGTAGTTTGTTCGGGGGGTGGATGAGCCCAGCCGTCGTTGGTTTCTCGAAGCCAGATAGGTCCATTCCACCAAAGCGGATGTGATAGAAGTTGTGAGGCCGAGATGCCTCTTGAAGCGCAGTCAGCAGGATTGTGCTCCGACGATACGTGCCTCCAAGTTTTCGATGCTAACACCTCTTGTACCTCAGATACGCGGTTCGCCACAAATGTAGACCAGCGGCTTGGAGCTCCTTGTAACCAAGCCAATGTGACCATAGAATCGGTCCATGCATACAACCTTTCCATTTTGCCATCGAGACTAGTAAAACCTTCACGTTTCCATCTTTATCTTGAGTGCGACAATAAAGAGCTGCCGCACACGCAGCTTTTGAGGCATCTGTAAATACATGGAACTCGGAGGCTGAGGTGGGGCTGGTGCCCAACCAACGATCCAAGTTGAGCGATGAGAGCTTTTTCAGCTCATAGCGGTGTGTTGCCCAGTTTTCTGCTATTTCGGCGGGCACTAAGTCGTCCAAGTTCACATTCGAGCGCCAAATTGATTGAAGCCAAATTTTAGACACGGAGCGACTAGTCCAAGCGGGTCGAATATTTTACTAGTGTCTGATAGAAAGGCGCGTTTTGTAAGCTTGTGTGGCATGTCGTCTAAATTGACTGCGATAGATAGCACATCGTTGTTTGTGTGCCAGATACACCCTAACGTACGAACTTCGTTACCTTCAGCTAAAAGATGCGACACTTGCTTGGATACGTGAGGTATTTGTTGTAACAACTGAGAATTTGTCGCCCATTTGCGAAGTTGGAAACCGCTCTGAGAAAGTACGAATGAAACATCTCTTTGAAGAGCGGCGAGATCTTCAAATGTACCTGCCCCTGACAATAAGTCGTCCATGTAAAAATCGGAGACAATTACCTTAGCTGCGACCTTGTAGTTGTCGCCTACATCAAGTGCTGCGCGGTGTAGTGACTTTACTGCGAGGTGCGATGCGGAGGCTACTCCATAAGTATGTAATTCTTAAAAGTCGATAGTCACGGATTGGCGCTGATGAATGTTCCCGCCAAACTATACGTTGTAGATCCGCGTCCTGAGGTGCAACATAGACCTGCCTGTACATCTTCTCGATGTCGGCGATTATTGCGAATTGATGCGTTCGAAAACGCACTAATATTGAAAACAGGTCTTGTTGCAGCTGTGGACCTACCATCGAGGTCTTCATCGATGCATTAAATACCACCCTTAGATTGGTGGTAGAGCTCGTATCTTTCACCACTGCATGGTGGGGCATATAATATGTATTAGTTTCAGCTGCGCCTGCCAGCTCCATACGACCGAGATCGATGAGCTCTTTCACAAAGTCGCAGTAGTCACTTTTGAGGTACTCGTTAGCTACAAACCGTTTCTCCATACGTATTAACGCACGAACTGCTGCGTCTCTGGATTCCCCAATTGAAATCTCCTTCTTAATTGGCAGCCGTACGATATAGCGACCGTCTGCAGCTCTTTCGGTTGTTTCATCGAATAGTTTTTCGCACATGATTTGCTCAGACGTGTAGTGCTTTCGCGGTTGCAGCTCCTCGAGTTCCCAAAACTGGCTGACGAGTTTACTTAGTTGCGTGTCGCACAGGTAAGTTGAGACGGAAATGGGACGAGCTTTCAAGGCAGATGCGTTGCCAAACAAAACCCAACCAAACGCGGTGTTTTGAGCCATTGGCGTACCAACTTCGACCTTTCTAAGACCATTTAGCAGAATTTTGTGCATCTCATCCATGCCGATGAGGAGGTCGACGGAACGCGGTTTTGAAAAGATAGGGTCAGCTAATGGTATGTCTTGGATATGTGGCCAAGATGGTATAGGTACCTCGCAGTTAGGTAGATCGTTAGTAATATTTGGCAAAATTAAAGTACTCACATGAAACCTTGTTTGTAATGTGCGTGGTGATATGCATACCTGGACTTCCCCTTTTGTACGCCCTCCTTGTAGAGAGCCAATACCTGTGACGCTTGTTGTTGATGCAGTTCTAGGAAGTCGCAGACGTTGGACGCAAGCCTCAGTGATGAACGACTCTTGCGAGCCGTTGTCTAGTAGTGCGCGAGCGGGTTGCCAACGACCAGTGCTGTCTTGTAGCAAAACTTCTGCTGTTGCTAACAAGGTGATACGATCGGCGTCAGCGTAATGCGATGAAATGCTGATGGTTTTATCGTCATTGGTTGTAGCGGGTGCGGTGGACTGATTGCTAGTTAAGCTTGCGTGTAACATAGTATGGTGGCGTCGCTGGTATATGCGACACGATGATGTACTTCGGCATTTGTCGAGCATATGTCCCTTGCTGAGACAATTCAAATACGAGCCTTGTTGTTTTATAGCGGATAGCTTAGCCATTGGAGCGAGTTGACTAAACTTCAAGCAGCTGTAAATTTTATGATCGCTGCCGCAAAATGAACATACTAACTTCTTAGCAGTATCGACCGGTGCATTACCCTTTGATTCAAACGTGGTGTGAAGCACATTTTTAGCAGTTGGTTTTGTGCTGGTGGCTGCAATTTGTACCATTTCTAAAGCGCGTGCGCGAGTTTCGAGAAAATCCCGAAGAGCATTGAACGATGGGAGCTCATCGACTACTAATGATAACTCCCATTGCTTGCGTGTTTCATACGCTAATTTCGATACTGTCAAGTGAACGAGCCAGTCATCCCAGTATTCAACTGGCCGTTTGAGTGCACGTAGCGCACCAACATGTTGTAGCGTGAGGTTTAATACGTGTTTGATGGCCTTAGCTGAATCTTTCGCTGCCCTTTCAATTGACGACAAGGCCTTTATGTGGCTATCCACAATAACTTACCTTATACCTTGCGATCAATAAATCCCATGCTTCGATGTAATTATCGTCACTCACAGCTAAACTGCTTACCAAATCTAATGCTTCTCCCTTAAGACAATTGCGCAGGTAATGTAGTTTCTGCCCATTAGATAAACTTGTATTTGCATTAACGAGAGAGCAAAATGCATCATGAAATGGCACCCACTCGGTGGGATCGCCGTTGAACGAAAGGCAGTTGCAACTTTGGTAGCGGTACTGAAGACTGCATAACTGGAGTAGCAAATAATTGAGCTGGAGGCGATTGCTGTTTAGAAAGAATAAGGCGCTTAAAGTTTGCCTTTGCAGTGGCATACCACTCTTCGCCTTGTATGCGCGATTGTTCTTCCACATCTAAGGACTCAGCACCGCATTCAAACTCCACTTCTTGCTGTGCTAAGCAAAAGCGCGCCCACTGTTCTTCGAGCATTTCTAAGTAGGTGGATGCAACCTCCTGGTCCACTGCAAGCGCATCAGCTTTGCTTGATTGTAAATGGCGTTTGATTGCTTTTAACGCAGAGTCTGTAGCTTTCAATGTAGACATTTTGCGTAGAAAAATATGTCGTAGCGATGTAAAAGTTAAATTGTAGAAATAATGCGGGGTTTTAGTTATTTTATAAAAATAACGCGGTATCCGGGTTGAAGGACCAATTTGTTGGCGGTTTATAGCGGATAGCGGGTGCGAAAATATATATACTTGCCGATTATAGCGGATTAAAAAATAAGACGTCCATTTGATTACACGAGTTTAATAAGAGAAGAAAAATGGCGGAAGCAAAGTCTGACAGAAGGACCGACTAGTTTCCAAAGTTAAGGAATGTCAATAGAAAAGTGAGATCAATTACAAAGTTGCCAATTAGGCGCGAACAATAATAAAGATCACTAACCTAAGATTTTACCTATTCAAAAACACAAAACGCCCCTGGCTACATCCCACATCGAAGATTAAATCGACAGCGACCATATTCACTACGTGGAATGCGCAGATGGGGCAGGAGTTGAATGTCCACGTAGATGGTGTCCCACTACCTACAGTCAACCACTCCAAAATTCTATGGGTTACATTCGACAACAGCCTCACCTTCGCTAATCATGCCACCGCAATAGCTTCAAAGGCACAAAGCCGCAACAAGATCCTCAAGTCACTGGCCGGCAGTACTTGGGGCAAAGACAAAGAAACGTTGCTGGCCACCTATAAGGCTATTGGCCGACCGGTTATTGATTATGCCGCGCCATATGGTTGCCAAACCTTCACGACACCAACTGGAGGAAATTGCAGGTCTGCCAAAACACCGCAATCAGAACCGCGACGGGCTGTTTGCTAATGTCACCTGAGTCTCACCTTCACCAGGATTCTAAAATGATCAACGTTCGCGAGCATGCGGAACTTTTAAGTAGGCAGTTCCTTCTGAACTGTCATAGACCCAGTCATCCAAATCGACAGCTATTGGATGAAACTCCGCCCCCCAGAGACCTAAGGAAACATCTCCGAAATCATTATGATGAGATCCGGCATCACATCTCGTTGCCGTTTGATCTGCGGGACCATAGGCGGGCCCTAAAGGACCTCCTCACCGAGTAGGTGGACAGATCCCGGCCTGTGAACTCCGTTATTGGTACCCAACCATCTGTTCTGGCTGAGGAAGAACGTGTCCTTCCGAGGGAGACTAGAGTCATGCTGGCACAACTTCGGTCTGGATACTGCAATAGGCTGAACTCCTATCTGACCAGACTGAACCCCACCATACCGAACACATGCCCTGCATGCGGTATGGTCCTCCATGACACGAAGCATCTCTTTTCCTGTTCTTCTGAACACACTCTTCTAACACCCCTATCACTTTGGTCCAACCCTGTTGAAACAGCACGTTTCCTTGGACTTCCGTTAGAAGAGCCCGATGACAACTAGGAGTGTACTGGCCCTTTGGGCAGGGCGAAGCACTGCTAACAACAACAACAACATGTCACCTGCTTATATGCTCTGGACTCGCGAACAGGAACCTATGGACAACGTCGTCTGACTCGCCTCTACCTTCCTTCGACTTCAAGAAAGCGGCGTAGTGCGCGACCCAGCCTATTACCACCTGGGCACACGCACCAGTCCGTGACCCCCAGCATCAACTCTGCTCTCCCTTCGCATTTCGGTATCCTGCAATTTAATTGCAACGGCCTAACCGGTAAAATTGTTGAAGTGATAAACTTAATGAAGCGACACAACATCAAGATCGCGGCGATTCAGGAGACAAAGTGGAAGGTCGTCTCTTCAGACCTGCAACGGGTACAATGTACACAGTTGTGACCGTGCTTGGGGGTGGTCTGGTATTCATCACGCATCAATCTGTGCAGTATCGTCTATTTGAGTCAAGGTATGGTTGTCCGGTCAGCCGATGTCGACCTTGAAATCATAAACATTTACATACCTCCTGTCACCTGCTGTCCCAGGGATTACCACCCCGACATTCGTGCGTTGCTCAGGAGCGAGAACCGCGTCATCCTTGGTGACTCCAAGGCACACCATGACCTGTGGCACTCCAGCTTGCAGGCCGATGGTAGGGGGCAGGAGCTGGCTGACCAAATAGATGATTCGACGTTCTGCACGGTAAATGGGGATGCCCCCACTAGAGTGGCGGTAAACTGGTCTAGCTCGCCAGACATCACCATAGTCAGCGCAGGCCTTATAAACTGCGTTGAATGGCGACCGATGCTGACGCTTGCTTCATAGCACCTACCCATAGTGCTCTCTATCGATCGCCCCACCGACTTTGTCACCGCTGAGAATCGCACGTACACCAACTTCAATAAAGCCGACTGGGAGGGTTTTCTAACCACCACAGAGAGCGCTCTCCCCACTCCATCTAACGTAGTTTCAGCCTCCCATCAACACACTCTGTCAGGTAGAATAAAGGAAGTGCGTCCATTCTTCCCCGCAGACGCAGCGGCCCTGGCAAATGAACGTGACCATATTAGACGCCTCGACCCTACGGATCCTCAAATAAAGGATCTTAATGCGGAAATCAGACGCTTAGTAGATAAACACAAACGCGTGCCACGTCAAGACAGATTTTATTAAATAAAGTTCTTGTAATTATTTATTAATAGAATCGAATTCAAGTTTTACAAAAGTGATGCAATCGATCTCATTGATTTCAAAAGAATGAATAATGAATGTAGTGAATTATGAATACATACATTTTGAAACAGAACAAAGAAAAATTAATAGCTCAAATGAATGTTAAAGAAGAATGTCAAAATAATGCTGCAAGTGTAGAGATGAGAGCTATCTAGTGATGACGCGCTAAGTGGGAAGAGCACCTAAGCTCTTGCAACCTCTCGGCTGGAGTTGGCAAATTATAGTCGACGGTGAAATCTTTGTCCAACCCGACTAAACCTAACGACAAAATATCCATCGCCTTCGGTGATAAGGTTCAGTCGAAGCCTAAAAGATGCGCGAGCGCCTTCTGCCGACAATTTGTAATTGCAACCTCCGTTGAACAAAGAGATGTTGCTGAAACACCTCGGCGACGAAGGCATAAGATACCTTACACACATTTTCAACCATTCCCTGTCCACCTTTGTCATTCCTGAAAGATGGAGACAGGCAAAGGTGGTCCCACTATCAAAGCCTGGCAAGCCAGTTGCCGTAGGGGAGTCATATCGCCCGATATCACTCCTCACGCCAGTAGTGAGGGTGCTGGAATCTATCTTGTTACCATATTTCACCGCAAACCTGCGGCTCGCCGAACATCAGCATGGATTTCGCAAAAATCACAGCACCACCACCGCGCTGAACGCCATCACCACTCAGATAGGGGACGGATTAAACCAAAAGCGTCCAAACCACAGGACAGTGCTAGTTGCGCTTGACCTGGCCAAACCTTTGGAAACGGTCAACCACGCACAACTAATGAAAGACCTTGAAGACTCGTCCCTTCCCCCATGTGTTAAACTTTGGACTGCCAACTACCTGAGTGGCCGTCAATCGTCGGTTGAATTCAGAGCCCCAGATCAAAACCCAGAATAGTTAAACAAGCGGTGCCACAGGGTGGTGTCCTATCCCCGTTTCTGTTTAACTATTATATATCGAAACTCCTCCCCAATTTATTGGTTTCTTCAAGTTTACACTTTTAAATAAATTTAGTTTGAATTTAATAAATAATGCAATGTTGCACTATTACTTTTGAATGGGACCGGAAGTTGGTTTTGATTTTGTTATTGACTGTATAAATTTATCTATATCATCAGAAAATGATATGTATGTACTGGGAGGGTCATTGTCTTTATATGTAACTACTCCCCCTTTTAGATTAGAATTCCCCTGGATTCTACTATTTAATTTAATTTTAATATAATTGTGCTTTGTAATCAGTATTGCAAAAACCAACAAAATTACAATTGCAAGAATTACATTTAACCCGTATGTAATTTTACTATATAAATTCAATTTAAAAATGTTTTTGTTATGTATTTTATTTTGCTGATCTATATCTTCAAATGTAATTTTGTGTGTAAAATTTTTAATATCCTCATATCTTATACTTACAATTTTTTCTTCTACATTTTCCATGATATTGGAGAAATAAAAATCATTTATTTTTAATGAACAATTGTTAAATTTTAATATATAATTTCCATTAAGAGTATAATTATCTTTTTCACATGTGTTATTCAAAATTAAATCAATTGCATTTTTTACAACTATTGTTTTTTCGTCAAGAGATATAATTTCCAATTCTTTATTTGTTACAAGTTTACAATTCTGTTTTATTACACAGTGGGTGCTAGGTTTTAATTGTTTCAGATGTTTATTTTCCTGGTATTCAATTGAATTGTTTTCATAAGAAAAAATTTCCTCTATCCTCGCTTCTATTTCTTTTTGTTCGTTATTGGGAATAGGAATGATTTTTCTTACTTTTACTTCTAAAAATGACTTTGGTATCCTAATTCCTAGTATGAGAAAAGTACTATTATAAGTTGCTGTCCCTAATTGTAAATATTTTAATTTATTAAAATCAATATTGTATTTCGTTATTTCGTGGTTTGTTAAAATATTTGGGTGAAGTATTCCATATTTGGCTGATATTACATTATCTTGTATTTTTTCGATTTTATTCTTTAAAAGCTGAATCTTTGTAATTTGTTCTAAAAACATATTTCTTTCATGTTCTTCATCTATGTATATTTTTATCAATTTCATTAAATCCGTTTTCGATTTCTTTCCTATCGCTCTGAACAATATCTCTTAATTGTTCTAGTGCTAAATTGAAGTGTTCATTTATATATATTTGGTTATTTAGATTTTGGTCCGTCTGTAAGAAATGGTTCTGTATTGTTTTTCTATCATCATCCATAGTTCCGAACATCCATTTGGATACGCTTCCTACTGCGTTTATTAGTCCTCGTATTTGTCTTCTATTATTTGGTATTAATGTCCTTAATTTATTTGTTGTGTCTATAAGCTCTGTTTGTAAAATATCTTTATTTTAATTTTCATTAGACTGATATTTTCAGTCATTTCTTTTATTATACTTTCTATTTCTTCTAAATTTATTACATGTATTACTATGTCCGTATACTATATATTCTGTCCTTATTTCAAAATCAACAAATCCTATTTGTTCCGTCAGTTTTGTTGCTGTTAGTGAGCCTTCAACTAGAAATGTCCATGCCAGAAATATTATCGTTATCATTAGAAATTTCTGAAAATTTTAATGGTTTTTTTTATATTAGAAAGATGAATATTCTCTAAATTGGTTTTCTTATATCTAGGCTGTTCCTTATGTCTGAGTGCTCTATAGTTTTTAATAAAACCCTCTTTTCTCCTTTCCTAGTAGTTTATCTTGTTTTTATTTAATTTATCGATTATTTTTCTTTTAGTATTTTCTATATTGTTTTTTATTTTTTGTATATCCACCTTGCCTAGATGAACCTCGTTGGGAGTACATTTAATGGTAGAATGGTACCTGTCATTATAGTTTCTAATTGCCTTTTGTATTAATTGTTTAATAGACATGTCTTTATTTGCTTTATGTAACATTCTAAACTTTTCGGCTATTGTGTTATGTAGTCGCTCTACATCAGCATTACCCGTATGGCTATTTGGTTTGGTTAGATGCAGATCAACATTTTCGCTGCTCAAAAATTCTTTCATTCTTAACGCGTTGAATTCGTTGTCTGCTACTATCTTCTTTGGTTTCCCTATTTTTGCAAAACGGTCTTCGAGTTGTTCGATTAATGTGATATGATTCCTATCATTTAATGGGTAGCCTGCGGCAAATTTCGAAAATTTATCAATTACAGCTAAAAAATGGAATCCTTTCATCACATAGGTATCTAATTGAATAATCTGGTTTTTATCTACTGGAGTTTCACTATAATGGAATGTGGCTTTTATAGGTTGCCTATCATATTTAATCTCTTTGCAAATGTCGCATTGAGTGATTACTATTTGAATAAGGTCCATAATCTTTGGGTAGTACACCTTATTATACCTTTCATGAGCATGAAATGGCATTATAACTTTGGTCCGATGTTTGTAAGTATGAAAAGAAGAAGAGATAGACCCACCATTAAGTATACCGAATTGATCAGCGGGACGAGCTTAGTTGATTTAGCCATGTCCGTCTGTCCGTCTGTCCGTCCGTCTGTTTGAACGCAAACTAGTCCCTCAGTTTTAGAGATATCTCGATGAAATTTTGCAAGCAGGCGCCATTTTGCATAGGATTAATCATATGTCGGAACCAGCAAGATCGGACCGATACAACGCATAGCTCCCATTCAATCGATTGTTCCGATAAACGGGTTTTGGCCTCTAACTCTTGCAATTAAAAAGCTATTAGAGCGAAATTTCGCAGGTTTAGTACATATTATATTAGTAATGTGTCACCATAAAATCACCTAGATCGGACCAACATAACATATAGCTCCCATATAATCGATAGTTTCGATAAATGGGTTTTGGGCTATAAATTTTGAAAATAGAAAGCTAGAAACGTAGAATTTTGCAGGTTTGGTACTTATTATATGGGTAATGTGTGTAGTGAAAATCATACAGATCGGACTTACATAACATATAACTCCCATATTACCGATTGCTCCGATAAATGTGGTTTGGCTATGTATTTTTAAATTAACAGTTTTGGAGAGTTTGTAAGTAAGGAGCGGACACTTAGAAAAGTTGTGCATATTCATGAAAGGTATAAAGACTTCGGCACAGCCGAAGACAGCCCTTTCCTTACTTGTTTTTTATTTGATTATATGTCTCCTGTATGCCTGAATGCATAAAAAGTGATCACCCAGATTTTCCTCTGCTGAATGTATGGTGGCTATTGTTGCATCATCCTCTAAGTTACATATCATATTTAATTCCGAACAATCCTCTTCCAAATGGTTTGAAATACTATCTGAAGTTGAATTTTCTTCCTCATTTTTCTCATTTTCCTGTTCTAAACGACTTAGGAAGTCCGCTACCTTATTCTCTTTTCCTTTTAAATATTCTATCTCACAATCATATTCCCCTAGTTTCAATAGCCATCTTTGGTGTCTAGGTGAAATACCTTTCCCTTTATATTTGGAATGTAAATGTTTTATTGGCTGATGATCTGTTAAAATTTTAAATTTTCTACCGTAAAGGTATGGTCGAAAATAGCCAACGCTCCAAATGATTGGCAAAAATTCCTTATCTGTTGCTGAATAGTTCCTTTCGTGATTATTTAATGTTCTTGAAGCCAAACAAACGGGATGCCCTTCCTGTGATAATACTGCTCCTAACGCATAATTTGATGCATCGGTTGTTAATGTAAATTTATTTTCGAAATTTGGAAATCGCAATATTGGATGGGACTTAATCAAATTTTTCAGTTTCTCGAAAGCTTTGACATATGTAGGATCTTTGGTATTAATTCTTACGCCTTTTTTCAAATATTTAGTGATTGGTTGTGCAACTTTGGCATAATCTTTTATAAATTTTCTATAATATCCTGTAACTCGAGTTTTTCTATTGTTTTAAATTATTCGGATTAGGTTTCATTTTTTCATCAGTTAAAATATGTCCTAAAAATTCTGTTTCTTTTTTCAAAATATTGCATTTATCTACTTGAATTTTTAACTTGTTTTTCTCCAACTCTGAAAAAATTTCCTTAACAGCTTTGACATGTTCCTGCAAAGATGTGCTGAATATAAGTATGTCATCTAGATAGACTACACTAGTTTTGTTAATATAGTCTCACAGAATTTCAATCATAAGCCTTTGAAAAGTGGCTGGGGCATTTTTTAACCCAAATGGCATCCTTACGAATTCGTATAATCCGTGTGGAGTGACAAATGCCGTCTTTTCTCTATCTTCCTCTTTTACCAATATTTGGTGGTAACCCTTCGCTGCATCTATTGTAGTAAAGTATTGAGCTCTTCCAAGTTTATCTAAAATTGAATCAATATTTGGTAGTGGGTACTTGTCATCCACTGTGACCTCATTTAATTTTCTATAATCCACTACTAATCGATATTTTCTTTTTCCGGAATTATCCATTTTCTTAGGTACTACAATATGTGAGCTAGAATATTTTGATTTACTTTTTCTAATAATACCTTGTTCCGTCATTTCCTTTATTTGTCTCCTAACTTCCTCTTCATGTAGGTATCTGTATAACTTTGAATTAATTTGTTCGTTTGTAGTTGTTCTTATTTCATGTTGCACAGCTGTAGTATTAGTTAGCTTATCTCCCTCTTTGAACAATAAATTCTTAAAACGTTTTAAAATTTGAGTAACTGCTGTATTTCTTCTGGACCTAAATAATTTAGTTGTATTCCCTGAACGTTGTTACTTGTTGCGTCTAGTGTGCAAACCTTGTTAAATGTATGTGGTTTATTTAAAAATAGAGATTCCTTGTTATTAAGGATTAATTTTCCTTCCTCAATTTTTCTTATGGCATTTAGGTAATTTAAAATATCAAAACCTATTATAAAATCATAGCTTCTTCCTGATAATGGTGTCATTTTCCACCTTACTCTAACATTTTTTGGTAAATTAAATTCTTCGGGTGCTTCTGTATGCGCTTCGTATTTATTTGTATCCTTATTCGTTAAGGTACTAAACGTAATTGGATTCTTTAAACTTTTGATTGGAAAATCTTTTATGCCGCTATTTATCAGGCTTATAGCTGTATTCTGTAAGTGTGTCTCATCTCAAGTTACTAAATTTGAGATTTTTCATTAGAGACAATTTTTGTGACTTTCGCTGATTTCGGTATTCTGTAAGAGAAAATCACAAAAAGTTCACCATTGACGTGTGGTAAAAACAGATATGCATAAATCTGAAGTACAGCATTTGACAGCGCCCACATAAATATTGCAATAGCACAGGTAGTAAGTGTCTCGGGGTACAACGTGAGCGGTGCTGGTTCGAACCCAGGATCAGGGAGAGTTTATTATTTTTGTTTTTTCTTTTTTTTATTCATTAATTATTATTTTTTTAAGTAATTATAAATGATTTCAAACTTAAACATTTTTTTTTTTAACTTATTTAATTTTTAACCCTATATTTTCTTGTTTGTGACCTGCCTACAACCAGCTGACAAATTAGTGACTCTTTTTTTGAGACTTGAGATGTGAGACAGCTTACTGAATACCAAATTGTCTCAAAATTGAAATTGACCACAAAATGTCTCTATTAGTGACTAGAGACAGCTTACAGAATTCGCCTATTAGTGTTGCTCCCGTATCTATTAGAGCTACATATTTTCTTGTATTTATTGTTAACGTAATTTTTGGTAAGGACTCCGAGGCTAATTCATAAAAAAAAATTGTATTCACTTCTTCACAAAAATTGTCGTCTATTTCCATCGGTTCTATATTTTGTTTCCTTTGACCTGATCTATTATCCTGTCTTCTTTGAAATGAATTATTCTCGTTATATTCCTTATTTTTAGGAATGAATTGGGGATTACCTTTAGGCTGTCCCGAATTATTAACCCATTTCTTCTGGTCATATGTTTGGGGATTTTGTCTAACTTGACCTGAATTATTTTTGATAGCTTGTCCTTGATTCGCATTGACATTAGGTTGATGGTAGTTGTTTTTATAATATCTATGATCTGCATTCTTTGATCTGTTAGGGTATTGTCTATTATATCTCCATGCGTCTCTGGCTATTTTTCTATATTCTGGCCTAATGCATGCATCCTCAAACCTTCTTCTAGTCAGAAGTCTTAAAATTTCATTTAAATTTGTTTCCTCATAAATTTTGTCAAGTAGCGTTCCCTGAGTAATTTCTTTTATTGTGTTTACTAACAGACTGTCGACGTTTGTCAAGTCTTATGTAATGGTCGCCCCTATAATAAACTGTCAGTTCGTCTGCTTTGTGTTCAATGTTTTGAACTTCTACAATTAATTCATTCACGGTATTTATTTTTAAATTTGATATCATCCTATATTTAAGGTGGGGCTCTACATTTGGCCTGTATCTTAATTTCAACGTTTCTTTAATTAATTGCCAATTGTCTGGCTCGGGTATATTTATGACTACATTTTTTGCTTGACCCTGGATAGTTTTATAAAATATTGTACGTACCGCTTCCCGTTTTAATGTCTCGATGTGTACTGTAGATAGGAAGTATTCTACGCTGCTGAAGAAACTATTTATGGTTATATCACCTGTACCTGTGAACGTCGGCAAGTTGTTTATCGCCTTGAATATATTAGCTCTTCCGGTACTGTCGGTTCCATGACTTTGTTGTTGATTTTGTAGTTCCAAGTAAGCGTTTCTGAGTTGTTCAATTTGTTGTTGTCTTCTCGCTAGCTCCTCTACAAGGTCTACTGGGGGTATATGTGATTGGTCTTGAGCCTGTGCCATCCTTACTTCGTCAACTGCTCGCTGTCGGTTGATTCGCCTAATGATGATTGTTGTGTTTTTTTTCTCTAATGATTCAGTGGTGTAAGCTACGTTTTGCGTTCACTACACTGACCTTTTCCACTATTTTCGAGATTTTTTGTTCTTTTGTCCTTCAGTGGTTTTAGCAAGGCTTTGCGTTCACTGCACTGTTCTTTACACTTTCAAAAATTCTTGATCTTTAGTGGTGTTAACAAGAATTTGTGTCCACTGCACTGATGTTTTTCACTTTTTAGAATTTCTGTTATTTTGTCTTTTATTGATTATAATTCTGGGGGGTCCGGTCAACTCCTGAGTTGGCTACAGAATCGCAGAATTTATTATACATATCTTATTAACGAATCTTTATATTTTCTTTTACGGTTCGATCACTGGATTCCAAGTTGTATTGAAATCCTACCGACTGCGCCAAACTTGTACTTTATAGTACAACCGAACTTTTTAAAAAGAAATTAATTTGTTGTAAGCGAGCTGCCGCTTGAAGTGGTAACACAAGACTGATTTTATTAATTACTTTTTCTTAAAATGTAACTTAACAATTTTCTTTATACCTACATATGTATTAACTATACTTATTTGTTATTGTATCGTTAACTAGAAAATGCTTACTTAATATTTTGCTTTATTACATTACAATTTATTGGTTTCTGCAAGTTTACACTTTTAAATAAATTTAGTTTGAATTTAATAAATAATGCAATGTTGCACTATTACTTTTGAATGGGACCGGAAGTTGGTTTTGATTTTGTTATTGACTGTATAAATTTATCTATATCATCAGAAAATGAGATGTATGTACTGGGAGGGTCATTGTCTTTATATGTAACTCGCACTACGCCGCACTCTTGAAGTCGAAGGAATCGCGTTACCAGAAGGTAGTGGCGAGCCAGACGACCTTGAAGGTTGCGTAGCTCGACAGCATGGCGCAACGTACGTATCAGTCCATAGGTTCCTGTTTGCGAGTCCAGAGCATATAAGCAGGCGACACAGGCCAAGGCAGTTATTGCACTTGACTGATGCCAAAGGCGTGTATAATCTTAACCCACAAACAGTGCACGTAGTATAAGGGACCAGGAGCTGATGGTTGTGACTTATACTCGTGGTGATGCTGGAAGAAGAGGGGCTGACTGAGGGGATGGGATAGAGCGGACGCTCAGCATTGCTCAAATCCACTTGGGAAGTGCTACGTAGGGAGTAGCTGTGAGCTGCTGTGTGAGATGTTGACGCCTGGAGGCGTGAGCGGCCGCTAGGAAAGTCTACTTGCTGATGTGCATTGGTAATGCTAGTCGTGGAGACTGAGGTGACAGAGTCAGACATACGTGGCGGAGCGATACTTGATCGACGACGGCCACAGGACGTCCTAGGACGTGAACAGCAGGGGGCCACAAAAGTTCTATAAAAACTAGCGGGTCTATGTGTAGAGTGATTTAGTCCGGAGCAACTAGTTAGGTGCAACCATCTATTACAATTAAAGCATTGTACTGAATGTTAACGTTTCACATAGATTTTCTTCGGCATATACAGCAGATCCATTCTCTTGGTCCCGGGTTGGATTCAATACCAGCCCGGAGCAAGAGAGTTTTGAGCAGTCCAGCTGCAAGGAGCTGCTCGGAGGATGACATTAATGGGGGGGTGGAAACCCCGAGTCATTTCGGTACGTAGAACAGGCTGTCGTGTTAATTTGTTTGAAAGCTGTATAGTCATTTGATTTTTCAACGCTAAATACCGGTATCCAGTTAAAAACTCGGGATTGAAAACATGCGGTTTAAGCCAAGTTTCGGTGAAAGCAATAACGTTATAAGTGCAATGGAAAGATTTCAAATACAGATTGCACCTTTTCTCGTCAATAGCTATTTATACATATATGTACATATGGTAATCGTTTACGTGGGGTACCGGGCGCTAATACACAACCAAAAATTTTGTGATATGTTTCAGGAGACGCGCTTTGGTCCCGGGAGCATGAATAGGGAGTAATATTTTCAGTAGTTTGCGAGATATTTTCAATCAAAGTGCAGAATTTTGTGTCATTTTCATGTGGTTGTTGTAATCACAAATTACACTGTGAGAAGTGCGTATGGTTCATGCAACCACCTGGAGTTGGAATTTCGTAGCCCAGGGTTATTTTTTTGAAGCGCGACCGAAGGCCGCCAATGCGGAAAGGTGTTCTGCACATAAAAAACATAGATCGGCCCCCCAAATCGGAATTTGACCCAGGTAATTTTTCGGTTTTTCGCAAATATTTTCCAAAATAATAAACTTTAACATTAAAGACGATGTACTGTGAAACGTCTATTAGGTACATGTCGCCGTTAACATCAGAACACGGTGGAGATTTCACAACCAAACTTACAGTTCCTTTCTTGTTCTTTTCCAGGAAAGGAGCTGAAAGCATCAAACATAAAATAACAAAAGCAAAGCCATCCCGTGCCTGTGATACAATTTTTCACGAAAAACATAAAAAACCCAAAAGCCAAGCAAAGAGCAATTTGATAACTCGATAAAATAAGACTGGAAGGCCGTCTCGGGGGTATTGAAACAAACAGCACAATCCTAGAGCAAAATTTGGCTAGGATTGGCGAAAGGCTCGATAACGTGGAACAGGCAAGTGCCAGCGGCCCAACCCAAGGGATGTCCCCAGTGGTGCGATCGCCACTTTCAGAGCAGGACCTAAAAGACATCGGCAGGCTCCCTGACTGTGTGAAGGAGTGGCAGATATTTGAGGGGAGCCCCTCTCAGTATATCTCCTGGGTCCATACAGTTGAAGGGATCCTGGCCGATTACGAGGTAGTAAAAGGGAAGCCTCTATATCGGGCCATCCTCCAGCACATCCGGCAGAAAATTTGGGGTGGAGCTGATGCGGCCGTGGTAGCGTATAATGTTTTTGCAGGTGAATGGGCAGATATAAAGCGAACCTTGGAGCATCAACTGAACCGGCTCACGCAAGGAACCTCCAAACTGGATGAGTTCTTTGCGACAGTGAATCACCAACTGTCACTCATAATAAACAAGATATGTACAATGCGATGATTATTCGCAAGAGACGGTTTCAGTTCTGAGAGAAACCTATAGGAACAGAGCCCTGGATGTCTTCATCCCAGGATTCAGTCCCGAATTATCTCGTATGCTGATTGTACAAAAACCAAAGACGTTGCCAGAGGCCTACTCCGCCTGCCTCGATATTCAAAACCTCCCTCTCCGGAAAACAATAGTCCACACAAACTCCATTAATAGGATCACAGTTCCGACGAACAACCTGCAAAGGCCACCCGTACCACCACGCACGCTCAAATTATAACTAGGTCAATTGGAACTCAGGATATAGAACCGCCTACAATAGCTTATAAACCGGTAACGGCGCAAGCTCATCACATCCAGCCAGACCGACTGCCCCTAAGCCCGCCGAGAGAATGGAAGTCGACGGTAACATTGTAGTGTGTCCAATATGAATACATATCTACATACAAAATACGCAGCACGAGCGCCGTCTAAGTTACTTGGTCGCAAACGTAAACAAACTGCAACTAAGTAATTGCTGACGCTATGTATTTCTCTGCTGCGACGCTTTCCCACGACCAAAGCGTTGAAGCAGCTTAGCGCTATACACATATGTAAATACGTGCATATTTGTGAGCGTGCGTTGGGCTTCATGCCTTATGTTAGACTTAGCTATGTAAGAATTAGAGTAAATATGTATAACAAAATGTTTAGATTAATTTACTATAAATAAGCCTGAATTTCATAATAAAGAGAACATTCATAATTCGGCATTGAGCCACGAAACATTTTCTTTCAATTAGTAACATCCTTTACATGGCGATCCTGCCGATAACCTTAAGCTGCCGAAACTAAATTGGCAGTCTCCTTCCAACATCTTTGTCTGCTGCTTGCAATATAGGCATACCTCCTTTTTTTGTTAAAAAAAAAAAAATATTTACCAATGGCGGCTGACTAAAGGCAGACCAATAACTAAAATAAAACAACAAAAAGGTCCGCCGCGCAACAATTGTCCAAGGCGTAATAGAAAACAAGACGGTGGTGGTGACACTGATGGAAAAGGTCATATCAATCTCAGCAGGATGTTGGTCATGAAATACAGAATACTACAACTGAAACTACGGGCTCAAAGGGCGGCATAAAAAGTGGAATATAACACATGACACTGATGGAGAAGGTCATATCAATCTCGGCAGAATGTTGGTCATGAAATACAGAATACTACAACTGAAACAACGGGCTCAAAGGGCGTCAAAAAGTGGAATATAAATAAATACCAGGGCAAAGGAGCAGCAAAACACGGACCAAGCAGATAATATAAGTATCCACATAGCATAAAAAGTGGAATATAAATGAATACCAGGACAAAGGAGCAGCAAAACACGGACCAAGCAGATAATTTAAGTATCCATATTACATGTATTTTTAGAAGCATATAGCAACCTAACTACTGCTGCCACTACGGGCAAAAAGTAAATCTTTGCTATTAAAGATAAGATTTTTTTTCTCTCTCTTAATTGTTTTTTTTTCTCTCTCAATGAACGAGGATATTATAAGTCAGGCAGAATTTGACGCGATATTCTTGCGTTACAGCAAATTAATAGAAGAAGAAGAAAATAAGGTAGAGTTAGAGATAAAAACGCAAGAGGTAGCTAAAACAGAAAAAAAAGAAGTAGTAGAAATAATTAAACAGGGCCCTAAGGCAATTACAATAGAAGAATATAGGCATAGAATTAAGCCGCCAAGAATAGAGGAACCAGTAATCCCAAAGGTAACTATAGGCAAAAGGAAGAGAGGGGGAAGAAGATTTAAAGTTAGGAAAGCGGTAGCCATTCTATACCAAAGAATTAATTTGACCACAGACACGGAGACAAGAATCCGTTTAAAAAACGAAATTAGGCAAATTCTTAATAGTGGTTAAAGAATTTTTTTTTTTGGAATTTAATAATAAAATATTTTTATGGAGAACGCCTTACCAGATAACCTTGATTACGAGGCTATCATCAGTATCGTTGATAACTTGGAATCAGAAAGCACACAAGAGGCAATTAGAAAATTAAGAAAAATAGAAGCTTATAGGCAGGCGGAAAAAGATCTAGTTTGGCTTAGGAAATGGTAGGGACTAATCGAAATGCCTGAGGAACCAACAATAGAAAACGCATTAGAACCATTATTGACCACTTCTGAGGAAATATATAGGTTCGAGGTCAAATTTATGGGACGAACAGACCCACATTAGAATAAGATATGCAATTATAAGAAAGAAAAAAGTGTTAAATAAGGAAAATAAAGAAAAAAGGAGAACAAATTTTTGTTTTCATTTGGTGTATTTTTTTTCTTTTTCTCAATGGGAAGCCACGAATCGAAACTGGAAGAGCCTTATGCGAATGTGATCAATTCCATTCAAGTAGTTGACCACACTGAAGCATTGGAATTTATTAAAATCTTGTTAATAATATTAACAATTTCCACTTGTTTGAATTTATTCCTGAAATTATACTCTGCTCACAACAAATTTTTAAAGTAAAAATACATGAGCCGAGCAGATGGTCTAGATAAGGTCTAAACCAAGGAAAAGGATATATATATCCCAATGGACAAATGGGAAACCATTCTGAATACACTCGTAGAAGAGAATAATTTGGCGGAAAAGTCTTATAAGTGTCTTAATAAAAGTATATACATACATACAAAGGGTGACTATTTTAAAACACCTCACGATAATATTAGAATCATTGAACAATATAGGAAAAACCACACAAAAGGTGCATAGCAAGTTAACAACTAACCACAAGCTAGAGGCACTACAAATTTTTTCCAATGTCAGGGACAAATTAGTATCCCTATTGAGTAGATACAACGTTGAAACAACGGTTCCAACGTCATTTGAAGGGGAAATAGAAATTAATTTTGCAACCCTATTGCCTGAAGCTCAACCACAAACAGAAAGCATCAAGATGCCAATGACAAACATAGAATTTATTAAAACTGCATAATCGATCTTACCAGATTTCGATGGAGTATCAGAAAATCTAGAAATCCAGTTTTCTGGATGCCCTTGATATCCTGGAACAAATCAAAATCAAATCGGTAAAACTCCTGAACATCCAACAACGCAGTAAAACTGCAAATCAATATACTTCTGAGATTGAAAAGCTAACAAAATCATTGGAGGGAGCATACATATCTGATGGACTAACACCTGAGTTAGCAACCAAGTATGCTACATAGTCAGCCGTAAAAGCTATGTGTAAAAATTGCTCCAATGATAAAGTAAAAACTATAATGCAGGCTGGAACGTTCACCACAATGAACGAAGCCATATCAAAATTCACTAACAGTTGCACAGAAGTAACTGGAAATCCAAATTCCCTGTTGCATATTCGCCAACAAAATCATTTCCGAGGTAACTTCCGCAGGAATTACCAAAACAATAATTATAGAGGAAATCAAAGGCGTACATTTAACAATTACGGCAATGGCAACAATACTAATTATTATAGTAATAACCGAGCAAATAACCAAAGGTCTAGTCGAAACTTTGGATCAAGAGGTTATAACCGAAATAACACCAGAAATGTTAGAAATGTTACCCAACAGGAAAATCAGCAAACTCCACCTCAATAAATAAAAAATTATATGTTTTCAATTTACACCTAATTAGCTACATATCTTCCAAGACAACTCTGAATGATTCCATTTCAACCTTCCTGATCGATACAGGAGCGGATATTTCAATTATAAAAAGGGTCAAATTGACGATCACGTCACTATTAACAATTCACAAAAAACAGATTTAAAAGGAATTGGCCAAGGCATAACAAGCACTATTGGCACGGTTAAAGCAGATATAAAAGATGATTATCTATTGATTAAACACAAGTTTCATATAGTAGAAGACAATTTTCCAATTCCATGTGATGGAATACTGGATTTAGATTTAATCAAAAAATATAATTGCATTTTAGATTACAACAAAGATGGGGACACCCTAATATTAAGACCATATGATTATCGATAAAATATAATAATTCAAATGACTAATAAACCGACAATAAATAGCATATCAATTCCCGGAAGATCGGAAGTAGTCCGACAAATCCACATTAAAAATACAAATTCTGATTTATTAATTCCACAACAAGAATTATCTGAAGGCATATTTATTGCAAACACCTTAGTAGATTCACAACAATCATACGTAAGAATTATAAATACAACAGATAAAAGTGCAACACTTCATAATTTTAATATAAAAACAGAAAATTTGGATGATTATTCAATAATTAAAAATAATAATCAAACAAAGGAGCAGAACATTAAAGAAAAATTAGAAAGATTAAAAAAAAATTTTCCACACTTTGCCCATGAATCACTTAATGCATTATGCGCAGAATTTATTGACATTTTCTGATTAGAAACAGAGCCAATTACCACTAATAATTTTTACAAACAAAAACTTCATATGAAAGACAATAACCCGGTCTACGTAAAAAACTACAGAATACCAGAAGCCCACAAGAGCGAAATAAGTAAACAAGTAAATAAATTAATTAAAGACGATATAATAGAACCTTCAATGCCAGAATTTAATAGTCCAATTTTGTTAGTACCGAAAAAATCACTCCCTAAAAATCAAGAAAAAAGATGGAGAATGGTTGTCGACTACAGACAGGTAAATAAAAAATTAACCGCAGATAAATTCCCGTTACCAAGAATTGATGACATATTGGATCAATTAGGAAGAGCTAAATATTTTTCGTGTTTGGACTTAATGTCCGGTTTTCATCAAATAGAAAGCAGTCCAGAATCAAGAGATATAACATCCTTTACAGCAGATAATGGCACTTACGATTCAAAAGATTGCCTTATGGTCTTAAAGTTGCTCCAAATTAATTTCAGAGAATGATGACATTGGCATTCTCAGGCTTAAAACCTTCACAAGCATTTCTATACATGGACGATTTAGTCGTATTAGGATGCTCCGAAAAACATATGATTAAAAATTTACGGGATGTATTCGAAACTTGTAGAAAGTACAATTTAAAATTGCATCCTGATAAATGCCTATTTTTCAATCAAGAAGTAACATACCTTGGTCATAAATGTGCAAGCAAAGGAATTTTGCCAGACCCCAGTAAATTTGAAACTATTAAAAATTATCCAACCCCTAAAACTGCGGATGAGGCGAAACGATTCGTCGCATTTTGCAACTATTATAGAAGATTTATCCCAAACTTCGCAGAATATTCTAGGATAATAACAAGGCTTTGCAAGAAAAATGTGGTTTTCGACTGGACGGAGGATTGTAAAAAATCCTTCGACTATTTGAAAGGTGCGTTAATAAGCCCTAATATCTTACAATACCCCGATTTCAATAAACAATTTCGTATAACAACTGACGCAAGTGGTTATGCTTGCGGAGCGGTACTAAGCCAAGAGTATGAAGGAAAACAATTGCCAATTGCATATGCATCAAGATCATTTACAAAAGGAGAAACAAATAAGGCAACAATTGAGAAAGAATTAGCGGCCATTCATTGGGCCATAATATATTTTAGACCATACGTTTATGGTAGAAAATTTTTGGTTAAAACAGACCATAGACCTTTAACATTCCTATTTTCAATGAAAAACCCATCATCAAAATTAACTAGAATCAGACTAGATTTGGAAGAATATGACTTCGAGGTGGAGTATATAGCAGGAAAACAAAATCATGTAGCAGACGCACTAACACGCATAGATATTAAAGATCTTAAAGAAATTTCAGTAGAAGCGTGTAAAATATTAAAAGTTACGACTAGTTCGGAAACTAATAAAAATTATAATGATAATACAAATTCCAGTAGTAAAAATGAAGAAATAAAATGTCACAAAGAGAACCCAATAATTTATGAAGCGCTGAATAAATGTGAAGTAAAGAGACTAGTCCAGCCCGTTTTCGATCCTCCGAAATTATGTTTCAGAAAAGGAAAGAAAATTTGTAGTGAAATTAATATGAAAAACCTAATTGTTGAGGCGAAGATTGACTTAGGTCAATTCTTTGCCAGGCTTATGAAAGAAGCCGGCAATTTGGGAATTGTAAAAATACAGTTGTCCCTAGGAGACAAATTGTTTAAGCAAAATTATACCCGGGTAGACACATTTAAAGAAATTGGTACCAAAGTTCTCAAAAATTTAACAATTGCATTGACTCCAGAGTTTATGCATGTGACAAATAACAAATTAAAGAAATTCTTCATAAATATCATGACGATCCTGTTTTTGGTGGCCACCCAGGAATAAATCGTACGTTAAATAAAATAAGACAAAAGTATTACTGGAAAAGTTAGAAAAATGACATCAGAAAATATGTAAAAAATTGCATTCACTGCAGCAAAAATAAAACTAACAAACATCTGAAAGAACGAATGACTATAACGGAGACGCCACCAAAGCTTTCGATATAGTACAGATAGACACAATAGGGCCATTACCAAAATCGATGAACGGAAATGAATATGCGGTTACTATCATATGTGACCTAACCAAATACTTGGTTACAGTACCCGTCCAAAGCAAACATGCTGTAGCAGTTGCTAAGGCTGTATTTGAGAATTTCATTCTGATTTATGGTTGTATGAAAATAATTACAACGGATATGGGAACCGAATACAAAAATAGTTTGTTTGAGGAATTGTGCAAACTCTTAAAAATAGAGCATAAAACATCAACACCCTACCATCATCAAACTTTAGGTACTGTTGAACGCAGTCATAGAACATTCAATGAATATGTGCGTTCTTACATATCCATTGACGAAGACGATTGGGATGAATACCTTAAATATTTTTCGTATTGTTACAATACAACACCTTCAACAGTTCATGGCTATTGTCCTTTTGAACTAGTTTTTGGAAAGACACCGCTGACTTACGAATTTTTAAAAGAAAATATAATTAGCCCAATATATAATCATGAGGCTTATGATAAGGAAATTAAATATAGGTTACAGGTAGCACAACAAAAAGCTAGAAAGTTAGTACAAGAATCTAAGGAAAAACAAAAAATTAGTTACGATAGGAAAATACAATATAAAGAGATAAACATAGGAGATTTAGTGTTAGTAAAAAATGAAGCAGGTCATAAGTAAGACATTAGGTATAAAGGGCCCTATAAGGTAGACAATATTGATAAAAATAATAATTTTACTCTAATTCCTTATAAACTAGAAAGCATAGATAGAAATAATAAGTATATTAAAAGCAATGAGAATAAGAAAATTTTAATTCATAAGAATAGACTTAAACTGTACACTGCATTTTAACTCAAATGTTTACTCATAAATTTTTATTGTACACTGACACATAAACCCATAAATTCAGAAATTTATTGTATGCAAATAAAAACGTATTAAAATAAAATCGTGTCATTACCCTCAATGTAACTAAACAAAAAAATGTAGCGCATAAATAAAGTAACATATAAACAAAAAATCAGAAATAAATAAATTAATGTATTGTCCACTTGAAAATAGAGTAAACACAACCAAAACTTTGTAACAAAAGTAAACACAACATATATAAAAAAAAAACGAAAAGTCAAAAAGTCCAACGCGCCAGAGCTATTAAATGAAATAAGATCGGTCGCTCATTAATTGTAAAAGGAGAGCTATAAAACTCAAACATATTAAATGAAATAGAATCGTTCATATAAATATGTATATAAACGATTCTTTTTAGGAAGGGAGGTGTAGTGGGGTGTCCAATATGAATACATATCTACATACAAAATACGCAGCACGAGCGCCGTCTAAGTTACTTGGTCGCAAACGTAAACAAACTGCAACTGAGTAATTGCTGACGCTATGTATTTCTCTGCTGCGACACTTTCCCACGACCAAAGCGTTGAAGCAGCTTAGCGCTATACACATATGTAAATACGTGCATATGTGTGAGCGTTCGTTGGGCTTCATGCCTTATGTTAGACTTAGCTATGTAAGAATTAGAGTAAATATGTATAACAAAATGTTTAGATAAATTTACTATAAATAAGCCTGAATTTCATAATAAAGAGAACATTCATAATTCGGCATTGAGCCACGAAACATTTTCTTTCAATTAATAACATCCCTTACAGCATGCAGACAAGGCAGATAAATTATATGAACCGACCTTCGGGGTCAAATGCCTTCAAAAGGGGACCTACTTCTTCGAAAGTCAACTTCAAAAAACAACCAAAATCGTATAATATACAGACTGATGGCTCAGAAGAAGGTTCGGAAGTAAATTTTTTAATGACTGGCCCTCCAGCTTATTTCATATAAGGAGCGGTGCCTCACGCTCCAGCATTCCTTACCTAACGTACATGACCAACAATAACACTGCCCTAAAATTCCTTATTGGCAAACAAAAATTTCATTAAACCTGTCATAGCTCCTCACTCATAGCCAGTTGACCCTCCTTTTTCAGTGCAGGCGGCGGCAGGACCAATTCTAATAAATAGGAAAATCTGCGAAAATTTTTTCACAATGTGGGGAACGATACCGAAACAACATTCTACTCATTACCGGGACTTGAATCCTTCGACAGTATCATAGGAGATGATACACTAAAAGCGCTCGGCACTGTGATAGACAGGAAAAATCATGTCCTCACAATAGAGCCGAACATTAAAATACCGCTGCGAAACAAAACAGTCGGAAGCATTAATTTTTCCGAAACCTCGGATATTCCTGAAGCGGTGCTTCCAATTTTAGAGTCCCTGATAAACCAATACTCGCACCTGTTCGGCCCACTCGACATTAAATTAAATATCAAAACCTCAGTTCGGGCCGAGATAAAGACCACTACGTCTGAGCCCATTTATACAAAAAGCTATCCATACCCCGCGAACATGAGAGAAGAGGTAGAGCGACAAATATTTCACTACGACCGATGTCACATCAG